>JARHVA010006251.1:0-115000 GCA_037957365.1 Torreya grandis | reverse complement strand
CTAATAGGGAATAGTTATCTATTTATTTATTTTAAAAAATCATCACAATATATTAATAATAGATGATATCCCACTAATTGAAACTTTTGGTTATGCTAAATGTTGAGAAAATATCCATAGGAATTATTAATATTTTTGTCTCCAATAATGTGGTTGAAAGAACACAAATTTAGTGGTTATCACCTAAAGAGATACCATATATGAATTTGATCTGATGTGATGATTTTAAAATGGTTTAGATGATGTCTAATAAGAAGGACCTCTTTTTAGCCCTTTGGGCTAGACTAGTTAGGTGGGTTAGATGGTTTCCATCATCCACACCATGGTTCAAAACTCAATTGAGTAACCTAGGATGAATCCAAGCTAAGGGGTAGGAATAAACCCTAGGAATTAGTTAGAACCCAACTTGCCTCAAGAAATTACTTTCCTATAGTGTGTGACGATAAGTTGGGTTTCTTAGGTTTCAAAAACTTCCATTAACCTGAAAAAGACCTATTTTTGTTATATAGAATGGATGGTAAGTGTGAAGTGTTGAAATAAGCAAATAAAAAAGAATACAAACACACACATCCTAAATTTATCTTGTTGTTGACTTGAATATTACTACTAGAACAAATGACCTAATCTGTATCCTTGAAATAGACTGATTAAATGGCTTGGAAGGGCCACAATATATAATCCTCTTTGCTCTTATTTTTCTAGCTATTTCTCATGACGGATGCAAGACTTTATGAATATGGTCCTTTCTAACTACTTTCTAATCTAATTCCACATTGATTGTAATTTTAAAAGGCCAAAAGTTATGAAATTTAGTTTTTATAAATAATTATTTACTACATTATTGCCACCCTCTTGAATATATATAATAAATAAAAATCTTACACGTGTGTCCTATAATAAATATTGAATATATATATTTTAAGTTTGACAGTATTACTCAAATGTCTCATTTATTTCGTATCTATCCACATCAACATTTACACATTCACCATGGGTGACATTTTTGCAGGCTCCACCAATTGTAACCATGATACAAATGCCTTGGGATTGTAAAAATTTCGTGAGTTAATTCAAGTGTATTTAGTGCAAATTCACTACTAAATTCAAGAATATTTTGTGAATAATGTTCGTCATTCTCAAACTAAATCTAGGTTAAAGTGGCCTAGGATTGGAGGAAAAATTAAATTGATGTTTTCATATGGATAATGCCACAAAAACTTCTTACTAAAATAAAGCCATTATAGAAGATAAAAATTGACTCGCCTAGTTACTTAACAATGCACAAGACATTATCATTAATTATCACCAAATTTTTTGAAGCACATGAGCCTTTTCCTTTAGTAGAGCACACTATTCAACAATGAAAATGTATGGTCCCATGCAAGTTTTATCACCCTCGACAAGTTTATTATGATCAAATTATCACCATTAAATAAATTTTTGAATGTGTCATAAATATATTTAACCATAAATCACCCACTTATGATGGTTTTTCATATCAATTTTACAAAGATATATGAGATACCATTACAAAATATTTTATTTAAAGCCTATTTATAAAAGTTTCATAGTATAAATGTCAATCAAATAATTAGTAAACGGTGTATAATTTTCAAACTTATAAGGTTGGTAGCCTTGAGAAAATATGTAACTAGTGCCCCTTAATTTTACTTAATGTCACTCCTTCAGATCATATTTTTTCAGACATTTGATCAGAAAATATGCAAGCATCATACATATGTTAGCATAGTTTCTAATGAGTTTTTATGTATATATTTTATTGGAAATTAGTTTGATTCATGTGGGTATAGAATAGTTTGGCATTTGGTAAGGCTATGTTACTAAGGTTTGACTTGAAGGGTGACTAATAAATAGAGGAGTAAGTTTTCTCTTCCATGTAATTTAAAATGTCTAGACCTTATTTCATTAAAATTTGCATAAATGTCATAGTCACTTGCATCTTTATTATGTTTAACATAAATTTTATAGATCGCCTTAATTAGTTGATGATTTGACATTGTTGGCTAAGGTGTGCACAGGGTCTACAAAAATAATCAACATCCAACACTCATGTGTGGGATAACTTTAATTAACAACACATTAAGGCAAATATCAATGGTGAATGAAAATAAAAATAATTAAGGAAAATGATAGTGGTTAATCCAAACACTAGGGGTTAAGAAAAATGCTAGTTGAAAAATAAATGTTAATATCCATTGAACATTGAATTGTTAATTACATGTCTTTCCACTATTTGAAGACTCTACCTTCTCTCTTTTGCCGTTACAATATTCCTTTTCCTGTTGTACATGATCTTATATAACATTACCAAATTTTAAAAGTGGATACCATAAGAGCATCCCCGATGGGGAATTTTACTATATTATTTGGTTAGCTCATGCTTAAACATGCATATATCTTTTATGACTACTAAGTTCATGATAAGGGTGGTTATAATTATTCCCTTAAATAGTGATATGAATGTATGTTTAAAATGTTTAGTTTCCTATTGGTAATGGAAAGAGCAACATATGTGGTTAGTAAATTAGTATTATGCTTCTCTTAACATTATGTTTTTCTTAACTTACTACTTACTATAAGTGTTTCTCGTGGCCTTGAAAAATACTTATTATGGTTTTTTTGTTGATAATTATATCAATGAATAATAGAAGAATCATGGAAACCCATTTAATATATTTTTGAATACTTAAACATGATTTTATTCTTATTTTGGAATGATTTTAGGATCTTACCATATTTTGTCTTTAAACCTGGTTCTATCCTTTATGACAAAGCTCATGCTGCTGAGGCTAGTTATAGCTATTCAATTAAATGGTAATATGAATGGATGTTTCTAATGTTTAATTTATTTTTATAAATGTAAAGAGTAATATAGGTCATAGATAACATAATATTATGCTCTTCAAATGTTATGTTAATCTTAACATAATACTTGGTACAAGTGTTTCTTATGCGCTTAAAAACACTTATTGTGTCATTGTTTGTTGATAACTTAATAAATTTTTATAATATAATGATCATGTAAAACCACAAATTATATTCATGGTTGCTTGAAATACTTAATGTTTTGGGTGTAGATTTGGGGTTTTGTGTGAATTTAGTGTTTAGTTATGATAAGTAAGATGCATAGGATGTGACGTGTTTGATGGTATACATTTTTGGGTTGTTATCACTCAATTTATTTATTTAATTTTGGAATTGTTGTAAACATAAGACTTTAAGGAGATAATTACTCAATACCCTAGTATTATTTGGCATTTGAAAGTTTTCAGTAGTAGACTTATATGAAATTTATTAATGTAATGTATGGTAAAGATGCACATTGTTAGTTTTATATTCTCTACCACTCCTTAAGGGTAACTGAGGTTAGGGTGTGCCAACTTTTTTTTATTAACTTGAGATGATTATATGAATCTTGAAAATGATTTTAGTTGCTAAATGTTTTAATTTTTTCATAAGATTATGGACAACATATATGTCTTGAGTATAGAAATTGTCTATGATATAAGAAAAGTGTGTTTCAAATATGCTAATAATGTTTACAATTCAAGGAAATAAGTGATAACCTTTAATTCTACTCCAATTATTGAATAGTTCATAATATGTATTTATTCTTCACAATATTATGATTTGTTATATATCATAATATAGAGAATGTGTTTGCTAAAATAATGTGTGAGGAAATGTTTCATAAAGTTTGTGTAAGAGAAGAGAACCTAACCACACTTAATAGACATGCTCTATCACTTTTGTGGTAGTTTATCAATGTGAAGAGAATATATGTACATGATGTTTATAATGTGAAATGTATGACAAGGTGGGGTAGACCAAGTAGTAGTAGTGCTTCATCTAATAGCACTAACATGGTTTCACCACTTATGTAGTTATAAGAAACTATTAATGAACCTCATTTACCACTTTCCAAGATGGAATTGAATATAAATGATTAAAAAAATACATTGTCAATGGCACTATGACCATAGTATGTTGCCAATGATGTGAGAAAAGATATTTTCAAATTCCAAACATACAATTCAATTACACAATTTATGGAAACTTGAGAGGTCATAATTGTTAGTTTATGAAAAATACTTTTCTGTATTTCTATTGTTTACATTATATATATATATATATTATGTATATGATATTGGGGTATCTCATGGGGAGTAGGAAGGAGAAAATGGTTGTGTGTAGAATAAATGAAATGAGGTCTCTCTATTAGTAGAGAGTATGCACTAATTTAAGTTGTACTTTGTTTTTTAAATGAATGGAAGTTTATTTATTCTCTTTAAAGTTTTTTTATGATACTTAAATGTTACATGTAATATTAGTATCTCTTATTAAGTGTGGTTAAGAAATGATAGATGAAAATATTAGTTGATGATAATGACTGTATCATCACCAAGTGTTTTAATTGGTAATAAATTCCTTCATGTAAAGTTATAAAGGATGGGCCTTGTATCAATGATGTAATCAATTAGCATATAAATTGAAGTATCACTTTACACATTTTTTGGAATATCTTATTTTGGATTCAGTCTCTTATTTATCAACCCATTAATAATTCCATATAATTATATTGTGATTAAATTTTTTATATATATTTTATATTGATATTAATAGTAAGTTAACAACATAAATAACATATAACTTAAAATTTTAAGTAAAACATCCATTGTAAATATGGCATGTGGTAGTATATACAAAGAAGTTGTTGCATGGTCCTTATGAATTTCCATATTATTACATTGTATGATTTTAGGATAGCATACCAATGAATATATTTAGTAATTATTATATATTTTTTATTACATTTGCATATCATTATCATTTCCCCTTGTTTTTCAATGGTAATTGCTTATTGATGTTGCTTATTTATGAATGTTAATTATTTATTAATGCCCTTTATTTATGCATAAATTAATAATCATAATTTTTTTTTGGCTTTTGATTTCATAGATGATGTCCAAGTAGAAGATATTTTTATTTCTTAAAGTCAAAATTCCACATCCTAGGGAGTTCTATTCTAATTATTAGAGTGAATTGAGGTAGAGTACAACCTCAGAAGTGATAAAGATATTTTTTCATAGATATAAAGAGAAAATATAAAATAATTCCTAAATGTTGAATGTAAAATATTTAGGTATCCCATTACCTTCCATATCAATGATATTAAATTCAATCATGTGTCATTTGACTTGCAACATTTTATGATTATAGAGCTCTCAAATACATATTATGGGTATTATGTCTTGTAATAGTTTTTTTTTAAAATTATGAATATGTATTTTTTGTATATTTTAACTTATGTATGTATCATATAGCTATTTTGAGTATTGGGTCAAGTAATATTTTTTCCTTAATTTATGAATTGATATATATATATATATATATATATATATATATATATATATATATATATATATCTGTGTGTGTGTGTGTGTGTGTGTGTGTGTGTGTGTGTGTGTGTGTGTGTGTGTGTGTGTGTGTGTGTGTGTGTGTGTTTTTAAGTATGTATTATATAACTATTGGTGTAAGAATGGCCCAAAGGATTATAGGGCCAACGATGACATCCATTATGAAATTTTAAATATAATGAAGATTTTTATTGATAACTAACCTAGACATATGCATTTGCATCATGGATGCCCATGTCATTTTTTTATAGTTTGTTGATGAAGATGCAAGAACATGATTCGATTACATACAAAAACATGGGCCATATAGATCGACAGGGCATGGTATACCATGGGAATGATATAAATGAATTAAAGGGTAATTATTATACTCCAAATTTAATCATTAGTGATGAAATGAAGGATTGGGTGGAGATGTTTTTGTTGTTAGGCATGTTAGCAGAAATTTTCTACCATAAGTAAGGACAATTCAAAACTTTGTTTATATTCTTGCCTAACCTTGATGGTGGTGTTTTTATAGGTTTTATCCTAGTCTATTGGTCAAACTTTTTCATAAAAAGGTGTCTTATTAAGCGCTTGACATCTTAAAGTCTATTTCTTAGTATAGAAGAGTGATCAATTCCCCTAGTCTTGTCATTAATCTCCTTCATGAAAGTCTCGCTTAGGTGTTTGGAAAGGTTAAGGTATCTTATCTATGTTTAAGGTTACTTTGAAAAGATCAATATATGTTAACCCATGTTGAGATGTTTGTGTATTAATCTTCCAAGTTGGCATGATGTCTAGTAGTGAAATTGAGCTTCTAAAGACAAGGTATGGCAAGGTAAAAACATAATTATTTCATATTTACCAAAAATTAAGATAAATTTAGAGAAATTATTTTAATGTTTACCTTTGCTAACTAGAGGGATTAGGTGAGTTTTTAAGGCCTTTAATATGTTACCAAGATATTTAAATGTTATTTATCCCTTACACATATCCACACAGTTTAGTTTAACATGAAAAGAGTGGTGAGACCATCCAAAGATCAAGAAGATGAGATATAACATAAAATTTCACTTGATAAGGGATCAAAAAGTAATTTTCCAGCATGGGGATGGTCAATTCATGTCAATAATTGATATTTTCAAGTCTATTTGATGTTTTTAGGGTCAAATAAATCTTTTGGAAGTGTTGGCAGGTCCAAATAAGTCCAAAAATGTTTCATCTCCTCCATTGACCTCTTTGTAAGATAGTGAAGGCCATTTTCAAGTGTTCATTCCATGAAGATAAAAAAGAGTTGGAACCAAATATATTGAGAACTAATAGGGGACCTTATTATGTTGATAATATAGGCATTAGTTTTAATATTGAATGGCTATGCTTTATGAATAATTGTTAACAAAATAAGTAGACTAAAACCCTCCTAAAACCTCTAATGATAGTGACTTTCTAGGATAATACATGTAAATAATTGGTTTTTTAATATCGTCATGTGTATAAATGGTCATTTCACATCATCCTCCACCATCATTGGCATGTGTGAGTAACTAAAGTAGAAAAAGGATTTGTGTTCTATTGTTATTGAAGGTGGTAGACATGGTTTTTAAAGTTTTGACATCATTAAGGATGAAAGAAGTTGTGTATTATATTTAAAAAAATGTAAATCATCTCCAACAATATTTATCTATCCTATTTATGTCTCTCACAAGCGTGAATAGGCTTAAATGTCAAGAGATTAACAAAGCATTTTGACTACGCATCAACCTACCTATGTGTGGTTATCAAAAAATGCATAGAAAAGGTAAATCTGAGGTGTTTGATTTAATATAAAAGAAATAAATATCTTATTAGTCATTTTAATTACTTATGAATGTTTAATTTACCAAATAAATTTATCTAATCCATCAAATGGCATTTTGGTAAAGACCTTGTTGTAGGAGGTTTCAGGCCTCTTGAAGATAAATGGAACAATGTTGATTATAGGTTTTATACCTCAATAAACCAACAAAAAAATTGGTTTATTGTGAATATTAGTGACAAATATGGTTTAAATAATCATCTTTAAGGTTGATAAATTCACTCCATAGGTATATTTTGAAGAAGATTATAGGTAACAATCCATTAGCAATGTTCTTTGAACACCCTCACAAGGATTGGAGTGAAATAAATAAAAGGAAAATACCTATATAAATTGATGTAGTGTCATTTATGACCTAACATAAGGATATAATCAATCATATAACTCACATATTTCTCCCAAACTTATAGTCAAAATATTCATCTATAGCCTTCAAAGACAAGCGAGAGGTTCTTATGAACAAATACTTTTGGAGGTTTTGATAAGTAGTAGAAGTGATATGGGAATTAAATTAATTCAATCAAAGTGAAATAAAAAATATGATATATCCAAAAATTAACAAAAAAATTAATATCACCCTTGAAATAAACTTGAATGGTACAAACATTGAGTATAAACGTAGAGTTTTCAAACAAGACTAGGTGTTTGAAGACAACTTGAGGATCTTTGAAGAGGTGTTTGATATTTAAAATTATTATAAAGGTTTAAATATATTAATAAGGACCTTAATATAACAATAAATATATTTTAAATGGATTAAACAAATAATAATGTAGATAAACATGTCTACAAACCTATAGGTTCACATTACCAAGCCTAAGAAACAAACTTTGCATGAGATTTGAGCTAAGAAAAATGAATGAGGATGTGATATCCATGGTAAAATTTTAGGAAATTAAATTTGAAATTTAATAAATATTATCATTTAAATAAAATCCATTTCTTGAAACATACAAACATCAAACCTAAAGAAGCATCTACAAGCCTGTTAAAAGATTTTTTCATAAGCAAGTTTTCAAGACCCTAAGAGAATGTATAATGTTTGCATTGGAATTGTTGATTTGAATGGATAGAGATAAATTTTTTTAATCCATGATAGCCCTTTTAAATTTATAAACATGTTTTTAATTTGATCAAATAACCCAAAAACTCCTATAACATGTTGTACAATAAAAAATGCACATAGAGTTGGGAGAAATTTGGATGTTAGAGGGTTTTCAAGAGTTTTAATTTTAAAAAAATTATTGGAGGGGTTGAGGAAATATGGGAAATACATAATAAATGTGTTATTATATTTTTAAGTTCTAAATAATTCAAAATATTAATTTCTATTTGATATAGGCCCACTCAGGCTTGTGCTTTACAAACTAGGGCTAGAAATATGAAATTTGGCATAACTTGACTTGTAACCCATGGAATTTCATCAAGAATTGTCATCTAACATAATTTAGTGTGTAAATAATATTTTTTAGATTTTAGAGTTGCATTTTATGTATTTTTATGGTCTATACGACTATCAACTTGCTTTAGGCATGATAAGGAAATGTGGGTGTTGATAAAGTGGGTCTGCATTATGAGTTGAGTTGTAAAAATTGGGTTGAAGTTGAAATAGGATAAAGGGTACTCAAATATTCATTTATTTTTCCAATAATTCTTGTATATCACTCAAACCAAGGATATTTGTATCAAAATAGGGTTACAAGGAATATACTTCCACGAGAGCAAATGTAAAAATGTAGAAGGAAATTATAGAAAAAGTGGAAATATTATAAAATGTATATGTTCAATAGTATATAGGGTAGTTATACTCCAAGAAGATGAATGATCATCTCATAAACACTCTAAGGGGTAGTATCAAGTGCTCAAAGATGAGTCATCAATCCAAATGTAACTCCTATGCCACCTTGAAAATATTTGCATTAAATGGACTGCACACATGTTTAATTTGGACCTCATAACTATAATTTATTAGTTTTTCTTATTTGTAACTCATTTCATGATTCCTTCATAGCCATTACTAGATATTGACACCTCTCTCTCTCTCTCTCTCTCTCTCTCTCTCTCTCTCTCTCTCTCTCTCTCTCTCTCTCTCTCTCTCCTTCCTTATCCTATTTATAATACTAATTTTTGAATTGTAAGGGATCATTATATTGGGTATGACATAGCCTTATCCAAATAAACACTTTTACATTACCTTTGATGTGAATAAAGCTAAGTTATAGCATTTTGTTACACTTGTAACTAGTGTGTGCTTCATGTAAGTTGATGAATTCTAGTGATGGTTTATGTAACCTCCTGTCATTTTTCCTATATCTTACATATTTGTAAGTTTTATCCATCTTTTCCAATGAAATAGAGTGATTCAAATAGCCTTATATGGATTCAAAGTGGAAGAATTCACTAGTGTCTTTTAAACCACTTGATCATCCCCTTAGTCTATGGATCATGTTATAACCTCTATGTGAAACACTCAAGTTTGGAGACTCCATTTGAGTTGTAAAATTTTATTAAGTCATAATTCCTATTCTTAGTACATGATAGGCAGGTAGAGGAGATAATTTTGGTGAATCACCTCCCTAGTTCAGTTTGTTTTCAGTTGTCTCCACTTTTTCCCTTACAAGTTAGTAGGTTTAGTGATAGTTCTTAAGTGGTCAATTAATGTAAATATCCATATATATAGGTTATCTTTAACTATAAGGTCACTTGAGACATTTTAATAGTTATCATACTATCACTTAATTAAGGAGGCTTGAAGAACCTCCTTAAGGCTACAATTTTTTTATGATAACAATTTTGGCATGTCTAGTGGGACCCAAGATTTGATCCATTCAAGAGTTCTTAATGTTTATTTTCAATACATAATCCTTTATAATCATGAAAACAAGCATAAATGGTGATTCCAAGTTAATCATAGTTGGTACAAATATCCAAGTACCTTCAAATAAAAAAATCATTATGTATCTTCATAATTATTTTGATAAAAATGCATATTCCTTACCTAAATATCCCTCACATCAAGCTAATGATATTTATGGATTATAATCAAATATTCCTTCAATAACATATCATCCTTGTCATATCACTTACCCATCTCCCACCCTTGCTCATGTTCCTAATTAGCCTTGGCAAAATCATTATTTCGCTAATCAACCTAAAATATGTTTTAGAGAAGTAGGACTTGAGTTTGAAAGGAAAATGATTGAGAATGATAGGATAAGAGTGTATAATAAGTATCTAAAAGATATTTCATATTAGACCTTTGCCCATGAGAAAGAGTTAAAGTATAATGAGGAGTGTATAGCCCTGAAAGTTCAAGATATGAAAGATCATAACTCTAAGATTCTCACGATAATGTTAAAGACTGAAGTAATAACAAGAAACATGGATACAAGAGTTAACCTCAATCAAGTTTTCACTATTCATATCTTTCAAAAGATAAGGTACTTATTAAATTTTTCAAGGAGTGGGAGGGAAAATTTTGAAGAAGGAAATCAACATGTCCTAATCAATGAAAGGCTGAAAATAAAAGATTTAGCTTAATGTAGGGAGGATAGGTTGGTTAGATGGGAGAAACATGAAGTCCAATTACCATCTCAAACCCCAAGTCAATATCATTTTGCTCCTAATCTTCTCTAACTTGTAATATTCCATCAAAAAAAGATTGAGTCTACGTAATTTTTATACACTCTTATTCAAAAGCCTAAAACTATTCCATATTAGAAGCCATCTTGGACTATGATTCTTGATTACATCATTTCAATCCTTGAGAATAAGCCTTCTCCAATGCCTATCCAATGTCAAGAAAATTAGAAGCATACAGAGGTCAATTCAAGAGAGCTCTTAAGTTCTTCAAGTTCTTTAAATATCCTTCAAGTTGTATCTATCCATGAAATTTAAGACACATCAAAGTTTCATATAGTGATTGAAGAATGGAAGGAGAAGAATGTAGCATATTGAACTCAATTTTAACTCAATTCCCTTCTCCATCCCTCTAAAAATACTATGATCAGCCTAGCCTTCCTAAAACCTTATGTTATAAGGACACTCTATCAAGTTTCAATAAAACCAATGATGTATTATGATCCCCCAATATCTTTTATTGAAGTAAAACCTGATCCATTAAGGTCAAAAGATGAATTTTGAGTTTGAAAATAGAGATTGTCAATAAAATAAGGTGAGGTGGCACTACTTAAAAGGCTTAATAATATGACATCTATAAATGGATATAAATAAGGTCATAATGAAGATGTGGTGAGTTATTATGATGAATAAATTTTTAGTGGCATACCCCTTGGAGGAGAAGAAAACAAATAAACTCTCAAATATGAACACTCTACCTTCAACTAATAATTGGACAACCCTCAGCTTGCCATGAATGATTATAAAAACTAGTCAAAGTGGCATGGATATGAGCTTGAACAAGGATATGATGATGAAATAACAGCCTTGAAATCATATGATACACTTCCATGCTTCATGAAAGAAAAGGAAAATCAAATGAAAGAGGTTGATTAAAGTATTAATGAGGCCAAGACAACTAACATTACAAGAGGCAATCTTGAAAATAGCACACATGATCTTGTTATTGAAGTCATTAAGGCTCCTAATGAGTTTGATGATGCTTGGTAGAAATTATAATTTGATTTCCTTGAAGATATTAACAATATTGGCATATGAGCATTGAAAAATCAAGTGGAGACTACAATTAAAATGAACATAAGATCATAGTGGAAAGCAAATATGAAGAAAGTAAAAATCATGGTTTGAGACTTGAAAAATAGAAATCACATTTGAAATGAGAAACGTGATGAACTTGAACTTGTATGGTCAGATGATCTTCCATTCTTCATGGAAGAAGAAGACAAATCTATTTTTCATGGACTGAGTCTTGATGAAAGGAAGGATGATCATACAATAGTTGATCAAATTGTAGTCGAGCATGAGTTATATATTGTTTCCATAGAATAATTTAAAGTGTTTGACCAAATTATTATCCCTCAAGATAATGATAAGAATGAGATTGAAGTTGGAATGCTTTCAAGTGATCAAGAAGAGGATTAATTTTGGGAAGAGATAGAAATGTTTTTCTCAAGTTTGAATAGTAAACCTCTAGAAGAACAAAATGAAGTTGTTGATGAGAAGTGTAAAGCTCTTAGAGAGCCAAAAATTCCTATAAGTAATAACCAAGAGGTTCAAGTTATTGGAGAGTTTTCATGATGATGTCATAGAGATGATCCAGTGAGTGGAAGAAGTGCTTTGATATACTAAGTGACAATGACAAATTGTGCAATGTGCTTATTCTAGGGTGCTTTATGTATGCTTGGTTGATCTTCAGTAATTACATGGATATAGAGGATCATGGTTGAGTATGGTGATTTGAGAATGTGAAAGAGATCCCTAAGATTTTATCTATGGTTGGATATCTTGTGTGCATAAGTGGAATTCATCTAGTTGATCATAGTTCTCATCCAGGTACTTTGGGTCAAATGGTAGAAAATCTGAGTTGGTACTTTGATGATGTCACCATTATCACATAGGAAGGATTCAAGGGGAGTGGATCATATGGTTTGGATAAAATTAGTACCTAGTTGTTATACACAAAATCTCAAGTCATACCTCTAAGTATGACCAAATATATGAGGGCGGAAAGTTGGATTTTGAGTCATAATTCATTGCTTTCCCATACTTAGACAAATTTACAATGTGGCTAGAAAGATCTAAGTAAGCATGTTGATGAGGTCAATGTTTACATACATAGAGGTTTTAGGAAAAAATGATCACATGGGTTTGTTCAATTTTAGACCTAGTTTATTTTTCCTTATTTTTAAATCATGCGATATAGCACATCAAAAGATATTTATATGCAAAGTTGGGCTCCCAGGTAGTTTAATAGTGTTTTCCAATACTTAGCCAAATTTTTAGTGTGGTAGAAAGAAACAAGTGATAATTTTAAAGGTGTTATATGTTGCATGTGTGAAGGTGTCAATATAAATTGATCATATCATTTTATTTATTTTTTAGCATAGATGGTTTGCACTAAATTTGAAATCATGCACTCTATCATGATAAAAGTTATGGATGATCAAAGTTGGCCTCTTAGGCAGGTTTTGACATGGTTGGCTCTATGATAGAATATTTTTAGAAGGCACTTTAGTGGTGATATATCTCACACATGTAAAGGATTAAAGATAAGTATGTCATATAGTTGGATTCTCCTTTGTGATAAGATCATCTGGTTAAAGTTTGAGATCATGGGAGTAAGTGGAGAAAATTATTAAGGTGCCAAAATGGAAACTCAGGCATATTGAAAGGGTCCTCATACATAGTCATTTCTGCAAGTGTTAAATCTCAATCAAGATCGATGGTGTGTGTTTCTTTAATAAGTTAGGAAGAAGCAAGATGAGAATAGGTGCATAATTTTTAACAACTATGAAAATTTATAGGATAATGATCCAACAACAAGAAGGTGTTCATACAGTTGATCAAATGGTGAGTGTTGATCATTAAAGACCTAATTGATTCACCAGATTTATGGAGTGTGTTAAGTTAAAGTTCCTAGATTACATGAGATAAAGTCAAAGTGATAGAGGTTTTACATATGGCATTGTCAGACTATATATTAAAGATTGATCAAGATCAATGGTGCGTATTCAATCTAAGCTGAGAGTTTATTAGATTCATATATTGTGTTCTAAGGTTAAATATGACTATTTGAATTCAAATATTTGAATTTAACATAGGAAAAACTAGAGCTCTATATTTCATCCATATCTTTCAATAAAATTCAAATTTGCTAGTGCTATAAAAAGGAAAGATGAAGAGGACTCCATGGTGCATCTAATGAACATGATTTGAGGATATGAGAGTACATTCAAAGATATTGAGATTATAAGCTGATTATGTGTTCATGCTTGTTCTCCAAGTGACATGAGAAGGATATTAGAGCTTTTATTTATGTTTCAATATTTCATGGTGAATTGGCTATTGGGAAGTTTTGTATACTCCATGAGGATTATTTGTGTAGATTTTGGAGGTGTGATGAATCTATCTCAAGTATGAATAATGCTTAAGAAGTTGAATCTATGTTCATTCATGATGACTATATGCACCAGGTCAGTGTTTGAGTTGTTTGAGCATATCCAGAGCTATGCTAGGTTGACTATGATCATTTGAGGATGTTGAAAGGGACATAAAGAGTGGACCTATGTATTTAAAAATGGCCATGTGTTCTTATGTTTCTTGAGTGGTTAATACAGGAGTAAATGGGTTCACATTAGACCTATAAGGCCTACAAGGCCTTATTAAAAAATGTATATCACAATGGGTGACCTATATGTGTTATGGCTAACATATGAAGAATGTATTGAGATTTATCTTCATAAGATAATTGTCTTAAGGGTTAAGACATGCCTAATGGTGGACCAACGTGATGATTATCACTATTATTGTATAAATTGTGAAATCAAAGATGGTGAATTTGAGTCTTTGAGTTAGAGACTAAGGATAAATTGGAGAGAGGTTTGTGTATGTATTTTATGGATTGAATGAGGGGTAGAGTGCCCTAAGGATGTGCTAAGAATTATTCTAGTTTGAGGACTATTTGTATGACCTATAGGTCAAATTTTGTTGGTAGAATAATGCTCTTGTATATTGATTGTGAGTGAAGGAGAAGTGTGATAAGCAGAGGTCCATCATCACATGTTCTTGACATAAATTATGAGGTGGATGTGTTCATAGGTGTTTTTGTGTTAGATCAGCATCTAAGGTGGTTATAGCCTCCTTGCAAGGTGAAACTTGCTAAAATGTTTGGTTATTATTGCAATGCAACTAAACAGGTGTGGTATCACTTTGTAGGATTGGAATCTTACTAAATAGGGATTATAGTTCCTTGATCATTTGTAGATGGTCTAAATTAGGTATTGTTATTATAAAATAGTATTCCAATTTCAAGTTCTAGTGAGTTTTAATCACCAAGAGGGTTTCCCACAAATGTCATGTGTTTTGTGATTAATATTGCATTTTTTCTCTTTCTTATTTCTATAAATGATATGTATGCTTCATGAATGTTATGGTATCTGGCTAATTATTTGTTAACATCATAATTGAAGTTAAATTATTTGGTCTCACTGATTTACCTCCCCACCATTTTTAGTGATTGTACCTCTAACAATTGCTATCAGAGTGAGGTCCTTTGGTAAAGGCTTGACAACTTGAAGGTGATCCAAGGTACAATGGCTAGTCAAAATGTACATGGTAGTTTCACTACTAAACAAGAACTGATGTTCAATGGATCCAATTATACATTTTGGAGTGCTAAGATGAATACATACATTATGTCTCCAGGGTCTGATGTATGGAAATTATTTTTGGATGGTTACGTTTCTCCTACTATTCATTTATCTAGTATTGTAGATAAGAAGCTATTTTAGAACAACTATAAGGAAATAAATGCCATCACTTGTGGTCTTAAAGAAACTGAGTTCATCAAAGTAATTCATTGCACATTTTCTCTAGAAATATGGGATAAGTTTAAGACTATTTTTGAAGGACATTTAAAGGTTAAGATTTCTAATTTGTAGACTCACATAAGGCAATTTGAAATTCTCAAGATAAATGAAGAAGATACTGTGGAATCCTTTCTACAAAGAGTTGATGAGATTGTGAATATCATTAGAGGTCTTGGAGAGAATCTTGAAAAGACTACTATTGTTCAAAAGGTATTAAGGTATCTATCTCCCAAGTTTGATCTAAAAGTATCTGTTATAGAAGATTCATGACCTTACTCAATTGAAGATAGATCAATTGCATGACACCTTTACTACCTATGAAATGGGGAAGAATGATGATATATCACCAAAGAAGGAAGTTGCATTTAAGATAGAGATGAATACTAAGAAGATGTTCCAAGGTAAGAAATCCAAAGAGGATGACATATATCATATTGATGGTGATGAACTAGTTGCTTTGATTACTAGAAAATTGAACACCAGCTCAAGGAAGCATAAGGGTAAACTACCCTTCAAATGTTTCAACTATGGAGAGATAGGGAAATTTTCTTAAAAGTACCCTCATAAGCTTGAGAAGAAAGATGACAAAGAACATGATGAAGGCTAAGATGATGACAATAATACTTACAGGAAGAAAGGATTCAAAAAATTTAATAGTAAGAAGTCCTACAAAAATAAGAAGAGTCTCTACAACAAGGAAGACTTTAGCTCATCATATGAGAGTGAAGCCAATGATTTAGAATATGATCATGAAGATGATGGCCTTGATGAAGCCTTATTCATGTCCGAAGAAGGAAGTTGTTCACATCGTAAGGAGTCTACTACTTGGAGTGATTTAGATAATGATGAAGATGAGGTGGAATGTGAGAATATTTTGATGAATGATCTTTAAGAAGTGAATATTGAGAAGAAGATCAATAAGAAGATGAAATCTAAGATCAAGGACTATGAGGAGAAACATAGTGTGTATGAGGAAAGATTGGATGAATATACGAAGGAGCATGAAGATATGATCAAGCAACTTAATTTTCAAATGGAAATTCTATTTACAAGCCTAGAATATAAATAAGATGAGTATTCAAGGTATGTTGTTGAAAATGAATCTTTGAAATCTGAGCTAGAAAAGACAACTAGTAAGGTGAAGACATTTTTGAGGTTTGAAAAGAGCTCATGTGATCTGGACAATATTTTGAGTGGTAAAAAGAATGATAGTGATAGGATTGGTCTTGGATATAAATAAGAAAAAATATTTTTACTGAAGACAAGATGAAGACTAATGTGAACCATGATAACAATAATTTAAAGACAAATCATCAGATAAGGAATGAATGTGCTGGTAGATTAATAACAAATTAGATTAGACAACTCAATGCCATGAGGTATGCAAGATTCAATGCTTACTAGTATACATGTAATAAATTGGGTCATAGTGCTAGATAGCGCAAGAGACTTATTAGAAATGAATTTGCATGGGACTATGATGGGGGTCATCAATCAAAAGGTTTGAACAAAAATCAAGTGCTTTAACTGCCTTAATGTGGGACACTTTGCAAACCATTGTCCATATAAGATTAGACAAGGTGAGTCCTCTTCAAAAATGGGAGGTTGTTTTATTTTTCATGACATAGGACACACTACAAATTTTTATCCAAATAAGGGAAGGAAAGAAACATTTCTTGTAACAATTATGGTGCACTACAATTGTGACCAAAGATATATTATTGTTAGGTTCAGTAAGAAATGGCATACAGGACATAATAGATTTAATCAAGATCCTAAATTTTAATAAAGAAGGAAAGTTAACACATGGAAGCCAAAGGTAACATGTGTGAGTCACAATGAGACTATAGGTCCAAGTAATTTGTTTGTGATAGTGGAGAAAGCTTCATAAGTTGAAGAGTACGAAGAGGTCTCATTATCTACTCATGTTGATAATGAAGAAATCAATCTCAAAGAGAAGACTAAGGTGTTTATTGAACCTAGTCATGAGGTATGTATGGATCAGAGTGAACTTCCTACTGTTGTTGAGCATGTATCATATAAAGAACATCAATTATTTATGCCTAATTATGAGGTTAAAAGCTACAAGGAATATTATTTAAGTGAAAATGTATTTAATGAATATATGTTATCTCCATGTATTTTCAATTCAATCATATATGAAAAGGAAATTGTTGTAGTATATGAGGAATTTATTTCTCCTAAGCCAAAGAAGTAGAAGAAGAATAACTACAAATATCAAATGATTAAGGAGGAGATGAAATATGAGCATGTCTTTTTATTTTAGAATATAGAGGTATAAAGTGTGTTTGTACATATGCATTTTAATAGAATCATTTCATTTAAAAATAATGTTTGTGTTCTCAATATGATAATGCCAATTAGAGAGTGTCTTTTTTTAAGGGAGATCAACAAGTTCATGATCCTATTTTAGAGGTTTGAGAAGGAGTTGTAGTATAGAGTCAAAATGGGTAGTTCAAGGTGGTTTATTGAGATTGATGTATATTTTAGGAAGTTTTTGGTGTTAAAAAATTTCCATGAACTTATTTGTGGTGTGATCTAGGTGTTTTTGAGGTCCGAAGGTATGTATGTGCCAATTGAAGATTTTTGAGTGTTCTCATTTTTTCTCAGTTTTTATCTTATGAAAAAGTATGCTTAAAATGGGTTATAGGATATATGGGTTCCCAAAGGTATGGAAGATTTATTTATGGTCCAAAATAGTATCATATTTTTATCTAGGTGTGTAAGTAGTTTCATAAGTGTGTGTTGACCAGAAGGAGGTTTGTTAACCTTGTTTCTTTTGAGATTCTAGGGTTTTGGGCCATGCTAGAAAAGTGGTTTGCCTTGTGAATTGAGAGCTAAGGCTTATAAATATGTTCAATGGGATAAATGGGTGGTATAATAAATATTCATAGATATTTTAAGGTTTTTGGTTCTCTATTTATTCACATTTTTATGAATATCGAGGGTTAATTGGCTAGTAGGTTTGTGAAGGATGTATGCTGCAAATGATGAGTCTAGTAATGAAAATTGATGTGATTGAGGAGGAATATAATATTGATAAGTATATAAAATTTTATCCCCTAAATATGTGTCTAATAAAATATGTGGGTTATGCAATTTCCAGGTAGGGCTACAAGGAGGCTAGACATGCCTAGTTTAAAGAAGAGTGCTTTTTTGTGTAGTCTATCCAAAAGAGAAAGCTATGAGTGTTTCAAGGTATGTTATCTAGTTTATTGAGATAATATTTCCAACTTGTTAACTGGCATGAATTTATGTTGATGGTCCTTGTAGTAAGTTGAGAGAAGAGGCTAGTTAGCATATGTAATGCTTCCTCATGGTGTGTGGAGATATGAAGGTGCTCAAAAGGTGAAATTGCCTAGAGTTATTAGGGGGAGTCCCTTATATATGTTTATTTATGAGCTAAATCATATTTTAGTTCTTTTTTATCTTCTTTCTTCATTGGTTGAAGTGCTTGATTGAAGAGATTGTTGGCATGGAGCAAGAGGAGTTTGTCAAGGCAAGAAGAGGTAGGATCAAGGTAAGGGGGAGTTTGTATCATATTTATTAGATGGTAATTTAATATTTGATAATATTGTTAGGTCCTTACGATCAAAATTTTCCCACTTTTTCATTGTGTCAAAGGGGGAGAAAGTTCCTATTGTGGGAGTACTTTGAAGAGAGAGAAGGTGAGATGTTTATTGCTATATATGATGGGTGTTGACATCAATGAAAAAGGGGGAGATTGTTGGAGAGTTATCATGATGGTGTCATAAATATGCTATGGTGAGTGGATGAAGTGCTTTGGTAGCCTAAGTGATGATGATAAAGTGTGTAATGTGCTTGTTTTAGTGTGCTATATATATGGTTGGTTGTTCTTCAGTATTGACTTGGATAGAGAGGATCAAGGTTGAGTATTGTGATTTTAGCATGTGTAAGAGGTACTTAATATGTTATTTATGCTTGGAGAGATTATCTACATAAGTGGAATTCATTTAGTTGATCATAGTTTTCATCTAGACACTTTGGGTTTATTGGCAAAAATTATGAGTTGGCAGTTTGATGACATCCCCATTGCCATGTGGGAAGGAGTCAACGGGATTGGGTCATATGGCTATGATAAAATTAGTACCTATATTTTATGCACCAAATCTCAAGTCATGCATCAAAACATGGTTAAATATATGAGGGTGTAAATTTGGATTCTCAGTTAGAATTCATTATTTTCCCATACTTAGCCAAATTTCCAATGTGGCCATAAAAATGTAAGTAAGAATGTTGATGAGGTCAATGTTTTCACACATGGAGGTTTTAGGATAAAATTATCATATGGGTTTGTTTAGTTCTTAGACCTAGCTTATTTATGCTTATTTTTAAAACATGCAATGTAGTTCATCAAAAGATATGCATATGTAAAGTTGGGATCCCAGATAGTTTGACATTGATTTCCCATACTTAGCTAATTTTTTAGTGCAAAAAAAAGAGATAAGTGATAATTTTTATGGTGTTATATCTTTCATATGTGAATGAGTCAAGAGAAACTGATCATATGGTTTTGTTTAGTTTTGAGCATAGATGATTTGTGCTAAATTTGAGATCATGCGCTAAAGCATGGAAAAAGTTATGGATGCTCAAATTGGCCTCTTAGGCATGTTTTAACATGTTTGTATATGTGATAGAAGATTTTGAAAAGGAACTTTAATTGTGATATATCTCACACATGCGAAGGATTTCAGAACAGTGTGTCACATAACTGGATTTTACATTGTGAAGAGATCATCTTGTTGAAGTTTGAGATCATGCGAGTAAGCACATAATAATTTATTGAGGTGCAAAAATGGATACTCAAGAATATTGAAGGGGTCCCCAATCTTAGTCATTTATGCAAGTGTTAAGGCTTCAGTAAGATTGATGGTGCATGTTACGCCAAGAAGTAATGAAGCAACAAGATGAGGATAGGTGCACAATGTTTAAGTACTAAGCAAAGGTATATGATAATGATCCAATAATGAATGGGTGTTCATATAGTTGAATGAATGTTGAGCATTGATCATTTAATACCTCACAAATCCATAGATATTGATAAAGAATGTTAAGTCAAAGTTTTTAATTATATGAAATGAGGTCAAAGTGATAGATGTTTAACATCTAGCATTGGAGGATTATATGTTAAATATTGATCAAGATCGTTGGTGCATATTCAGTCTGAACTAAGAGTTAAAAAGATTCAATCATTGTGTTTGAAGGTTAACTTTGACCATTTGAATTCAAATATTTGAATTTAACATAGGAAAAACTAGAGCTCTATTTCATCCATATATTTTGATATAAGTTAAATTTGTTGGTGCTATAAAAAAAATGAAGAGAACTCCATGTTGTATCTAATGAACTTAATTTATAGATCTGTAAGTGAGTAAAGTCATATATATTAATCTTATATGTTGACTATGTGTTCATGTTTGTTTTGAAAGTGACTCGAGAAAGATATTCGAGGTTGTATTGTTGTTGTTTTGATGTTTAATGGTGAATTGGCTACTAAGGTGTTTTATAGAATCCATGAGGATTCTCTATGTATATTTTTGAGGTGTGATTAATCTATCTTGAGTATGAACAATGATTAAAAAGTTGAATATGTGTTAATTGATGGTGAGTGTGTGTACCAAGTCAGTTTTTAAGTTGTTTACGCATACATAGAGGTGAGATAAGTTGATTATGATCATTTGAGGATGTCAAAGGGGGCATAAGGAGGGGACCTATGTATTTACAATTTGTCTTATGTTATTTTTTTTCTTGAGGGAGTTAAAAATGATTGAATGGGTTCACATGAAACCTATAAGGGTTACAAAGGCCTTATTAAAAGGTGTAGTTACTTAAGGCTGACCCATATGTGTTATGGACAACCTATGAAGAATGTATTGAGTTTTATCTTCATAAGATAGCTATCTTAAGAGTTATGACATGCCTAATGGCTGACCAAGGTGATGATTATCAAGATTATTGTATAAGTAGTGAAATCAAAGATGGTGAATTAGAGACCTTGTGTTGTTGAATAAGAAGTGATTAGAGAGAGGCTTTTGTGTGTGATTTATGGAGCAAAGGAGAGGTAGAGTGCCCTAAGGATGAGTTGAAGAGAAGACTAGTTTGAGGACTATTTAAATGACCTATAGGTCATAATTCTATTGGAAAAATAGTACTCTTGTAGATTGATTGTGAGTGAAGGAGAAGATTGATAAGTAGAGGTCCATCATCAAGTGTTGTTGACATCAGGTCAATTGTGGATGTGTTCATATGTGTTATTTTGGTAGTTCAACATCTTAGGTGGTTATAACCTCCTTTCAAGGTGAAACTTGTTAACAGGTTGGGTTGTTTTTGTAGCTTAGGTAGACATGTGTGGTATCACCTTTTAGGATTGGAGTCTCACTAAATAGGGATTGTAGATCCTTGATCATTTGTAGATGTTCTGAATTAGATCTTGTTATTATGAGATAGTCTTCCAATTATAGGTTCTAGTTGGTTTTATTCCCCAAGAGGGTTTCCCACATATGTCATGTATTATGTGATTGATCTTGCATTATTTCTCTTGCTTATTGCTATGAATGATATGTATGCTTCATGAATGCTTATTGTATCTAGTTAAGTATTTGTAAAGATTAGAATTGAATTTGAATTATTTGGGCTCACTGATTCACTCCTCCCTCTAAGTGATTGTACCTCTAACAAAAGCTCATAATATAGCAAGCTAGGATGAAGATGATACTTTTCAAGGTAAGCAAGAGATGGAATTCAAGGAGATAATATAATCTAAATATGTTATTTCCCTTACGAATCAAAGTGTGATTAGTTTATAGGTATCTCACATTGCCAAGGATAGAAAATAATATGAAGTAATACTTGAATATCAAGATGAATTTATGCTCACTATAGACATGTTTGTTGTTGTTGATCCATTTAAATTCAAGCAAAAGATAGTGGTGGTCAAGAATGTAGTTTCTAAACCATGAACCATATTTGAAGAATAACTTGTAAATCATCCTTGTTCATCACATGAAGAATACTCAAAGAGTATCCATTTTAATCTAGGAAGAACATGTAATAAAGGTTAGATACACATAATATTTTATTATTTTGCCTTTCCTAAGTGATTCTTAGCATAATGTGTGTCCAATTTGTTTTTTTGTCTTAATTTTATGTGTTTACTTCTTATCTTATTGTGTGTAGTGAAGGTATTCATCTATTCCATTCATTTTAATAGGTTTGAAGTTAAGTTTGAAGGTCTATTATAGTTTGCATTGAGCATGGGTGACTCTATATCCCAATGGAGGCAAGAAGGCAATTGGTCTAGATGCATAAGAAGCATGCAATCCTAGGAGGTATTTGAATATGTTAGCAAAAATTGGCTACTGTATGTAAGGAAAATTTAAAACTTTGTTTCAAATCTTGCATAACCGTGTTGGTGGTCTTTTGATAGGTTTGGTCTTGGTCTATTGGTAAAACTTGGTTATAAAAGGGTGTCTTATAAAATCACTTTCATATTAAAGTATATTGTATGGTCTATAAGAGTGATCAATTCCCCTAGCCTTGTCTTAAATATTATTCATTAAAGTCTTGTTTATGTGTTAAAAAAGGTTAAGCTATCTTAACAAATTTTAAGGTTACAATGCAAAGATCAAGATATGTTGACCCATGGTGAGATGTTAATGTATTGACCTTCCAAGGTGGCATGATGTCCTATGGTGAAAGTTATTTTCTAAAGACAACATATGTAAAATTAAAAACATTATTATTTCATGTTTATTAAAATTTAAGGTAAATTTGGAAAAGTTAAGGTAATGTTTACCTTTGCTAATTAGAGGGATAAAGTGCATTTTTTATGCCTCTAATGTGTTCTCAAGATATGTCAAAGTTAATTATATATCACATATGTCCACCTAGGTCATTTAAATGTGAAAGGAGGGGTGGGACCCTCCTAATATCAAAAAGATGAGATATAATGTAGAAATTCACTTGTCAAGGGCTTGCAAAGTAATGTTTCAATGTGGAGATGGATAGTTCATGTTAGAAATGGATGTTTGCAGGTCATGATAATGTTTTTTGGGTTAAATTAGGCTTGTGATAGTTTTTTTAGGTCTAAATAATCCCAAAAACGTTTCATCTCCTCTGTCGACCTATTTGCAAGCTAGTGAAGGCCATTTCTATGTGTTCATTCCATGAAGAAGAAAGAGAGTTGGAACTAGTTATATTGTATTTTTATATGGGATAATATTAGATTAAAATCATATGAATTAGTATTAATATTTGATGGTTATTCTTTATGAACAACCACTAACAAGTAAAGAAACTGAAAACCCTCCTAAAACCCAAAAAGGAGGGTCTTTCTTATTACACTAGGATTTTAGGATAATGAATGCAAATGATTCATTTTTTGAGATTTTCATGTGTCTATATAGTCCTTTAACATCATCTTAAACCATCAGTGGAATGTGTGAGTAGACAAAGTACCATAAAGAGTTGTGTTTCATTATTCTTCAAGGTGGCAACTAGGGTTTTTAAAGTATTTCCATCTTTAAGGATGAAGAAGTTGTGTATCAGAATTAAAATATTTTAAATTATCTCCACCAGGATTATTATATAATATTTAGGTCTCTCAAAATAACCAATAGGGTCAAATGTCAATATATTAGCAAAGCATGTTGACTATGTATAAAACATCTTGTATATGGTTATCAAAAGATGCATAAAAAGGTGAATCCGTTGTGTTTAAATTAAATATCAAAGATTTAAATATATTATGAGTGATTTTTAATTACTTAGGAATATTTAATACACCAAATAAAGTGATATAAGCCATCAAATGGTGTTTTTTTTAAGACCTTATTGTAGGAGATTTCAAGCCTCTCTAAGCTAAATGGAATAATGTTGATTCTAGGTTTTATCCCTACACAAAACAATAAAAAATTTGGAATAATGTTAAATGTGGAATAGTGACATATATGGATTAAATAATCATATTTAAGGTTAATAAATTCAATCCATACTTATATTTTGAAGAAGATTATAGGTAATAGTTCATTAGCAATGTTATTTGAACACCCTCATAGGGCTTCAAGTGAAAAAAGCCAAAGGAACAAACCTATACAAAAGAATGCAATGGTATTAATTACATATAATAATTAAATATTAATTCATATAACTCCCATATTTATACCAAACATATAATCAATTCATATATAGTCAAAATGTTCATCTACAACCTTTAAAGACAAGAGAGAAGTTCTTATGAACAAAATTTAGGAGGTTTTTATAAGTAGTAAAAGTGATACGGGAAACTAATTACTTCAGAAAAAATGAAATAAAATCTTAGATATATAAACTAATGAACCAAAATTTTAATATCACCCTTAAATTACACTTTCAGGGTACAAATCTATGAGCATCAACCTAGTCTTCCAAACAAGACTAGGTGTTTGAAGATAACTTGAGGTGATTCAAAGAGCTGTTGGATATTGAAAACTTTTACAAAATTTCAAATAGGTGAATAAAATATTTAAGAGATCAATAATGATATTTTTAATGGCTTAAACAAAGATGAATGTATACCTAGAAGTTTTCAGACTTATAGGTCCACATTCCTAAGCCTAAGAGAGGCAAACTTTGTATGAGATATGAGGTATGAAGAATGATGAGGATGTGAGAGATATGGTAATATGTTAATAATTTATATGTTAGATTTATAAAATAATATAATTTAATTATAAAAACATTTGTTTACCTATACACACATCCAACCTAAAGAAGCATCTACAATCTTACTAAAATCTACTTCTATAAGCTTGTTTTCAAGAACCTAAGAGAATGCATAATGTTTGAATTGAAATTGGTGATTTTAATGGATATTTAGAAATTTTTGATCCATAATAGGCATTTTAAATTGATAAATATGTTTTAAATTTTTTCAAATCATCATAAACACCAACAACCTATTGCACATTCCTTAATGCACAGAAAAATGGTAGAAATTGGCATGGTGGAGGGTTTTGAAGAGTGTTCATGAATAATAAATTATTGGAAGGGTTTAGGAAATATTTATTAGACATTATATATGTATTATTATATATTTAAGTTCCCCAAAACTAAAAACATTCATTTTTCTTTTCTCTTGGCCTGCTTAGGCCTATGGTTTTACAAACTAGGGTTACAAACTTGAAATTTGGCATAACATGAGTTATAACCAATGGAATTGCTTAAAAATATATAATTTGACCTAATTTACTATTATAAACAATATTTTGTATTTTTTTGGGTAGTATTTTATGGTATATAGGACTTTCCACTTGCTTTAAGCCAAATTAGGCCTAATTGGGAAATGTGGGTGTTGAGAAAGTTGGTTTAGATTAGGAGTTGAGCACTAAAAATTTGGGTGAAGATGAAATTTGACAAACAGTACTAAAATATACATTTATTTTTCCTATAATACTTATATAACATGAAAAACAAAGATATTTGTATCAAAATAGGGCTACAAGGAATAAACCTCCAAGAGAGAAAATGTGAGAATGATGAAGGAAATTACACAACAAAAGTAGAAAGATGATGTAATGTGGATGTTTAATATGTGTATAAGGTATTTATACTCCAAGAATATGACTAGTCATCTCATAATCACTCCAAGGGGTAGTTTCATGTGCTCAAAGATAAGTCATCAATACAAACAAACTTCTATGCCACCATGAGAATATTGTCATCAAATGGAGTGCACATATGTTGAATTTTGACTGCATAACTATACTTTAGAAGTTTTTCTTATTTTTAACTTGTTCCATGATTGGTTTATAGCCATCACTAGTTCTCTCTCTCTCTCTCTCTCTCTCTCTCTCTCTCTCTCTCTCTCTCTCTCTCTCTCTCTCTCTCTCTCTCTCTCTCTCTCATGTCCTATATGTATTCAAGATTATGATATTGTAATGTATCCATTTTATTTATATGGCATACCCTTGGCCAAATGAACACTTTTAATTTGCCTTTGATATGAATAAAACTAAGTTTTATCCTTATCTTACACTTGTAACTAGTGTATGATTCATAATAGTTGATGTATGCTAGTGATGGTTTATGCAACCTCCTCTCATTTTTCCATTCACTTATCTATTTTTAGGCATTAGTAATATTTTTAGGTTACATAGAGTGATTATAATAGCCTTGTGTGGATTGAAAGTAGAAGCATTCGTTAGTACCTTTTAACCTTTTGATCAGCTCCTTAGTCTATGCATCATAATATAACCTCTATGTGAAATATTCATGTTTGGAGACTCCAATTGATTTGTGTAATTAGATGAAATAATAGTTAATTTTTTTGTATGGGATACTTAGGTGGATGAGATAAATTTGGTGCATCACTTCCCTAGTTTAGTTTGCTTTAAGTTTTCTCTCCATTTTCCCTTTCAAGTTAGTAGGTTTAGTGATAGGTCTTAAGTGATGCATCTTAGAAGCTATCCCTATTTATAGGTTCTATTCAACTATAATGTCACCCAAAACCTTTAAATATATTCCATGCTATCACTTAAGTGAGGAGGCTTGAAAAATCTCCACAAGGGTGTAACTTTTTATGATAACAAGGCATGAACCCTAAACTTGTTTAACAAAATCATCATGACATTGTCCATGAAAAATTTACATTATTCTAAGTTCAGACAGAGAGGGGTGATTTCATCACTAAATATGGCATCCTAAATATTTATATAATGATGAAGCAATTATATTACAAATTCAATTCTAGTGATGTGGATAGTTTTTGAACATTTGTCACTAAAAATCTTGAAAAAGTATTTATGTGTAACGAATTTGAATAAAATGGATTGAAGGAACAAGTATTTTTCTTAGGCTTCTATCTTCCTCAATAAGTTTAATGGATATTGAAGTACACTCGTAATAATATACTTTAAATGGACTTCATATGGGAAAATATGCATAAGGTACTTGTATATCTCCAAATTTGAAGCTCCACACTTGTTATTTTATAAGATTTATGTTTTTATTTTGTGATGCAATTGATGTTGCATATGGTTCTTATGTTAGATACTATGCACAATGCACTTAGTGTTTATTGATTTCTGATGTTAAGGGATACTATTTTGGACTTGATATCATGAATGCAAGAGCTAGTGGTTAATGCACATTATCACATGTTCAAATTGAAACCAAATGCTTTCATGGTGGATGATGCCCATGTTTATTATAAATATTTCTTTTTATCATTAAAAAAAATTCTTTATTTTATAATTTTATTATTGCTTCTTTATCATTATGAGTCTATAAAAGTGTTTCAATGTGAGGTATACCTCTCTAGTTGGCATGTGAGGAGATCATGGCTAAAAAACTTGATTTAAAAGGTCAATGATGCTTAAATTTATGGAAGGCATTGTTTAGAATCTTGGGTGAAATAATTCCCTAGTCTCTTGCTAAAGATGTAGTTTTTTGTGATACAAAATTATTTATGGAAAAATATGTGGCTCAACAATCACTCATCAATGATTAGAAATATCATTGGTTACATCGTATTATCATGTGGGCAAAATGTTTTAATATAATGCCCATTTTGGGTCAAGAGATATATTCTGCCATAAAATTGTATGAAATAAGTGTTTCATCTCATTAAAGAGTGGATTAGTTTTTGAATAATTTTGTGCCCTTTATATTTACGTATCACTAGTAGAGCTAAATGTTTAAGGAGAATTAGTGTTATAGGAACTTTAAGATTGATAAATTAGATAAGAAATCATGGATGAAATTACAAATAATCCCTAATGGTGATGTGTTTTTCACTGAGATTGAACTTGATGTGGCATGGGTGAGATGCCAAATAAAGTAATATAATTTCTATAAGGTCATATTGGTGAGTTATTATTTTATATTCTATGAATGCATGTGGTAACTTCAAGGCCATGTGTACATGCAAATGTTTAAAGTGAGTGAATTGAGAAATCACTTTGGTAATTAATATTATTCAGGAGGAAATGTTAATTTCTTTGTAAGTATTATTTGTGTTTTGATTCATATTTGTCCTCAATTTTTTGAATTTACGAATGACTTTCATGGATTTTCATACGATTATTACAAGCATCCATTTATTACTTCTTTAGGATGATGCCAATATTAATTTTATGATTCCACCCATGAAAATGATTATGATTTTATTTTAAATGAAAATATTTTTGGTTATTTGGATGACCCGAATAATCCACAAATTCTTAGGATATGTAAATTATTGGAAAAAGCACTTATAACTCTTCCATTAGATAGGAGGTCTTAATTTCCTTGAGAATATTATAGGATGCAGTTGTAACATGTTTAAAAAAAGATCAATTTATAATAATGTTAAGGTGAATCATCCCCATACACAACCTTTGTAACATGTAGAATATGGATATAGGACAAGTCTATGATGTTCAATATATTTTATCTAGAATATTAGAATCTAACATCATGCACCACAAATAAATGAAGATGTTGAATTCCATTTTAAATGTAAGGTGAGTTCAAAGTGTATAGATTTTAGGATGAATTAGATAAAGTAACTACAAAAGATGCAGACTAATAGTGGTTTCCGTGAAGAATGATCGATATATGTTGAACTAAAGTTGTTTGGCTATCCTTTATTTGTAATGAGATGTTATATGTGATAAGAATGTTATTCCTTGTAAATATAACTGTTGGACATGCAAAAATAAAATAAAATTTATTGACATATAAAGGAATGTAAAGATCGAGAACTGATTTTATTACTATTTCATTCTTTGAAATCATTTAGTTTATCAATTTCTCACATGTGATGTGAAAAAAACTGTCAAATTTCACATTTATGTGTTCATATTTTTAAAACTTGATGAACTAGAATAGCTACAAATAATAATAGTGAAATGAATCGTGCATGTGTGTGTGTGTGTGTGTGTGTGTGTAAAATTCAATAACTACAATGAAATGATTTGCAGTAAAAAAGACACTAATTATGATAATTTTTATCGACATTGGAATTACGAATAATAGATGTAATGGGATATTTTGTTGGGAAAGTCAAAAGATGGATTTAAAATTTAGTCAACTCTTTGATCCCTTCATCATAAATTTTATTTTTATTAAGTTCCTATAATGTTAATATTCCAAATAAATAGCCATAACAATTGAAACAACTTATATTAGTGTAGGTTTTTATTTTTCCCTATTTATTAATTAGGGAAATTGTATTTGTTGTGCATAGATGGATTTTTCCTACATTTGTGGGATAGGCTAGCTTATGTGGAGGTGTGTGTCATAGATGTGTCATAGGTGTCATAAGAATGTCATAAGTAACTCCCTTGATGGGACTTACTTCTCTATTCTTAGCACCTTGTCACCACCTTTCATGGAGGAGTTACAGTCTATTCTTGGGGTGCCTTGTCCACCTTTTTTGGAGGAATTACTTACGTACTCTCCTATATGTATTCCTCACTTTGGCTATCTCATGTTAATCAGATTTTGGTTTTCTCCATTTTGTCTTGTGCAATTTATCTTCTTGTGTTATTTTCAAATTGTTTTAGCATCTATGTGGTGTGCACTTGCTTCATCTCATGTGATCACGTCTCCATTAAACTTGCATTATCCAGATTCTGGCAACAACTCTGATATGGTATCAGAGCAAACCCAGTAATCGTGTGTCTAGTTATGCTTTTAGTTTATTTTGAAATCAAGAGGAGTGGATTTCTCTTTGTTTTTTAATTTCTAGATCTGATCTAAAATTTAAAAAATATATCATTTCTAGTATCATTTTCTTAGGAATCCTTGGCCATTGGGTGTCTTGGCTATCTTCACTTCAGGGGCTGGTTCAACAGTTAGCTTGGGCACCATTATTGAGTACAAGGAGCAGAGGGAGGAGCAGTAACTCCACACAGTAGTCCTTTAAGACCAAAATAGCATGCCAACTTTTGCAATGCCCATCATCCTTCTATATCCATGCCATTAACTATACGGCATCCAAAATAGGTCTGTCTTTTTCTGAATATGGCACAGATTTTCTAATGGTGCATTTTTCTTGTCTTATTCTACCCAGACTTGTTGTGCATTAAAGTCAGTAGATTCCATCATCTTTTCTTGCCCATCAAGGCACCAAGTAGGCTATACAGCATCTAGCGTAGGTCTACAATTATTCTTTTGTCTTTTCTTCTAGTATAATTTGGACTGTGCTTTTTGGGTGCCCCTTCCTTGCTTAGCATCCCATGTGGCACCCCTTGGACACATGGCATCCATCAATTCTATCTTTTCCTCATTATTTTTAGTTAAAAATTGACTTGTAAAATAAAAATTAGTCAATTTGATTGAATATTTAGTTTTTTAGACAGTGTTTAGAAAATTGGGGGTTTTCATTTAAAACTTGTATCTTCAACCTATGAAGATGAAGGGTGAGGCCCAGGTTGGCGGGAGGCCAATTCCCCCTCAAAAAAAGCTCATTTGGATTCCTCATTCCATGTTGAATCTAATGAGTGGTTGGAATGCCACTTTATCTCTCATAACATGCATTTTTTTAATGTTTTAGTACTTTTTTTTTCCAAAAACACTAGTTTACGAGAAAATTGAACCTTTAATATCTTACAAACGGTCACTCAGATTTGGGTATCATTTTTTTCAAAAGTGTTTGTAATTCAATTATACACAGCATAAGCTTGTTATTTGTCAAAAACACACTAGTTTATAAGGTGCCTAAAATTTGGGTCTCTCGAGACGCATTTTCAGTTGAGTTCGACGTCTTGTTTGCTTTAGTCTTGCACTGATTGCTCTAAGACGCATTCTCAACTGAGTTTGATGTCTTTTGAGCATGTAATTGCATATTTGGGGGCACTCAATATTTGGGGGGAGTGTGATTTCTTTTCACAACTTATAAATCTTTGCTTTCATTCTCTTTTTTGCATAATTTCACAACTTGCAATCAACACAACTTCACCTATATTTAGCTAAAAATAGATTCTTTTCAACTTAAACCCCTAACACCCTTCAAATATCATGAATGGAAGGTTAAAATGTCAATCATTCTTAGAAGCAAAGGGTTGTATAGGATCACCATGGGTACTGAAGTAGAACCCAACACTGGTGCTGAAAAGGTCAAGTGGTACAACCGTAGTGATGAAGCCTATGGATTACTGAGCTTGTCTATGTCTCCAAAACTTCTCTTCCATTTATTATCCTCTAAGACTCCCAATGACATATGGGACACCTTAGAAAACTTATTTGGGAAGCTTGATGAGATGAGAGGTCATGAGCTCAAAAATGAACTCATAAGTCTAAGTCCTAGCAACTTTGAAACCCAACAGGACTTCTTCACTAAGTTTAAGGCCCTTAGATTGCAATTGAAAGAATGTGGGATAGAGAAGAAAGATGATCAACTCATTATTTATATTCTCATAAAGTTAGGTCCAAGCTATTCAGTCTTTGTCTCCACTTTCCACGCCACAAAAAGTGCCCTTGGCACTACATGGAAAATGTCTTCTTTGGATTCATTTATTGCCAACTTGACTAGGGAGTAGGATAAGCTAATTCAAATGGTCACAGTGAAGTCTACTCAACCCCAAGCATTTATAGCTGGAAATGGTAAGTATAAGAAATCAATAAAGGAGAAAAAGAAAAAAAATAAGGACCAGAAGAAGAAGAAAGAAAACAACAATCCTGCCAAAGACAACACTGAGTCTTCATCCTCCAATACTAAACCTAAGAAGGAGAAGGTTAAGTGTGCCTATTGTAAAAATATAGGGCATGATGAACAAAAATGCATGAAGAAACAAATAGATCGCCTAACTCATCTTCTAGAGAAGAACAACATAGGTGTTCCTGAGTCCATCAAGCAGAATTCATCTACCCAAGATTCTACCAAGGCAAAAGGCAAGGGTAAGGATAAAGAAAAGGGCAAGGTCCTTATAGCTACAGTAGCTTCTACATCTTCATGGGTCATCAAGTCGAGTGCTTCTCACCACATGGGCTCATCACTAGTAGAGTTTTCGTCTTTAGAGCCTTGTAGCATGACTTCAATTAGTTTGGGTGATGGCACATCAGTTTCTATTATAGGGAGAGGATCAGTTGAAATGGAAGAAAGAACATTTAATAATGTTCTAAGTGTTCCTTCTCTTTCAACCAATCTCCTATGAGTGTACCAAATCACTCACATTGGTCAGGGCATGAGAGTTGAGTTTTCACCAGATTTAGTGGCTATTAGGGAGTTGCATAGTGATACTATAGTGGTAGTGGGTAGGGAAAATCACCAAGAAAGGTTATACACCTCACATTTTACATCAAATTCTTTTCTAACAGCATTGCTGACTAATTTAGATGGAGTTATCAAATAATGGCATGAGCGGTTTGGCCACCTTAACTACCGCTACCTTGAGCAACTTTGCAAAAATGACATGGTCATTGGCTTGCCTTGTGTCCAATTCTGAAAAGGACTTTGCGAGGGGTGTTCACTTGGGAAGCATCCCGAAGCAAAATTTGACAAAGGTAAAGCTTGGAGGGCTTCACAACCTTTGGAGTTAGTCCATAGTGATGTATCGAGACCCTTTCCCAGACCATCTTTCACAAGGGCCAAGTACACCCTCATTTTCATTGATGATTTCTCTAGGTACACTTGGATATATTTTCTCAAACAAAAGTCTAAAGTGTTTGAAAAATTTCTAGACTTCAAGGCTCTTGTTGAGAAACAGAGTCAGAAATCCATCAAGGTTATTTCAACTAATAATGGAGGGGAGTATGTGAACATCAAGTTTGAGCAATTTTTCACTATAGAGGGGATTGATTTGCAGCACATAGTCACTTACAGTCCTTCACAAAATGGGGTTGCAGAATGCAAAAATAGGTTTTTAAAAGAGATGGGTAGCTATATGGTTCACTCCAAATCCTTAGCACCATAGTATTGGGCCGAAGCCATCAAATTGTGCTTGCTACATTAAAAATAGGGTTATTCACAAAGCTTTGAAAGGGATAACACCCTTTAAAGCTTGGCACAAAAGGAAACCTGATGTTGAGCACCTCAGGGTTTTTGGATCCCCAGCCATGGCCCACATTCTGAAAAAGAAATGCAAAGCTATGGAATGTCAGTCCAAGCCTTACATCTTTGTAGGATATTCGGATGGTATTAAGGAGTATCACCTTCTAGATCCAGTCACTCATGAGTTGTTCATTGAGATAAGTGTCCACTTTCAAGAGAGTCCTAGAGACTCAACACTTAACACTTCTTCTCCCTCATCAAATCTACTTCTTCATGATGATTCCTCATCAGATTCAGATTAGCCACAACAAGTTCTCAAGCCAGAGACATCTTCTTCTTCATCGAGTTCATACAGTTAGGACAGTGATGTAGAGTCATCCACCTCTAGTCAATTAGAGGATGAGGAGTTAGCACCTAACTCACCCACTTCTGGGCCACTTTGGGCCAAACATACACTTGAGAGTGGTAGCACTTGGGTAGGAGATCTTGCAGATGACAGATGTACTAGGGGGATTTTCAGAGAGATCCACATGCCTTCTTTACTTTAGGTTCAGATCCACAGACTTTTTTAGAGGCATCGGGGGTACCTAAGTGGGATAGTGCTATGGAGGAAGAATATTCTTCCTTAATCAAAAATCACACTTGGGATTTGACTTCACTTCCTAAAATAAGAAAGATGGTTCGATGTAGGTGGACATATCAGACCATGTTTGCAGTAGATACATCAGTTGATAAGTACAAGGCATGATTAGTCACCAAGGGTTTCTCATAGGTAGTAGGCATTGACTACTCAGAGACCTTTTCAATCATTGCAAAGATGACTTCTATTCTGGCTCACCTTGGCTATTGCCACAACACATGGTTGGGATGTGCACCAGATGGATGTGAAGAGTGCCTTTCTTCATGAAGACCTAGAGGAAGAGATCTACATGGAGTGGCCACTAGGATTTCTTCAGGATTCTTCCTTAGTATGCAGACTTAGGAAATCTATCTATGGCCTCAAATAGGCCCCTCGATCTTGGTATGCCAAGATGGATTCCTTCCTTCTCACAACAAGTTTCACTAGGTCTACTTCTTATGGCAAGATGATTCGCTCTTGATTTTGGTTCTATATGTTGATGACCTTTTGATCACTGAGAGTTTTTCATCGACTATTGCAGCGGTGAAGGCATCTCTTCAGGATAGATTTGACATGACAGACTTGGGTTTGTTGCACTACTTCATTAGCATCGAGATCTCAAAGTCAGATTCAGGGATTTCACTTACATAGTCTAAGTATGCTCTTGACTTATTGGCTCAGTTTCACATGGCTGATTTCAAGCCATCTCTAACTCCCTTTCTATCAGGAGTCAAGCTTGAGGCTGATTGTTCTTCACCATTGGTTGATGCCACTCGGTATTGACAACTTGTTGGTAGTCTCATCTACTTGACTCACACCAGGCTTGACATATCATATACAGTGGGACTTGTCTCCAAATTCATGTAGGAACCTCATGAGCTATATTGGAAAGCAGCTAAGAGGATCTTGCATTACATATAGGGTTCACATAGATATGGGATTCCTTACAGATTTGGCATAGAGGTTGACTTGGTTGGATATACAGATTTAGATTGGGCTGAAAATTCATAGACTTGCACGTCCACTTCATGTTTAATTTTTCTCTAGGTTTAGGTCCTGTAAATTGGTCTAGCAAGAAGTAGAATGCTATTGCTATATCATCCATAGAGGCAGAGTATAGGGGAGCTGTTAATGCAGCTACTGATGCTATTTGGATTTAGGGAATTCTTTTTGAGTTTGGCATTCCTATCAGGCAGCCCACCATCATTTATTGTGACAACTAGAGTACCATTTATATTTGCAAGTATCCAGTTTAGCACTAGTGGACCAAGCACATAGAGATTCACATTCACTTCATTCAGGAGCTTATTCATAGTCAAGTCATTGACTTGATATTTTGCCAATCTTCAAAGCATGTTACAAACATCTTCACCAAACCTTTCACTAAGAGCAAGTTCATTCATCTATGAGCTCTTCTTGGGGTGTGGTCTACATCTTCAGCAACATCATCTTTAGGGGGGCCTTCTAGCCTCTTCTTTCTTTTATGTCTCTCTTTTGGGTGGATTTTTTTTACGATTTTTATCCTTTTATCTATCTTATGAGAGATTGAATTTTTACATGGGTACCTCATCAAGCCTAGTTGGCAGGACCCATTTTATATTTCCACACTACCCACCTAAGCTGTGCATATGGGGGGGGGGGGGGGTATTAGTGTAGGTTTTTATTTTTCCCTATGTATTAATTAGGGAAATTGTATTTGTTGTGCATACATGGAGTTTTCCTACATTTGTGGGATAGGCTAGCTTATGTGGAGGCGTGTGTCATAGATGTGCCATAGGTGTCATAAGAATGTCATAAGTAACTCCCTTGATGGGAGTTACTTCTCTATTCTTAGCACCTTGTAACCACCTTTCATGGAGGAGTTACAGTCTATTCTTGGGGTGCCTTGTCCACCTTTTGTGGAGGAGTTACTTATGTACTCTCTTATATGTATTCCTTACTTTGGCCATCTCATGTTAATCATATTTTAGTTTTCTCCATTTTTTCTTGTGCAATTTATCTTCTTGTGTTATTTTCAAATTGCTTTAGCATCTATGTGGTGTGTACGTGCTTCATCTCTTGTGATCACGTCTCCATTGAACTCACATTATCCATATTCTAGCAACAACTCTGATAACTTCATATACTATTAATAATGTAATTTTATCCTCAAGCCATATATGACCCTATAGTTTTTATTCATGTTCAATACAAAGAATCATTTCATTATTCTCATTTATTAGAGATGACATGGTTGTATTCATTCCTTCAATGATTTCATTCAAGTTATACTCCCCTTTTTTATTAACCTTTTCCCATTTCTCCAATACATCTAACCCAATATTTAATGCCTTAGTTTACATTCTCGAAGGTCATCATCCACCTTTGCATTCATTTTTTCAATAATTTTATATTGGTCAAGAAAATGTTTTGGGGGAATGGGATTTCCATTATTTTAAAATACACATAAGAAAAAACATGGAGATTTATTCATTATATGACACAAAACAAATAAACAAACATCTAGTCATATGAAGTTATGCCACCTAAAGTCTAATTATTGGGTTCACAATATGCACTGAAAATGTCAATCAATTTCCTTTTGACATGTTCACTAGCTCCTTTCCTTTTATATATATTTTTGTCCATTACTAAACAAACACAAATGATATAATATAATGAAATTTAAGTTCATTAGTTCCTTTGATTTTAGTATACAAATGGAAAACAGAAGGCCATGATATAAAATTTAGATAATATTATATAGATAAGAAAGATTACATGGCATTATATAGACTTTAATAAGATGGAAAATACTAGACCATTACACATAACACAATGGGTATTATAAAAACATTCAAGATGTAGATAATTATACATTTTGTAATCATATGGACAACATTAGATCATTGTATATAATGATGTTTCATTGGGTCCTTTATTTTATATATCAATATGGACAACACTATACCATCACACATAATGTAAAAGGTATTATAAAAATAAATAAGATGTAGGGAACTATACATACTATAATAAGATGGACATTGATAGACCACTATATAGATTGATGGTTCATTTTATCCTTCCTTTTATGGATAAAGATGGATAATAATGGACCATTATATAAAATGTAAAGGTTATTATATAAACAATAAAGAAGTATGGCATTATGAAAACTATAATAAAGAGAATTATACAAGTAGTGAATATAAATACAAAATATGGGTATAACATTACAAATAATGTTAAAATTGTGAGTTTTCCCTTACATCTAGAAAAGTTGATAATTGTCCTTGAAACATTGATGGTGTTTTTGTATAAAGTTAAAATATGTCTACATACCAAGAGGATATGCTGAAATCAGGTAATCACGGCATTATCTTATGGAGGGATAAGATGGGTCTCTATCATGATCACTTTTCTATTGTCATTTTACTTTATAGTGATGCATTTTCATAATGACTTGCACACTCAACCTCTTAATATGAATGCAACACCTAATTTTAACATTACGGTATATGAATCGTTGTCACATTTCATTACGAGCCATGCAAACATGGCATTGGTATATAATGCATGCCATGTGGTGTTAAACATACAAAAGGCACATGGTAAATTTTATTTCATTAAAAATAAGAAAATTATGTTAATTAAATTCATTTTCATTAGTATATAACATGGTTGTATATATCATGTTACCATCATAAAGTTAGGATGGAAAATATAGGAGTCTAATTTGATGAACACATGTATTTTATGGCGAAGATGAGAGAACTGGTGGATAAAAAGGGACCTACCTATGCACATATTTTTCCTAAAAATTGAAAAATCTCAACTTTTATAGATTATTTGAGATGGCTATACTCAAAAGTTGAAGACCATTATAAGAACATGAATTGTATAATTTTGAGTTTAGTTTTCATATATATATATATATATATATATATATATATATATATATATATGAAAACTAGGCTCAAAATTATACAATTCATGTTCTTATAATGGTCTTCAAACACACACACACACACACACACACACACACACACACACACACACACACACACACACACACACACACACACACATATATATATATATATATATATATATATATATATATATATATATATATATATATATATATACATATACACACACACACACACACACACACACACACACACACACACACACACACACACACACACACACACATATATATATATATATACATGTGTGTGTGTGTGTGTGTGTGTGTGTGTGTGTGTGTGTGTATGAAAACTAGACTCAATATTCTTAAAAGTTGAAGACCATTATAAGAACATGAATTGTATAATTTTGAGCCTAGGTTTCATATATATATATATATATATATATATATATATACATACATACATACATACATACATACATATGAAAAACTAGGCACAAAATTTTGAAAAGTTGAAGACCATTATAAGAACATGAATTGTATAATTTTGAGCCTAGTTTTCATACACACACACACACACACACACACACACACACACACACACACACACACACACACACACACACACACACACACACACACTAAATGGTTAAGTATAAATATGTCAAATAAATAAATTTTTAAAAGCAATTCCTATTTTTTAGTTATACATAGTAAATAGTCATTTGTATAGTGTAACTTTTTTATATAAAAATTTAGTATTATTTTAAACCCTTTTGTGTAAATTTAGATAAGATAATTTAGTTTGTGACTTGTATTTTATTAAAAAAATAATGAAATTATATTTTTATTAATTTTAAAAAGTAAATAGATCTTGAAAATTGATAATAAAATGGAGAGATAGTTATATGGCCTCCATAAATACTTCAAAATAAAACCATAAAAGATATTCTTTTAATGGGTGTAGAATTAGGCTTAGTTTGAGACCATATAATTTTTTTCGCATTTTTATCAATGACAAAAAATATATTTAAACATATATAGTTATGCATATTTATAGAGTGTAGTGTTCTAAAAATTCATAGTTATAAATCAAAATAAATAAAAATCTTAAAATAGTTAGAAAAAAAAAACATATATTTGGAAAGAGGAGAGTGTGCTCATCGTGAAGGTAAGAATTTTATGAATTGACCTATTAAAATTGATAGTATTATTTTTTGGTATTATTCTTTTTTACAAATATTTTTGATTAGAATATGTGTTGATAGGTCCAAGACTTTTGCTCGTGAATCAAAGTAATTTTTTAGCCAAAAGGCTTGGTTTGAAAACTCCAACATAGCATACTGCATATGCACAATAGTGCATATGCACAATAGTGCATATGCACAATAGTGAATATGCATAATAGTGAATATGCACAATAGTGCATACATGTTATGTTGACATTGCACACACAAATTAAAAAAGATATATTTATATATTTTTATGTTTATGTTTATATCTATTCACATTCGTAACTGTATATTTTTATTTTAAAGTGGATTGTGTCAATATATACACTATCATGAAAAGGAGGTTATTGATATAGTGATGCATTTTGGTGCATTTACTCGAATGTAATTTTAACTATATAGATTATGATTTATGTCTCAACCATGCCTAGATTCATAAGCAAATGAATGAAAAAGTCAATTATTTCAATAGTGGAGATAATTAGGGCCAATTTGGACCCCTTTCACATAACTATGACTCTATGATGTGTTGTGGTAAATTATCTTAGATTTCCTGACATATATAGTGAAAGAGTGAATTGGTGTAATAAGTAATGCAATTTTAGTGAAATCTAGTTTCTTGAACCTAATTTTAACTATAAAATATGTAATCTAGGGCTCTCAAACCCAATATCATAATAAAATAAGATTCAATTCATAGTAAATCAAGTGTAATTTGAGCCTCTTCAACCTAATTATGATTATAAATTATGATTTGGGCCTTAATCAATTTCAATTTCATTAGAAAATGAGGGAAATAGTCATTTGGTTTAAAGATAGATGAATGTTTGACATGTATAGGACGTGTTTTGAGTCTCTATAATCTCAAATGTCATCGTGTATTAAGTTAAATACTCATTTTGTTCAATAATGGAGGCAATTACTATCAGTACAATCCCATTCAACATAATTATGATTATATAATGTGATTTGATGTTAAATTAGCTTTGATTTCATCATAAATTGAGGCAATTAGTCAAATTATGCAATCAATGACACTATTCTCAAAAAATTGAGCTACATTTTAACAAAGATTGAATTTGATATGGTGTGATTTTGAGTGAAATTGACCTTATTATCATCATATAATGAGATAAATAGTTTATTCTTTCAATCAAGGAGGAAATTAAAGTCAGATTAAACCCTTTTAATTTAATTATATGAATAAGAAGTGATTTGGCAATAAATTAGCTTATATTCTATCATGAATTCATCTAATTAATCAATTGGTCAATATAAGACATCGTTTAGGCAAAATTGAGCCATGTGGATCTAAATTGTGGATTATGGTTTAGGTTTGTAATTAGTTGATGCAATTTAGACGAAATTAAATATCTTGAACATAATTTTGCCTATATAGAATGTAATTTGGGAGTCAATCAAACCAAATATCATAACAAAATAAAGCAAATAGTCCATAAATTAAATCACAAAGGAGATTAGGGATAATTTAAGTCCAAGTTTAACCTAAATAAGAGGAGAATGTTATTTGGGGCTAAATTAGTTAGGATTTGATTAAATTGGTCAATTTGTGCAATTAGAGACATGATTTGCCCCAAATTGAGCCCCATGAACATTAATCATGGCTCAATTAATTATATATGATGTAACATATGTCTTAATCAACACCTTAGTTATATGAGAAATGTAAATATGGAGGTAATTGGGGCTAATATTAACCTATGGAACCTACATACATGTATATGATGTTATTTAGGGCTATAAATTAGCTCATATGTCCTCACATATCGATTCAATTAGTCAATTATTACTTTTAGTGATGTAATCTAGATGAAATTCAACCCCCCAAACCTTTTTTTGACTATATAAAATATAACTTATGGGTAAATCAACCCCATTATCATAATACACTAAACTAAATAGTCTATTATGAAGGAAAATAAGGCTAATTTAATCCAATTCAACCTAACTACAGGAGAAGGATGATTTTGGGACAAATTAACTTTGATTATGTCATGAAATAATCCAATTAGTTAATTGGTATAATTAGGATGTGATTTTAGCCATATTGAACCCCATGAACCTATATTATGGCTTAGGGTATAATTAGTTGATGTAATATTGATGAAATTGAACCAGGTGAACCTAAGTTTTACTTCATAGGATATAATTTGGGGGTCAATCGACCTTGATATCAAAAAATAATAAATCAAGTAGTCCACCAATTTGAGCCCCGTAAACCTAACAAGATAAGATTAGGATGTTATTTGGGGCAAAATTAGTGTCATGAATTGATCCAATTAGTTATTTCATGTAATTAAAGACATTATTTGGGGATAAATAAGACATGAATTGATCTTATTAGTCAATTAGTGAAATAAAAGATGCGATTTGGTGAAAAATTAGTCATGATTTGATCCAATTAGTTAATTAGTATAATTAGAGACATTATTTGGGCTAAAATAATCCCCATGAACCTAAATTACTTCTCAATCAATTGTATTGATGAAAAATATGGTTGAATCAACCCTATACTTATATCACAAGTGAAAATATAGAGGTAATTATATAGGATTTTATCACATAATAATATTGCATAGTTTGGATTGTATTACATAATAATTCAACATAATGATATAACATATGATTGCATGACATAATATAATCATATATCATTAAAATGTGATATATGACTGTATATATAGTTATCATAGTGGTTATGCATTATTGACGTAATAGATAAAAATGTTTATCTAACACTTTTAGTGTATTTTTAGAATTATGACCCACTTAGATCATCTACATCATTCTACGATTTATGCAATGAAGACAAATGGAATAAATTTTTTATTTGGAATTCGACCATCAAAAGGAATCAAATTTTTCTTTATTTATTCATTGGTAGTGGTTCTCATTCAAGGAAGAGGAAATGGTTGAAGCATAAAACACTAGAGTAATTATAAGATTTGAGAGAAAATTATCTTTCAAGTCTACATTCAAAGTATTTTTTTTTAATTTTTTGATGATAAATCTATATATAATTATTTACCTAATAAAAATGAATAAAATTTCATGGAAACACATGAAAGTAAAAATCAATAAAATGCCATGGAAAGACTAAACAATAAAATTAACAATAAAGAAACTATTAGGGAACATAATAATTTTTAAACACCCTCTCAAAAAATTCCACCATTAACAACAACTCTAAGGATTGTCTGTAGAAAAGGAAAGTACTTAATTTAATTTTAAGAAAAATATTTTGAAACCAATACATAAAAAAAATGCCCGACTTCCATTAAACAAGGCTACATGAATAAATTGTGATAACTTCTTTATAAAATTAAATTTTTGTAGTAGAAATGTTAGTATTTGTTTCATTGATGAAATTATTAATATTAGGCCTATAATGTACACCTTAGGATAAAGAGTGTCAAGCATGGATAGTGAAAATAATGAAATTATTGAACATCTACATGATGCATATCATACAATAGGCATGACATAGTAAAACAAATATTGTAATGATGCCCCACATATAATTATAAGTTATGTAATAATTGGTAAAACATGGAGAAAATGAATGATATAAAAAAACTATCCAAGCACTCACCATAAATAGGAAAACATCAATGAAAGCAATTGAAATCTATCGAAGACTTGATGATGGTTATACTAATAAGCTCAAGAAATTATCTAGTAGACATCCACAAAAGGACAAGGATATAATTGATGATATTAAATATTTACTTTCCCAATTTTAGAAACATGTTATAAGAGATTTTCCAAAGAAAATAGATGTAGTGAAAATAAGAGTTGGTTCTCATAATCATAAATCACATCTAAAAAATTTATTGGATATGAACAAAACATAATTATACCCTTAGTTTTTACATAAACATCTATAAATTTATATTAGTTAAAGATATTTTGAAAAGGCCAAACCCTTTTATGTAAAATAAACCACACATACACCACTTATTTGTGTAGGCAACATGTTTAATTTTCAATGCACTATGACATTTTTCATGATATATATTGCAATTTGCATACTGATAAAATTTTATAGTAGTGTGGCTTAAACATTCCACCAAACTCAGCTAGGGAATTTATTCCAACAATTTCTTGTGGAAGCCCTGATGGATAGTTTTTTTTAAACAAAGAATGTTTGGATGGAACTTATAGCATTTATGGTGGATAGACAAAATAAAAATATATATCCATGAAGAGATTACAAGTGCAATTAGACATGAATTAGTTTATTTGAGAAAATAAAAATATATGAATCATCAAATAAATGTTGGAAAAATAATATAAAATGTTTAAAATTGTTACAAAATAGATTCCTATTTCATAATTAATGCCCAAATCCAAGTGGAAATTGTGTATGAGTATGAAAGGCACACATAGGATAGATGGATAGATGGATAGATAAACATTTTAAACAAAGAAATGACACATTTCAACTTGTTTCTATTATTTTAGTAGTCAAAATTTATGGTAATTACACATTAAAAACCCAAATAGAACTTTAATTCAGATATTATAGTGCTTTACATGTTACCATATTCATACATATAATCATGCATACACCTGATAATATAGATCAAGATATAAAACTATGAAGGAGGTATCATTTCTATATTAATAATGGTTGATTACATTGTATAATGTACATGCAAGGTTATTTTTAGATGTTCTATGGAAACTTGAATAAGAGGAGAATTACTTTAAATCAACATTATATTTGGTCAAATAATTGTACATCATAATTCATGAATGTTTTACTAGCTGATTAGGATGCACATTACCACTAGTGTATAACATATTTGAAGTTTCATCTAGCTTGGCCTTAGAAAAGGGGATCATGACAATGTTATACCATGTGTAAAAATAAACATTTCAAGAGAATATTTGATGTTTGAAGATGGTGTTGTTTTGATTGATGTAAGAACCATTATTGATTGGTGTAACAAGGAAATGGGACATGGTACTCAAGAAAATTCTATTATTCATTGTTGTTTATAGTTGGTGAATAAATAATGCTTGGTAAAGTATGATGATTATATGATAGTAACATGATCAAGTGAACTCCACTTATTTCATAGCTCAAATGCAAGTTTTGAACTACTCATGCGAGATACTTGGCATGTTTTTGTTCTATATATGTTGTGCCCTAACACACACCACATTTTTTGAATTTAAATTGGGACCCACTATTGTTTAAATACCGTTATTCATGGTCATGTAGGCCTTATATATCTAATAAACTAGTTATAATTTACATATGTCTAAGGTTTTCATTGAATTATAAAGTTGAAGAATTTGAATTATGAAAATCAAAGCTTGGACATTCATTTTGATTCATTTTAAACCTTGAAATTTGATATTTTTTCTTGAAAAATGACTTTATGATTTTTATAGATTATTAAAAATGACTTAAAATTTATTAATATTCATTCCCCACCTTTATTTTATAATATTATAACAAGTGGAAAGATTACATTACCCAGAGCACTTCAACCTTCACAAAAGATTCTAAGTGCCCAGAAGTTTTTGAGATCTTCGAACCTAATAAATGGCACTACCACATTACTTAGAACTTACCATAGTTTGATAAAAGTTCTATAATTTATTAGTAGTTGGGTCACCATAGGACATCCACTTAGTATAATAATATAAGTTTAAAGTAATGTAAATAGTCTAATGTCCACAAGTCTCTAAGTTCCAGTAGTTCTGAATGCTTGACCAATGGCACAATTCTATGAATTTAGAACCCAAAAGGTTAAAATGAAGTTTAATGACCAAGTGGATTTATATTATAATGGCAATAAGATTTTTAAATTTTAGTGTTTGATGGTTATCACAATTCCATTAACCAAGAGTTTCAATTAAAAGAATTCATGTTAATAGCCTAAAAGTCATGTGTCTTCGAGTATTCAAGCCTCCATAGTTTATAAGATCATCCCATACATTGATCAACATACCAATATCTTGAGCCTTCCTAGGGATGTACATATTTTAAAGGTTCACATAATCATGGTCACAAATTTCCAAGTTCATATAGTCTTGAGAGTACTCCATATGACCCAATCACGTTAGCCTGTAGCCCTATAACATACAAAACAAGATTCTAAAACTAAAGACCTAGGTAAGCGATAATAACATAAAAATCATTATCTAGAGATGCGTATCCAAAGTACAAATAATTACGTTTGACAACAAATAAAAATCTAGTAAGTGGGAGATTGATGCCTGTCTTGAGTAAAATGTTTGGACATACAATATCAACAAAAAATTACAATTTAGTAGACAAAAGAGTATACCAAAGTTAATTTGTGAATTTAAATCCAAATGGAAATAAAATTGAAAGCCATTATGTATATTGAAGTTTATGCACACCTAAATACCATTCTTTTATCATCTTTGTAACTCAAATGATCACTTGGGTCCCACTCTTTTATGCACAGACCATTTAGAACTTATATGACAGGATACATGTGCCTCGTGTTACTCAACATATTCTTCATCTTATCACCATTTTTAAAATGTTTCCCATGATGTTAAAATTCATGCAAAGACATTGTAAGAAGTAATAAATATGAAATATGAAATTCTTTTCCATACCTTCAGCTAAAACCAAATTGCATACCTCCTTTTTTGAATATTGATATATTTTCCTTACATAAATAATCAACATTATAGTTACTCATAAAATAATTCTTATATGGGAATGAATAAAACTTTTCAATGCTTATAATATTGATAAGTGCTTCTAGGGATAAAATGTCCTCAATTTTGGATACTCAACATTCAACATGTAATGTTTCTTGTGATAGAACAACTTCAACCTTAGACACTTGGCATTCAACATGTCATGTATGTGTTTCCTTTACATGTTCCTTTATTATTCTATTCCGAAAATCAATTAATGGATCCTCCTTTGGAAGTGAGAAGGATGGTGAATTTTCCTACATATTGAGTTCTTTGTAGTCAACACGTAAAAGCTTTTTAATTTTGATCTATTCATTATGTTTATTTTGTTCTTTTTTTTTAGGTTTCTTTCTCTTTCCTACTCATAAGGGAAGAATTATTTTCCTTTTGGGATGGAATATCTTTTCCAATTTCCTTTTTAATGGTCGATGCCTACATGGGTTATTTCCTCTCCATTATTTTAAGCCTTTATTTTTCTTCATGCTCCACCATTCCAATTTGTAAGTTCATTTCCTCTTCCCTTCTCTAGGCATGTTGCAAGTCTCCTTGTGTATCTTTTCGTTTATACCTTTCTCCAATGCCAAATCGATATTTATTGAATCACATGAAGTACGTAAGTGAAAGTTATTTCAAAATATCAACTCTAAGGGCTTTATATTCATATTCATTGGAAACAATGTCATCAACTATGGAAAGTTAAGTTTCCCTCACCAGAATGCATTTTTTATCTTGGAAGGAAATTAGGCTAGAATGACCTAGATGAAGAATTACTCATGGTCTTTGGTTGCTTAATATTATTATTTTCCCTTGAAGATATTCCTTCACCATTCAGGTTTTTCATTTTGTGGATCATTTATGCATCATATCATCCAATATATCTTATAATTGGGAAAACCTATGAAACCTAGCATCATCACAAATTTTGTCTACCATTTTATCTTTTCCTTTTTAATCATATAATGGCAAGATCTAATGTTTTGATACCACTATAATGTCACCTTTTAGACTAAAATAATGAAATAATTAATTTACGCAAACCCTAACAAAATATATAAAATTATGGAATTTACTAATTAAGCATGGAAGTAAAATTCATATCTCATAGAAACCCTCATGAATTTATTTCAAATTTAATATATTTACTTTAGACCACAAGGCTGATTTGTTTTGCATCAATTTCGGACCTAAAAATTATAATAAGTATTATTAAATAAATATGTGAATAAGCTAAACTTTTGACCCACCAAACAAGGACCAAACTAAAATTCAAACCCTCTAGATGAGTCACCACCATTTTAGAGGTCATAAAGTGTTGTGTTTTCCTCCCCCCGCCCCCTGCCCACCCCCCCCCCCCCCCGCCCCCCCCCCCCCCCCCGAAAAGAAAAACTTTTATAGTACTACGTCCAACCTCATAGGGCTTCCATAATGGTTCACCCAACTCCCAAGGGCTATCAAAACTAATTTGTCACTTCCCAAAGTTGTCCAACTGATTCACCTACCTCTTAAGGTTATCCAACTAACCAATGTCCCAATGTAACTTGTGAATAAGATCACGAGCTAAATATTGAGTGTTTCCATATTGAATCCAATTAAGGTTTTGATCCGTAAAATTTGATTGTGCGAGTAAACATTATTATAATGAAATTAATTAACTGATATATGATATTTGGATCACAAATTAACCCCTTCTTATTTTTTTTATATGTTTTCCCACTCAAAATCTAATCTAAATTTATTTTAATAATAAAACATAAGTTTCAGATTATTAGTTGATTTTGGCTAACTTAGTCATATTATTATTTTTACTTTAAGTTTTTAGGAATAATTTTTATTTTATAATAATATTATTATTAAGTTTCCCATAAGATTAGAAATGACTAGGACCAACATAAATAATATTATCAATTATTTTAATCTAGAAAAGGGGAGATTACATACTACCATATGTTTTTATCATTTTATCCTTTATTTAAGATAGATCAAACATATTTAATTCAATTAATTCTAAAAATCATGTCTATTTTTGGATTGTTATAACACATGACTTCGACTGAATTATTAAAAATCAAATAGGTACAACACACCATGTCCTAAGGTTTATTTATATCAACTTGATTTTTTAATCCTCTAAGAACAAAATTAAATATTATCCCTTGTTGGAAGTTAAGGCCAAATTATTTTCACAACCACTATCTCTAAATTTTCATCTAGGTGGCAAGGACAGTTGGACTATTGTAGATAACCAAATGAATGACCAAAATAAGGGTATTTTATTTCAAAACATAATTTATGTTACTAAAAAATGAATAATATTATTTCAAAACATAGGTTGGTTTTTTGTTCTCATATTTTTTCTAAGTTTTACATGGTGGTATATCAATCCTATTGGGAACCCACTCACATAACCATGTCGAAACATTTAATCAACTAGTTAAACAATATTATTCTAGTAGAGTCTCTTTGGTTTTAATTTTATCTTTGTTTCTTAGAAAATTACATAATATTCTTAAACTTTTTTTAGATACTTTACTATTTCAAGGCATTAGTGTGGTTCTATTTTAATATACATTAACCATTAGAAGATGGAGAGTGCATGCATGATAAATAGTGCTCTTTTCACTTTAGTTTAAAACAAAAGAAAAAAAAACAATATTTGGACAATAGATAGGGTGTTATTCAAGAGTTTGATATTGAGGATATCTCCTTAAATCCAAATAAATTATGCATATTGATTCATGGATAGTAGGAAGTATTAAAAACATACCTTGCAAGTATGTGGTGTGTAATATTTGATAATGATTTTCATATGTGTATGAATTATGCCTACAAGAGATCAAGATAGTAATATTGTTTTCACATGTTTCAATAATATATTTGGTTTGATAGCATTTTTTCACTATCAATCATGATCTTACCTGACGGGGTGTAGTTACATTAATTTATATAAAATTTATTCATCTTGTGTTCATTATGGATGTGACCCCAATAACTGAGACCTTTAAATTTTGTTAATTATTAGAAAATGTTCCATAGGTATTATTAATCTCTACATCTTCAATGATGTGCTAGAAAGTGCACAACTTTGGTATTAGTTTTATAAAGAGATAACATGTGTGCATTGGATCTGATTTGGTGATTTTAAAATGGTTGATATGACCTATGAAAATAAAGCTATCCACCTAATGTATGGGATAAATGTTGAGTAGGACGTGTGGTATGATATGCAACTTAATATTGGTTTTTATGACATGAATTTATCTTTTTGACTTGAATCTTTAGTCTGCTACACAAGGTATAATTTATATCATTGATTATAAAGAGTGATTGAATGACTTGGAAAGACCAATATATCTAATCACATATAGTTTTATTTTTACAACTATTTCTAATGATTAATGTATTCCTTTCCAAATATGTTCCATTCTAACCAATTTACAATCTAGTTCCACATTGAATGGACTTTCAAATGGTTGAAAGTTGAGAAATATTATTTTGTATTAATAATTATATATTTCATCATTTTCATATTATTACACATGTAAAAAATAATATTAGCCTTGAGTCATTTCCCACATAGAATATTCGTTAGATTTTTTAGAGGTTTGACACCATTAGTCAAACTTATCATTTACTTCACATCTATGCCCATAAACTTGTACATGCTCATAATAGGTCACATTCCACTACCTCAAGTAAGCCTATCTATCTAAAACGTAACTTCGTGTTGTATAGTTTACATGAGGCCCTCCAATTACAAGTTGTGAAAATACACTAACACATTGAATGGTGTTTGTGAACAATGTTCATCCTACTCAAACTATATATATATTACATTGGCCGAAGATTAGATACAAATTTTCCATGGGATGTTTTCATATGTATAAGGTCCCAAATACTTCCTACCAAACATTTAACCCTTTTTATGTTTTGGTAAGGGTTATTGGGATAATAGCCTAATCAAACAAATGGACAATATATTTTAAAAGTATGCCAATTATGTAATTCGTATTCATAATACTATGATATGATGTTGAAATATGAAAGTATGTTAAATATATAAAGTCAAGGTAAACTAGTAATTTGAATGTAGGAACACAAATAATAAAAAATATTGATCTTATTCACTAATACATAGGTGAATCTAGAAGATGAAGGTATAAGAGAAGACATGATGATGCTCCCTAGTGATTCATCAAAAATTAAATATTTAATTTCTATCAACCTAGACACTAGTGTAAGGATCTAGGCATTATTATTGACTCTTTTATCCTAAATCTAGTTATTCTATCTAGTAATAAATTCAAGTATTCTCTAGAATAAAAAATGTAACTGTTAAGGTTCATTGTTTCCTTGTATATTTTCAATTTAGATCACACAAATAGGCTCTAGATATCAATTTTTTGATGAAAACCCTAGGTCTTCCAACTTGGGTGTGCCACCTTATAAAATGGGGGTTGTTGGGATCAAGTAAATTTTTACTGACCTAAAATACCCCTTTGTCAATGACCATTACCTACATATCCATATACACTAAAGAGGCCCTCATATCAATGTAGTTCTTCCCCTCATGTGGGCTAGTTTGTGAGAAATTATGTAATATGCTATATGCATGTACATGTAGTGATCCATCTCTTAAATTTATCATTAATACTCATGGGTTTCTATATGAATGCTTTATATTTTTAATAGACTATTCCTTTGACTAATTTTAAAATAGGAAAGGAGGGAGAAATAAAACATAGTTGTGGAAATGACTCAGGTTGAAAAATGTTTTTACTAGCTAATTTATAGATGATAATGAATGACCTTTTATTTTATATTTATACCACAAAATTTTAAATGATTTAACTAGAGTTTTAATTAAGATAAATATGGTGACTCATGCATGTTAAAATATTTTAAAAATTGGATATTTTTTAGGTTCAAACACTAGTGTTAGATCTAAGAAATAACATCAATGCTAGTGTGCTAATTTGGATGGTAATTTCAAAGAGGATAGAATGTTGTTGAAGTTTTTTAACAATCAGAGTAGGATATAAATCAAGTATGATGTAGACTAAATAATAATCATCCAATGTTGACAAGCAGTCGAAGGAAGTTTCATCAAGTGCAAAATAGATTCTTTAATATTAACAAGAGATTGTTGTTAGACCCAAACACTATTCATGACCCTCTACTTTAATATTGAATTTTTCTCTATCCACATATTACATACAATTAGAGAACCCCAACCTCGAATATCTTATTATAAAAGATATCAAATTGAAAAATATGGTTCTAATCCTAAAGAGGTTGAATTGGGGATGAAAAAGTAGTCCACGGGATGCCCAAAAGATGCCAGAGTTGTTATCATTACTTGGTCATGAAATGACAAGAAAATAAGATACAAGAAAACACTTATTCATGCTCTTTACAAATCACAGATCTAAAAGGACCATTCAATCCCATTTCATTAGCTAATCTCCCATAAGCACCCTCCCATGTAGGATAACCCAAATGAAAAAAATGACTTTAGGTGATAAACATTGATGCCATAGTTGATTAAAAATACTCATAAGAGGTTGAGCTAAAGATTGACAAAGAGAATATTATCCATTAGCCACTATATAGATTACATTTCTCTTGCCTCCCCAAGCTAGCAAGTCATCCTAATCAGAATAATTAGAATTTATAATCAGAGGAAATTATAATTGACCAATCTTTAGGAGAAATCCACTTACGTTCAAATACCCACTCTCTAATCGGCTTATTAGAATAATTATCAATTATTATCCAACATTTTAGATTCATTTATTTTATATGATTATGAATGTGGTGATATTGTTCAGAAAGAGTTGGATCATGATCCTAAGAATCTTTAAAAAAATAATACTTTTTTACCATTTTTTATTATCCAAAATACATTATTATTAATCACAAATTCAACAATTTTAAGAACCACCAATATTGGAGAACCTTTTGAGGGAAGGGAGAAATAAACTATTTGATTAAGTAAATTATTTTATACATATTTGGATCAAAAAAATTTTGCCCGAAGTTGTGAAGGAAATTAAAGAAGATGCTAGAAAAGATTAGCAACTAAACCTTGACCATTTATCTTAGCTAAACGAAAATGTCATCCATTCCCCTAGAGAAAATTAATGAATAATTGAGGCCCTATACATAAAAAATTATGGTATATTTTGTTAATCTCTTTGAAGATAGATTTGGGAACATAAAAGATGGAAGATAAGAATATTGGAATATCCTTAAAAAACATTTTTGATGAACATGATTCACCCTCCCATTGAAATCCATCTATCAGTCCATCTATAAATCATAGTTTTTAGGCTATCCATTAATTATCTCTATCTAGAAAGTGTAGATTCTCTTAATGAAAACCCAAGATAAGTTATTTGTAAATAAGCTTTCCATAAATGAGGTCTATCAAGAATCATGGCTTCCCATCTAGAGTCGTATGAAATAAATGAATTTTGGACTTATCTTCATTAATAATTTGACCAATTGTAGCCCTAAAAAGTTGTAACTTTTGTAAAAATTTAAAGCTTGTTTATTCAGAGTTTTACCCATGAGGTAGGAATCATCCATAATCTAAAAATGCATTACTAGATTTAGACCCCTGACAAGATTAACACATTCAACAATTTTGTTATTTCTATCACTAGTAATAATTCTGCCAAAAATTTCAACCATAACAATAAACAAGTAGGGAGAAAGAGGATCTCTTTGCCAAATGCCTTTATAAGTACTAAAGGATCTTTTATGACTCCAATTGACAAGAACCAAAAAAGAGTTTGAGGAAATATAACCTTTCACCAAAAAGACCTAAACCTCAAAAAAACCAAAATGCTTTAACATGCTTAAGAAAAAGGCCTAATCAAGCATATCATGGGCTTTACAGAGGTTCAATCTTATAAACATAGCCAAAATATTGTGATGTTACATAGAATGGATAGATTCTTAAGCTAATATTATACCATCGAGTATTTTTCTATTAGACACATACCCTCCTTGATCAAGGGAAATAATTTTATGAAGGATGGGTTGTAATCTATTGGCCATAATTTTTGAGATGAAATTGTATTAAAAATTATAGAGGAAAATAGGACAAAATATTGAAATATGCAAAACCTCCTAAGCCTTCAAAACCAAAGTAATGAAGGTATTATTGATATTCTTAAGAATAACTTCAGCTATTTAGGCTTCTTCCTCAAACTTGAACTAGTCATCTTGAATAATATCCCAAAATTCCTGATAGAATTCATTAGGAAACCCATCTAGCCTAGGGGATTTGCCTTTACTCATGTCAAAGACAACATATCTTAATTTTGATAAATAAATGTGAGCAAGAAGATAAAAAATTTCATCTATAGAGATAAACATGGAAATATATTGACGAACCCACTATTGCACTACCATATCAAAAGGAACAACTATAAAGAGATGTGAAACTAATTTGAGAACAATACTGGAAATGCCTTGTGAGGAAAACTATGGATTTTCATTATTTGATTTAAGGGAATAAATGTGATTGTAGGATCTTTACAACAAAATAGACTTATAAAAAAAACCAAGTTTTTATCCCCTTGTTGAAACCACTTGATTCTAGATTTTTGTTTCCTCTTAATTTCCTCCCAAAGATTCCACTCCTCAAGCTGATTCATTAAATCTAGTTCCTCAATCTTAAGACTCTCATTAAAAGTATTAAGGTTAATGGTTTCAACTACTTTTTATAATCTATCCATTATCTCTTGTCTTTTAACTTAACTTTACCCAAATTCATCTCAATTCTGCTTCATGAGTTGAGATTTAGCATATTCGATATTTTGCACAAAAAGATATATATTAATACCATGAAGATACTTACCTTCTATCCACCATTGTTACATTTTGTTTCATATACCAGCATGCTGAAGACATATCAACTATAACCAAAAAGGGGATTTATGGAATGTGAGACTTCCATCATAACTGGCCAGTTATTTGATCTAGCATTGTTAAGATTAGTCAATTTGGGGATTTTGCCATTGTCCGAACCCCCTTATGTTAACTAAAATCTATCAAAGCTATTTACAATAATAACAACTCCTAATATTCTATTGGTCCATGTCATGAGCCCATTACTAGGTCTAATGTCAATGAGATTAAGAGAAGAAATGTATTCCAACATAATATTGAAATTAACACCAAGATTTCTATTGCCACCATTTTTTATTCAATGTAAATAAACACATTGAAGTCAACTCCACTTAGGAACCAAAATCCTTGAAAGATATTAATGCACTCAACAACCTTCCATTTTTGTTTTTCCCATTCAAAATAGTAAATAAGCAAACATTCATAAATGAGACCTGCTAAATAAAATGTCTAACTTGGGATAAGATCACCAAGATACCATGTACATCTAGATAGTTAACTAAGATAATTTATCTGGGGTTCCATAAGAAAGCAATGCCCCACAAAGTTCCCTAAGAGTTGTTCGATAACACCTTAGCCATTGGCCAAATCTTTTGAGCCAAGTAAGTCATGCTACTATTAGAAACTTTGGTTCCTTGAAGAAGTAAAATAGGAGGGTTAATAGCTTTTAAAAATCTAATGATTTTATTTTATTTAGAGGAACAACCTTTATGACCCTTTATGTTCCAATAAATGCACTTCATATCGGAATTGGTTTTTACTTCTAAGATCCCTCTATTGCCTTGCTTGAAGAGACTAATTATTTCTCCTTCCATTTGAATGTGGGTTTGCAAAATTTTCCTTCATGCTCTCTTATTAGTATCCATTTTCATTTTCTTATTTGATTCCTAACTAACTCCATTTGGCTCTAGGATAGGCAAACCATCCGAGGAAGAAGAATAGGGGACTAGTGCTCAAAGGGGAGGATGATCCAAATTTCCATCCAAATCTATGCTTATTGGCTTACTATTGTCCAATTCAAGTTTTATTACCAGGTTCTTATCATTCTGAGAAACTATGGCCAATGTTTAAGCTTGTAAAGAACTAGCATTATCATGTACTTGTTTTCTCTATTTAGGAAGAGACGATTGAGGTTTTTTTGTTAACTATGTTTTTAGGATCTCTTCATCCATGACCAATTTAGCATCATATGGGAGCTCTTACACCACTAATGAACGAAGTGATTTTATAGTTTTCATTTTCAATTAAAATATTTTAAACAATTTTACAATTTTGCCATGAAAATTTTGAATAAAAATAAGACAAAACATAAAATAATAAAATATTAAGTGAAATATATGATAATGATTGAATAATAGGAAAAATTCAATTGAAAATTGAAATCTATAATACCTACAAGTTTTAATTATAACCATTATATATATGAGAAAATTTCTCTAACAAAATAATATTAAAATCTATTGACATGTTTTTAGTTTTATTTTTTTATTAATTAAATATAGGTTTTAAATTTATAATCATAATAATTAATTTTGTTAAAGATTTTATATGTTTAAATTTCATGTAAATTAATATTGTAGCTTTTAGATAAAAAAGTAATGCAAGAGTTTTATCACTGCAACCACATCATATAATAATTTTAAATTAATATAAGAGCTCAACTACCTTGACTCCATCTCAATTATTTTGGACATTTTATTTAAGCATTTAATTAATTTTATAAGTACAACCATCTATTTGTTTTCCTTTTTATTTTATTTCTAAAATTTGAATATAATATATATAGTTATTTTTTTAAATATAAAAAATTAATTATTCATTATATTAATTATTTTAGGAATTAAAATTGAAATTGGAAATTAGATAAATTATTTTCTCATTACAATTTTAATTAAATAAATATTTTCATTATATTATTTTAAATTTACAAAAAGAAATAAGAACTTTTTATTATTAAATAATTTTTTAAATTTTTTTAAAATAAAAAATAAAAAATAGTTAACAATTTGTTGATAACTTTTTATTATTAAATATTTTTTTCAGTTTTTTTAAAATTGAAAATAAAAAATAATTAACAGTTAACTAATTTTAGATTTATAAAAATAATAATACTTCAAAATTCTCTACAAAAAATTAAACTTCACCAAATATATAAAAAGCTTTGTAAATGTCTCTCAATTATTATAAAAAATATTTTCCATATATTAAAATAATAATAATTAAAAATAATAATTATTATATAACAATTTATATATATATGTGTGTGTATGTGTATGTATGTATATATATATATATATATATATATATATATATATATATATATATATATATATATATATATATATATATATATATTTATATATTTGTGTGTTAATTATTTTTATTTACCCTATATATTAATGTTTTTTGTATATGTATATGTATATGTGTGTGTGTGTGTGTGTGTGTGTGTGTTTTGTATGTGTGTGTGTGTGTGTGTGTGTGTGTGTGTGTGTGTGTGTGTGTGTGTGTGTGTGTGTGTGTGTGTGTATTTGTGTGTTAATTATTTTTATTTACCCTATATATTAATATTTTTTGTTAGAAACTGGAGTTAACTGGAGCTAATTTCTCCAAACTACTTGTTTACCCTCCCTCATGCATGTAGTCTACATGTTGTTCCAGTCTCTTCAGTCTGCATGCACACATGCAGTTAATCATTAGTTTATCATTCAACTTTATTTGTTTTTCAAACTCTATTTATGTAGACTATTCACAATTTTTTAATGCAAGGAGAAAATATCAGATTAAAAAATCTCTTTTTGATTGCCATAGCAATCGATAGTCTGTATATCCTTTTTATTTTTGTTATTTAATGCTTTCTTTTTTTGATAGAGTGGTATCAGAGCGATGACGCCTGGAGTCTGCGGAGAAACATCAAAGTCTAGTGGTGTAGCTAAATGTGGAGGCAGGGGAATGAGAAGCTATTTTGATTTGAAGCCAGGTTATGGAGTCCATAATGAGAAGCCTGAAAGATTCTTCAGACATATTTACAGCGAGGCAAACCAACAAGTTGAACTGATGCTCATGAGTGTATGCACAAGCATATACTATAAGGTTCCCTTTGTGTTGATGTAAGCAACCTTTCCATTGCCACTATGTATGCTAAGTGGAAGCTGAGTTGAAATACAAAGCCTGTGAGCTAGTTGAGTTTTTTTTCCTATCTTGAATTCTCCAAAAGCTTCTATGATTACCAGCGTTTCGATTCCACTGGAAACGAGCTCATATAAAGTGTGGCTTCCAATTTTGTTGACCTTTACATCAAAAATGACTTTAATGTTTGTCAAACTCTTTTTTGTATGTATCATCAAGCTATTGATTGTTGTATTTCAAAGTGTTGCAAGAGCATGCAGCCGTAGCTGTAGCATTGTCAATACTGAAAGATTTATACCGTCTAAACAATTTGAGTGATATTGAGGTGTGGTCTTTCATCTTGAGACATGGCAGCAAACAACAACACTTCTCAACTCTATATTCCCATTCTTAATGGTAAGAATTATGATTTTTGGGCAATTAAAATGAGAACATTGTTTTACTCACAAGATGTTTGGGATTTGGTAGAAAATGGCTTTGTAGAACCACATGATGAGGTTGCCCATCAGGAATTAACTCGAGCACAAAAGGAAGAGATTAAAAAAATAAGAAAAGGATGCAAAAGCTCTATTCCTAATCCAACAGGCAATGGATGAATCCATTTTTTTGAGAGTTGCAGTAGCAACGATATCCAAGTTGGCATGGAAAATCTTAGAGACCACCTATAAAGGTAATACAAAGGTGAAAATAGCTAAATTGCAATCTCTTAGGAAAATTTTTAAAAATTTGCAAATGAATGATTTAGAGTCTATAGACCAGTTTATCGGTCAAGTATTGAATATTGTGAATCAAATTAGATCTAATAGAGAAACAATAACAGATTAGAAGATCATAGAAAACATACTCAAGAGTTTACGAAGCAAATTTGATGCAATAGTTGTAGCTATTGAGGAAACCAAGGATTTGGAATAGTTATCAGTAGATGAATTAATGGGTTCTTTGTCAACACATGAATCCAGAATGAATAGGAATAACAATACTTATTTTGAGAATGCTTTCAAGTCTTAGGTATCATTTGGCAAAGGAAGAGGAAGAGGAAGGTCAAACTTTAGAGGAAGAGGCAGAGGCAGAAATGGAAGGAACAATCTAAATCAAGGTGAAAACAATAATCAAAACTACAACAATAGAGGACGTGGCAAAAATCACTTCAAAAAAAAATCATAGAGGTTTGATAAATCTAACATTCAATGTTATTACTACAAAAAATATGTAGATTATGCAAGTTAATTCAGAAAGAAACAAGGAGATGTGGACAAGCAGAATGCTAATTACACAAATTAATCTAATTCTAATTCTGGAAGCTTATTTTTCACTTGCCATTTTGCTCAAGAAAATTCTAGAGATATTTGGTTCTTAGATAGTGGATGCAGTAATCATATGACAGGGAATAAAGAATTCTTTGCTAGTCTTGATGATTTCGTAAACTCTGAGGTGAAATTAGGAAATGATAACAAAGTGGATGTAATGGGTAAAAGAGTAATAAATATTTTGGCAAAAACTGGTGAAAAAAGATTCATTACTGATGTTTATTTTGTACTTGGACTAAAGCATAATCTTATGAGTGTTGGACGGTTAGTACAAAAAGGTTATAGAGTATCTTTTATGGATAATGTTTGCACAATACTAGACAAATTTCCAAATGATAGGTTGATAGGAAAAGTGGAGATGACCAAGAATCGGATGTTCCCTCTTTGAATTCAGTGCATCCAAGGAGAAAAGGAAGCCCACTTCAAAACCATGCATCTAGACCAATCATGGCTATGGCATTTAAGGTATGGACATTTACATTTTGGAGGTTTGAACTTGTTACAAAAGAAAAATATGGTGAAGGGATTACCACCAATAGAACAGTCAAGAAGTTCATGTGAAATTTGCATTCTAGCAAAACAACATAGAGAGAGCTTTCTAGTAGGAACCTCATATAGAGCAAAGGTAATAGTGGAGCTAGTCCATAGTGATTTATGTGGACCAATGCAAATTCCATCATTTGGAGGTAGTTCTTATTTTCTAACCTTCATTGATGATTTTAACAGAAAGACTTGGATATATTTTTTCAAAAATAAGTCTGAAGCCTTTGAAAAATTTAAGGAATTCAAGGCTATGGTTGAAAAGCAGAGTGGCCTTTACATCAAGGTACTGAGATCAGATAGAGGAGGTGAATATATGTCTAATGAATTTCAATATTTTTGCAGATATCATGGCATTAAAAGAAAATTGACTACAAGGTACACACCACAACAGAATGGTGTAGTAGAAAGAAAGAATAGAACAATCATGGAGATGGCTAGAAGCATGTTGAAGGCCAAACATTTATCAAATGAATATTGGGTAGAATTAGTAGCATGTGCAATATATATTCTGAATATAAGCTCAACAAAGAGTGTCAGAGATCAAATTCCACAAGAAGCTTGGAGTGGTAAGAAGCATAGTGTACATCATTTTAGAATTTTTGGTTGTATTGCATATTCTTTGATACCATCTAAATTGAGAATAAAACTTAATGATAGAGGTGAGAAATGCATTTTTATTGGCTATAGTGAAGAATCAAAGGCTTATAAGTTGTATAACCCCATTTCAAAGAAAGTGATTATTAGCAAAGATGTGGAATTTAAGGAAGAAGAAGCATGAGAATGAAGCATTAATAAAACCATCACAATTGTAGTACCAATTTCCCAAAATGAAGAAGAATCTGAATAACAAAATTTGCAAGGTGATCAATCCTCTCCACAAGCAAGAACAAGCACTCCAATAAGAACACCTAAAATCCTAGCACAAGGTGAATCATCTGGTCATGCATATCATCCTACACCCAATTCACAAGTAAGTGATGAATCAGATCCAACTCTTGCCACTTTAAGATCAAAATTTAAAAGTAGGAAAATGAAAAACTTGAGTGAGATTTATAAACAAGAAGATGAGAAGTTAGATTTATGTTCAAATTTTGCTCTTTTCTCTCATGATCCTATGTATTATGAAGAAGCAGTTAATGAGGAACAATGGATAAAAGCAATGGATGAAGAGATAAATGCCATTGGGAGAAACCAAACATGGGATCTAATTAATCTACTTGAAAGTAAGTATTGCATAGGAGTCAAATGAGTTTATAAGACCAAATTTGATGCAGAAGGAAATGTTGAAAAACACAAGGCAAGGTTAGTAGCAAAAGGTTTTGCATAAGAACATGAAATTGATTATAATGAAACATTTGCTCTAGTTGCAAGACTTGATACTATTAGAATGGTTTTAGTAATAGTTGCACAAAATAAGTGAAAGGTATGTCAAATGGATGTCAAATCAGCTTTCTTGAATGGTTTTCTAGATGAAGAAGTGTATGTGAAATAGCCACCAGGTTATGAAGTGCATGGACATGAAGAAAAACTCTACAGATTGAAGAAGGCCCTCTATGGTCTGAAGCAAGCACCAAGAGCATGGTATAGCAGGATTGATTCATACATGACAAACAATGGATTCAACAGAAGCAATAGTGAGCCTACATTTTACACAAAAATTAACAAAGAAGGTCAAATTTTGATTGTGTGTTTGTATGTTGATGATTTGATTTTCACTGGAAATTTGTCTGTAGACACATTTAAATCAGCAATGAAGAAAGAATTTGAGATGCCAGATTTGGGATTAATGAAGTATTTTTTGGGCAATGAAGTTGTACGATCTAAGAAGGGAATTTTTATTTGTCAAACTAAATATGCAAAGGATGTGTTAAGGAAGTTTAAGATGTTGAATTGTAAATCTACACCTACACCAATTGCTACAGGGACCAAAATTAGCAAAGAAGACAAAGATTCTAATGTTGATTCTACAAAATTCAAAAGACTAATTGGTAGTTTGATGTATCTTATAGCTACAAGACCAGATATCATGTATGAGGTCAATTTTGTCTCTAGATTCATGGAGTCACCAAAAGACTCACATTGGCAAGTTGGAAAGAGGATATTGAGATGTGTGGCAGGGACAACAAAATATGAAATTTTATATTCCACAACTAATGATTTTGGTTTGATTGGTTATACTGATAGTGATTTTCCAGGTAGCATTGATGACAGGTAGAGTACTTCTAGACATACCTTTCTTTTTGGAACAGGTGTGGTCACACGGGCATCAAAAAAGCAACTTATAGTGACACTTTCATCAGCTGAAGCAGAGTATGTAATAGCCACATCAGCAGCATGTCAAGCAACTTGGATGAGGAGAGTATTGACAGATTTATTACAAGCAAAGGAGTCAACACCAATATTTTGTGACAACAAATCAGCAATTGCACTGTCAAAAAATCATGTTTTTCACAAGAGGAGCAAGCACATGGATACAAGATTCCATTTTATCAAAGATTTAGTGAACAATGGAGAAATCCATCCGGAGTTCTGGAGATCTGAAGACCAATTTGCAGATATATTCACAAAAACATTAGCAAAAGAGAGTTTTGATTATCTAAGACAATATTTAGGCATTGTAAATGTTGAAGTAGTTAGTAATAGAAATTAAAGGAGAGTGTTAGAAACTGGAGTTAAATGGAGCTAATTTCTCCAAACTACTTGTTTACCCTCCCTCATGCACAAAGTCTGCATGTTGTCCCAGTCTCCTCAGTCTGCATGCACACCTGCAGTTAATCATTAGTTTATCGTTCAGCTTTATTTTGTTTTCAAACTCTATTTGTGTAGACTGTTCGCAGTTTTTTAATGGAAGGAGAAAATATCAGATTAAAAAATCTCTTCTTGATTGCCGTAGCAATCTGGAGTTTGTATATCCTTTTTATTTCTGTTATTTCATGCTTTCTTTTTCTGACATTTTTTAAGACTTTATATCCAGAGACAAACTGACAACCTTATAAACTATTTAATGAAACATATAATCCAACTCCAAACCCCTACCCTTATTTCATAGAATATATAAGTCTTCAAATTTTTATTTCGGCTAAAGATGACTTCACGTTGAGGGGAAAATTGAACAAAGCTCTGGCTCCGCGAATTTTAAAGGCAGCACGGTCATATACAGCAGCGGCAGCTTCCGCTGTGGGGAAGGTGCCCAGCCAAAGCCGCCTTTTCTTCGCAGGGTCTCGTATCTCTGCTGCAAACTTCCCCCATGGTCTCTGCCTCACGCCTCTATACTGCCTTATTACTCTTCCATTTCTAATTTCTGAATATTCCATTTTGCGTGCCGTATTACTTAGAGGAACCGCGGCAGCTGCCTCCTTCAATAATAGGTCACCATTTTCATTAAAATCAGTGGATTCTCCGTTGAAATGGTGATACTGAAGGAGAGTGCATGCAGAGGTTGCATCCTCGTCGAGCAAATCGCGTTCAAATTTCTCAAACTTGCTCAAATCTGTAGTCTCCATGGCAGTTAAGACAACAATAAATACAATTAGAGTATAGGATGGGTTGTGGCAGCTTATAATATACTGTATTGCAAGCAATGAGGCAAAATCCACTGCATTGCATAGAAGATCAGCCGAAAATTTGCCTAGAATTTGCATTAGACCGGGCTACGAAAAACTGTGGTGACCGTACTGCTATCGTCCTCGTGCTTTCGTTATGGTGTGCGTGCAGGATGAGTGGTGGGAGCTTATAATATACTTTATTCAGCGCCATGTGGAATAATCCACTTCATTGCGTAGAAGATAATCCGAAAGTTTATTTAGAGTTTAGAATAGGACCGAGGAAGGAAAAATTATGGTAACCGTACTGATATTTTTTATTGAAATTAATAAGAGTCATATTCTTCTCAATAATATGAAGAATAAGTGTCCTGAAGCCGTTTTAGTACCTGTCTGTTTAAGCATTCGTTACCATCTAATTATACATAGAAGTGCCTTCTATGATGACATGCATTGGTCTCGAAAATAATTGTTAAATGCGATAACAATTGACAATATTGCATGTGATAAATAGTAGACCTGGTAGCCTCTATAAAATTTTCATTGATTATTGGGTGCTGTCAAAAAAAAACACATATGAATTTGCTTAATTAAAAATATCCACCGCTAAATTTTCATATATATATTTAGCATCAAATTGAATTTGGTATGAATTAAACAAGAAGTAAATAAAAAATGACATTGAGTGTTTAAATTAACAAAATGAATTTTCGATGGCCATGGAAGGAACTTTTGTTTGTGGTTTAGTTAACATAAGGGAATGCAAAAATCATACATTAAAATTGATACATGCCTTTTATTTATTCGAGTATCTAGTTTTATATATGTTGGGCAAGGGAGAATAATATAATATAAAATGTTTATGGCTTACTGTACATGCCAGTCACACTAGGGGTCAGAGGCCTGGCATCGCTTTATCTGCTCATCGCAGCAGCCAAGAAAGATGGGAGATTGGTGCCAGCCATGGCAGAATTTACAGTGCGACTGGGGTCTTTTGTGAAAGACGGCACAGTACAATAGGAACGTATTTATTTGCCGGATTAAGATTCCATGCAATTGTTTTTTGTTTCAGGTTTTGTATGTTCTAAGGTGTGCGTAGTTGGTCTGGTTATTGCTGCATTTTGACTGAATCGCCCTTGCTGGGATTTGAATTCCTATTTCCTGGTAATGGTCACAGTAGAATTTTAATGTCATTGGTTGCTATTAATAGAGATAAGGGAAAAAAAGCACAGAAGAAGACAAACTGAATTTTGGCTAGGAAAGTGAAAATGGAAATGCCCAAAATCTAGTCAGGATTATATCAAAATTTATCTCTCAACTCCAAGTTTTCCGAACTTGTAATTAAAAATAAAATAAAATTGACAAGTATGATAAAAGCCAGATAAAAGCCCCAAATCTGGAGAAAGTTGAAAAATAGGTAAACCCCAATTCAAAGAAATGTACATTGAAACTCATAATGCATTCAGTCTTGCTGTAATGAACAAAATCGATTTGCCTTTACATTAATCTCAAAACACAAACCGGACAAAATATTACTGATTTCCTTCATTAATTAAATTCGAGTGCACAAAGCATATAAGGAATACCTAATCGTGGTAAATTTTGAATAGTGCAGAGAGTTTTGAAACATTTGGTCGACCAGGCCATCTTTCCATTGGATAAGAGGACAACATTCTTCTCTACGGTTTGATCAACAGATATTACACAGCAAAAACATATGTTTGTTGGTTTTTCAGACACACAGTTTTGTTGCCACACTGCTGCCTAAAACAACATAGGAGGCATTTGCTGGGATTTAAAAATAAATAAAAATCACAGTGCACATTTTCAATACCTGAACATTGAATAGTTTGAATTCACAGAACATTTATTGGACAAAGCCTATTGAAAATATTTGAAAATTAACACTAACTAGGAAAACATTTAAATATTATCGAACTTTACTAAACAGTTTCAAATATTAGGCAAGAGTACATTCTTCTTGGTTGCCAATAACGGATGGATTGGCCTTGTCTGCCTCCATGGGTGCTGCTTTCACCGACGCCATTTTGGTAGTCTGCAATTGATCAGGTTGATTTTTTGCCATGCTTTTGCTCTAGATACAACTAGCCCCCTGACTGCCTGCAGGCCTGAATGTCTCCCGCAACTACCAGCATCAAACAGCCTCTCCTGTTCATCTTTTGGGTGCCACGCTGCTGCCTATGGCACAGCTGGCCTTCGCTCCCACTCACTGCCATGCATTAAACCACGGAAAAATTACTTAGGCTAATATTTTTCCTTTCCTAAATATTTGCTGTCTATTGGATGTCACATTGGGAAAATTAATCACCGGTTAGGGATAACTAGCGAAACTAATTAAAAAATGAGTGTCTTCCGTAAAACATTAGTAAATAGGAAATATGTAATTCAGAAAATGTTTTAATTGGTTGGCAAAAAACTATTGACCAAAATGAACGGAGGAAGGGAAACATATAGTACCAGGCAGGTACTAATAAGACAAGAAAATTAAGAGAGAATGAAAGAAGAGTAGAGGAATTCAACAAAATTTAAAGGAAATTAAAGCAGCGAGGTGACATATTCTATGTTAAAGGGTACGTGAGGTTGAACGGAAGGTACGTTGTGGAAAAACGCCAAAAATGACCTTCTGGGATACGAATTTTATATTATTCAAAACGACACGTTAGATGGCAAGATTTGCTGGAATGCATTTCTTTGTTTTCAGCGAGTCACAAGATGACAAGATTTGCTACAGTGTTCTCTGATACTTTGTGAATTCCACTGTTTTATAATTACTCCAATATTCCGAAAATAAGTTTGGGAGACTTTGATGCTCAATTGCTAAAGGCTAGTATAGGTTAGTTCAAAGATATAGATAATGAAACAAATATACTTGGAATCTAAATAGTGACATAAGTTTATTCAAAATCGAGGAGTAAACCCTCTCATGCTTTCGTAACTTAAAGTAACTGCAATAAGATTCTAGATGTATATAAAATTTTCAAAGAACAATTTGTCCTTGCATCCTAGTTTAGGAGGCAACACATTATATTATATGTTTCCTAGTTTTGAGTGACAATATATAATTCTATATGTTTTCAGCGATTAAAAGTTTAAGCTAGTTTTTTTTTTTTTAAAGGATTTTATTAATTTTAAAAAACAATAAAAAATAAATATAAAAATATATGATTTTTATGCTTTTTTAAATGAGATGTATTTATTGATTTATATTTATTAAATAAAAAGTAATGAGTATTATAGTTTTTTTATAAAGTATTTTTATTTTATTTCAGTGTTTACAATTATTTGTTGTGATTTTATATTAAAAAAATAATATTTATGAATTATTTTTAAAAATTATAATATTTATTATATATGAGTAATAATTATTTTTTAAATTAATTATATATAAAATTTTTACAATTCATAACAAATAGATTAATTTTTTTTTAAAATATTATATATAATTTTTAAATTTTAATTTAAAACATGTATATATATATATATATATATATATATCATCAGACAGAGAATTGAATGTTTATCCAAAATATCAAGATAAAATATGGTGTATAAAAAATTTCAACTACAATAAATAATATTCAAAATGAGTTATATCAAAAACATAGTCCAATGCATAATATCATGTTATCATTGTTTAATTTATATTTGAAATATAAAATATTTATTATATTATATATAATAATTATTAAAAATAATATTGGTTAATAGTTATGATTTTTTTTTTTTTTAAATCTTAAAAAATATTTTTGTTAGATTTTTTTTTAGCATCCTTACCTTACGTTTTATTGTCTTATTGATCCCCTAACAAACCATTTTTTTATGAATTTTAATACAAGATCACATATAATTAAGCTATAACAAAAGGTAGACTAAGCCTTTAGAAATGGTCATCAATTAATTTATCAAAACTATTGTTATAAAGGTGGGAAGAATGGTGCCAAAGTGATTCTATAAGTTTGACTCAAAAGTATGTGTTGGGGAATAGATAATATAAATCCTCCTTAGTTTGATGTTGTATTACAAGTAGATGCTATAGAATATGTTTTTAATTGGTATAGAAATAATTATATTATGGCTTACTATGTCAAACACATCGTCTCAAAAAATTCTATTTATGTATGGATTCAACACCATTAGAAGCCCATTAGGATCCACAAAACTAGAGTCCTCAACCTTACCAACAGTTTTTTCTTATTTTGCTTCAAATAATTGATGCAAGTACAAGGTTTGTTATCCAAATCACGTTCTTCGTTATTTAAGAATACCTTGATGATTTTTTTCAACTGGTTTCATGGTGTTTTTAGGTTTCAGAGTAGACCTCTTAAGATCTTTGTTTGGGTTAAGTTTTTTGATCTTCCTAACCCTTTGTGTTATTTTATTTAAAGGATTGCAATCCTAAAGGCATTTGCTTTGTAATGAAATAATTTATTTTTAATTTAACACATTAAAACAAGTATATTTGGGTTGAGGTTGATTTAAAAAAATAATTAAAAGATTCTATTGATATTCAATTGGGTAGTGATTGATTTTCACAAAAAATACTTATATTAACTTTCATAACACATATTTATTTTTATGTCAATAACTTAACTATATAATTGATGACTATCCTTTTATGATCCACTCAAGGTTGTATGTGAGTAATGGCCAGCTTAAAAATGAATAACGTTTGAAAAAATTGTTCCTTGGACTACCATTACAAACAATAAACTCACCACAATTTTAAAAAACCCATAAAATAAGATATCTTGTTTCCAACATAAAACCCGAACAAATTATGAAAATATATTTTTATTTTATTTCTTCACCGCTCCATGTTCCTAAAATACAAGGATTGCTAACAACCCAATAGATCCATGTTTATTTAGAACACTATACATATAGTTATGTATAGCATTGGGACTTGCTTAGCTAGTACTCACCTATGCGGTGTTCATGTTGTCGACCTTGTAGATGTAGATAATTCCCATTGAGAGAAAATGGGCTAAATGCTGCTCTATTTTCCTAGGGAACACTTTATTTATAAACTAGAAAATCATTTTTAAATTCTCATTTTACATCTTTTAAGTAAAAATATAAGATTTGAGGATGGAGACGGAAAATTGTATATAGAGGATTCTTGAATATTATTTTCTATATTGTATGAGATGTAAAAACTTTTATGCATAAGTTATCTATATGATCTGTTTATTAATTGTTAGGTACTTTAGATTTCATATATATACAAGTAAATATTATTTTTGAGTTTTTTCAACAAATATATTTTATAAGTATTCTGTCAAATGCCATATTATTTTTTTAATTTTCATGAAGATAGATGCTATAATATTAATATTTAAATTTTACTAAAACATTTTCATATTAATTATCATTTTGATAAAGGACATATCACATTGAATTATTTAAGTTATTCTTAAAATGAATTGTCATTATTTACAAATTATTGATTATTATTCTCTTAAAAATAATTATGATAAAACAATATTATGACTATAATTAATTGATAACACATCATTTAAAAATTAAATTTCTTTTTTAATGTATGTTTTTTTTTTAAAAATAAAAATAAAAATAAATGACTTTGATATAATTGAAGCTCTCGATCATAAAAGGGTGCCTTGTCCATGAGAGAAAGTGAAGTCTAGTTTTACTTTTAAAATGTTAGAATTTTACCTATGCTCTTTTCCAGCGGTTCTCTATAGTTGCAAATTGTGGGTTATTTAGAATTTTTTTTAGGTTAACACTGGTCAAGTTCATAAATGAATTGAACGTGTATATTTTCAAAAAAACACGTTCTAATTTTATATTTAGAAATGGAAATCTATCATAGTTTCAACACTTGCCACTTGGAACGAGGAAATGGCTATCATAAAGTTCCTTGCAATAAAGTTTGCTTAACTACATCACTCTTCACCCATGAGGGAATGATCCAATCATTAATAAAGTGTGGAAATTGATGCCACATATAATTTATGCTGAAAATTTGGTTCAGTGTTGAAATAATGGGATCAATCGTACTTGCCTTTTCTATTCTCAATATAGCAGTCAAGTTTGTGGGTTCTGAAACGGGTTGATGGCACCTGTCTATGTAATTTTAGATGATTACTATACATATTTATTAAAACACCATTGAAACCAAGTTGTAGTCTATGAGATCCAAACATAAATACAATACTAAAATTATGGAAAGCCGCACAGATAAAAATGCTCAACTTTCTAGGCATTTATAATTAATTAAAATTCATGACTGCGCCTCCAAGTATTTATTTCAAATATCTTAGGGCAAAACAAGCAAGTGATCAAATCAAAACTATCCAAACTGTAACTTGCCTCGCTAGTCTTCTTGATATTTACTCGACACTTTTCAACCACTAAAAAAATGGTGCTCCAAGACTAGGAAAACTCAATGAAATGAGATCAAGCATTGTAATAATGTTCGTCTATCGTGCCTCACAATTCAACCATTTAGATCAAAATCTTTGTAATTCCCCCTTAGCCTAGATGATCTTTATTCTCTTATTTATAACATTGCTACTCATAAAGGCATTGAGAATTAATAGTTTCCTTTGGAGATTATATAAAGCCACTCATGCATTTTGTTGGGCCATAATTAATTCAGATTTATAAGGAATTCATATGAAATAAATATTTTTGTGATATTATGTATAAATATAAAATTAGTTTCATCTTTATAATAGGAGATATACAATTCATTATTGGTATGATGTAGATCACCCTTCTCAATGTTTGTTAAAAAAGACATTACCAAAGTTATGGCATTTTGCTTTCATCACATCCTACTTGCAATTAATAAACTATATTATATAATGTTTAACAAAAATTGACAAATTTTAGATAATTACATTTATGTTTAGTTATTAATTGAGTGGGACCAATCCTTTTAAAAGAGGGCCATCTTCCTTAAGATTGAATTTTAAAAATCTTAAGATTATACTAAGTGGTGAATTATCCCCACCATGCTTAAAGCCTTAAGGTTTGACAAGTTTTTTTTAATTTTAGCGAGCCTCTCTTTTTTATTCAGATTCCTCAACTTGTTTGTCCATCAATTTCCTTAAGTATAAAATCATTAGGAATTATATTCACTATACTGAAATGTTTCCCTCTCACTCCTTATCATTATATTTTGGTGGCCAATAATTCTTTATTTGCTTTCTTGTAGAGCTGACCATGGATTTATTCAGGTAATTTCACTTCCCATCCACTCCACTCAGTTAATTCCTCATGGCTTGATTCTTTCCTTATGCTTTTAGATATTACATCATATTCAAAGAGGCAATGGATTGCCTTGACATTTTATAAAAAGTTTGTGTATCTTATCTACTATGGGCTAAAACATGGTTTTATAGATAGAGAAAGATGCACTTGTTGGAGTGGCATAGAAACTTTCAATGGAAGTTAATGAGAATGGGGTATAAATTTTATTTTAGATTCCTTTGCTTTTCAAAATGATGAAAATGAAAAGATAATTGATTTTTATGTTTGAGTGAAAGATGTTATTAACTAGTTGTAGAGCAGTGGAGATACCATTACCAATCATGTAATTGATGAAAAAAGTCTTAGATATGTTGGAAGTAGCTACTAAGAGGTAGGGGAAGATGGGTGAATTAGTAGAAAACAATGTACATTTAATTCCAAAACCATTCCATGAAACATACATTTGAATATAAGATCAAACAATGCATAGAGAATCAACCAAATAAGTACAACACAAGAGATTATGTGAAAAACCCTCTTGGGGGATAAAACCCACTAAAACATGCACATGGAATAATATCTTATAATGACAAGATATAATTTAGATCAGCACCATCTAACCAATGAGCACCCATTAGACCTTTAGCTAGCACCAACTAGTAAGGAGGCTACAAACCCACAGATGATCAAGAACCAACTAAATCACATCCAAACTAATCTCTACCTCTGATCTAATGTATGACACATACCTAATAATGAAATTATTTTTATTTCACTCTTTACCCTTCAATCTCTCTCAAATATCCTCTAGGGCTCACTAAATATGACTCTTTTAGGCTCATTAGATCTAATGACCTTTGTGTTCACTTGGATCAACTTGATAAGATAAGCATGGATGGTATTATTTATGCACTTATGGTACTCATTTACCTACTGCTTCTCTTTCAAATGTTTTATCCTTCACTTCAATCCACTCCATTCTCTACCAATCCATATAGGCCTATTAGTCCTTGCCTTTATACCTCACTCTTCATCTAACCCATCTTGGTCAGTCAAGATACTGATCACACTTATTTTAGACTTATAATATGTCAACAAACATGTTAGATGGGAGAGATAATTTAATCCATAGGTTTACCATTTTCCTTAAGACCCAAATCCTCCATTACACCTAGTTAAGACCTACACGTTACACTTGTGACTTCTTGGACCACCTTCATCATTTACCAATAGATGAAACACATCAAAAATTATTCCATTATACTATTAATAATTCCAAAATTGGTCGAATACTCTTGGAAATATAAATCACTAATTTAACCAAGCCATTCCAACCTACTTGCAATTAGGCCTAGAAACACAAAAATATATGTCATATAGAACTGAAGCATACAAACACTTTTCTCAAACAACCCACTCGAAAAATATAATTAATAGATCATATATGAATTTATAAATGACTCCATGTCCATTTAACACCTTCACTTAGACTTGTCAAACACAGTCAAAGTTAAGTCAAGAACTCTTTACACTCTAAACATGAATATGAAAAAAAAAGTCTTAAAATACCTTATAATGAGAATTTGAGACTTAATTCACATATTATAACTAATTTATTTCATCAAATCTTGATAAAACACCTTCAACACATCTCTGCAAGATGGTCACTTAAACTGCCTGTAGCCTTTAAAAGTGCAGTCTTGTAGAAGTTTATGTTTATCACTTGTAATATTTATTCCAATACATATAATTAAAATTAATAGGTCCTTTTATTCTTATATATAAACCTAAAATAGTTATTTCTCTTGTTCTATCAACATTCGTTTGTCTAACATACCAATTCCTTAAACCACTTTCACATTGTGCATACATAGTTAGACAAGCTCTTTTAGATTTCTCATCTCAAAAACTCAAATTACATATATAGGTTACACAAAGATTTAATATATAAAATAGGTGTTAAAAAAAAGGATATTCATTATATGCATTACCATTTTTCAAAAGGGCTCAAACACATCAATTTCCCTATCACACCTGGAGCAATCAATCTGGCTCAAGACACAGTCATGTTGAAAATGACTTATCACACTTTATGAAACACTTAAAAGGTATTATAATGAATTTAAAATGTCATAATACATTATTATATCATCCTTAAAGACAAAAATCATATGTTTTAATGACAACTTTGCTCCTATAGATCATTCTTACTATCCTAGGTTCCATTGTCTTGTCTTACACAAACAAATCACTTTGTGATAAACTTATAGATTATGTGTATTCATAAAAAATACTTACCAATAAATGGTAATAGGATTAATATGTCTTTAATTAAGACCCCAAACCATTGGATTCATCCCTACTGACCTAAAACTCTTCCCTAAACACTTATTCACTCTGGCTAGTCACTATGAGCTACAGGTCAAATTGATTGACCAAAATGATAAACATAGTGAATATTTATTATTAATAAAACTTTATTAACCTCAATAAAAAGTCTTGGCCTTCAATATATATCAACTTTCATGACTCGACCTTGTCAACTGTACATGTAGAATCAAATTCTTTAGAAACAAGCACTTTTATGTACCTTCTACTCATTACCCTAACACACCATTTCCACCTATAGGTTCCTAAAGTAGTCCTTTACAACATAAAATCATAAAAAATTTCTTAAAAATCCATTTTGGGCACTAACCTTTCATATATTTCCAATCACTATACTATGAGGGTTATATGAGGGTTTTGACCAGTTTACATTCTTAACGAATGTTCATAAAGTTATGTAACTAAAGCCACTAAAAAAATATTGGAAAGAATTCTTAGTTAAATGTTCTATCTCTCACAAAAATCTCAGTTAACCATGAAAATTGTACATGTTCCAAATAGTAACAAAACTTTCTTCTTGAGCTCTCATCTATTCATTCTGCATGCATAGGAAACCTTTCAACATGATATTTTGATTTGTCTTCCTCCTCAGTACCTAAAACTTAGTCAACACCTTTGAACCACTCTCTCAAACCTATGGTAAAGATCTCAAGATCTCACACACCTTGGAAATTGCATTTGGTCCCTCAACAGGCCTCACAAGGTTTTTTAGACCACAAACCATAGAACTATAGACCATACCTTGATCAATAAACTACATTAAAATCTCTTCAAATGATCTCGCCACCTCAGAAACATATTGTAAAACTTGAATCCATGATCCATAACTTCTAATCTTCTACTCCCTAGCCTCAACCTGCTCAACACACTAGACTACCATGACTATGCCACTACAAGATCTATGAGAAGACCATGAGACTATTGTTCACATACTTTTTCTTCTCTCCTTGACCTAAAACAACATAAACATGCTATAAATAACATGAAAAAGCTAAATAAATGCTCATCTTAGTTCATATGCATACAAACATCAATCACCACTTTGTCATTACCTTTGACATCAATGATAACATTTTACAACAAGATCCTTACCAAAAATATGTAATTTAGTAGTTATTGTAATATAATAAATCAAGGATATGATAATTCCAAGGTTATATGATCTCATGGGATCATTGTCATATCATGAAATTAGACTGGATATATCTCCATAAATTTTATAAAAAAATATTGGCAAAGATGGATAAATTTGGAGAAGGAAACATGATCAATAATATTTACTAAGAGGGAGGTATGAACTCATCATATAATTCAAGACGGAGGGGAAGAGACCATGGAGGTAAAGGTTATAGACATTGAAATTTAGATAAGTTGTAAAGGATTTGGTTATTTCAACAAAGAGTTTAGACTCAAGCAAAGTCACATACAATATAAAAAGTCAAATTTCTCTTGTTTTAAAATAAAAATAAAATTATATACATAAAATATAAAAAGGAAAATTTTACCCATTATGAAGTAAATTTTAGATATATTAAGTTTCTTTATTATCATATGGAAAGAAAGTGTCAAGATGATGTTTGGTTTCTTTATTTTCTATTTTATAATCATATGAAAAGTAATAAGGACTTATTTGAGAAAAAAGATAGAAATTATCTTCTGGCTCTGTAACCCACTTATATTTCTTAGGTGAAGAAATCCTTTGCTCTAAGAAGTACATAAGGAAGTGGTGATCCTTTTTGATGTATAAATGGTTGTTTACCAAGCATTAACACTATTTGATGTATGAAGGATGGATATGATTTGCTTATCATATGTGGAGTAACCAATGTTTTTTCATGTAAACATTTGTCATTAGGAAAACTAGAATTCCATTATGGGATTAATTAATTTCAATGACAAATGTTTTAGATAATTTTGGCATCACAAGGATGGATGTTGTACACATGGCTTGAACAAAAAATTCAAAACCCATTATGGCCAGCCCTAACCAATGAAAGACATTCTTTTAAGCATGATCATCAATGGAATTTCAATCTTCCCATAATCATTAATGAAATTTTGGGTAATATCCAATGAGGCCAAAAAACCTATAAAGGCTCTTGAATTTTTCAGGTTTATGCTAGTTATTCATATCCTCAATTTTTTAGATCCACCTTCACACTATCATGTGAGACAATATGCCCAATGTAAATAACTTCCTTTTGGCTAGAAGAGAACTTTAACCATTTGGAAGATAATTGGCTCTCAAAAAGGATTTGAAATATTTTTTTTAAAAATAAAATAGATAATCTTCCCATGTGCAAGTTTAAGAAAGAATTCCATTAAAAAAGATTATGATGAATATTTAGAACTATGACCAACAAAACTTGTCCATTAATCTATTGAATGTTGATTAAGCATCATTGAGGAAAAATGGAATGAAGAAAAATTTATAAAGCTAATAATGGGTGTAGAAGGTTATCATAATAACATCTTTTTCTGTGATATATATTTGGTGGTAGCATGATCTCAGCTCAAAATTTAATAAGAATCAGGTTCTATGTAGTTCATTCAAGATCTCATCAGTCATTAGTATGGGTATGTTTTCCTTAATAGTTAGTTTATTCAATGCTTGGAATTAAATTCAAGGTATTCAATACCCATATCATTTTAGTACCAATATTATTGGTGAATAGTAAGGACTTGTGCTTGGATTAATGAGTTTGACCTACAGTAATTCTTGTACCATTTTTTAAATTTCAGCCTTATTTAAGAAAGGGTACTAATAAAGATAATTATTTGGGGTGACACTATTTAAAATTAGATAAATAATATGATCCTCTAAGTGTTGTGTATATAATTCTATACTTTCCTCAAATATTATCATATTTTCCAACAAAATTTCTTATAAATTTATAGACTACTCTGAATCAAAGGATCTAGTAAGTAGGATGGAATAATTCAACATAAGGTTCTTTTTTCAATAAATTTCCCATTTGGTAAGAAGAAATAATGCTTAATGAGTCTAAGGTGGGTCTTCTCAACATGTATTATTGGCCCTTGTTAATGAACTATATTCATAAATGAAAAAAATTCCATAAAATAAGTCCCAACATATAAAGCCACTGTGCTCCGAAAACCATAACCTTTTAAAAGTATTAAAAACATTTATAATTTTAAATTATAATATTCTGAATCAAATAATAAAACATTTTCTCTTGCAATATCAAGTTCCCCATTTTGATAATAAATTCAAAAGAATAACAAAGATACACAAAATGATAAGATTGTTTGGATAGCCAGAGATTCATGAAGCTACATGTATGCTAGTAGAATTAATGATAAATTTAAGATGTTTTTTAAGTACCCTTTGATATTCATTATTTTGATATTGGTGACACTAGAGCCAAGGTAAGAACTGAAGTTTTTAGAGTTAGGTCCTTTATAATTTCAATGTATTAGTACTTTGGTTCATCTCAGTAATTCTTTTGCAGCGTCTCATTCGTCAAACTCTGGAGGTGATTCACGTAAATTAGGTATATTCCTTTTTTCCATACATCGCTGACGTGATGTGAGTTTATCATTGAAAATTTGACACTTGTATTTACTGTTGGCCGTTTATTATATCCCTTTTTAGTGTTTGATGGATGTAGTTATTGAGTTTGGGACTTTGACTAGTCATGAGAAGAAGTAATTATGAAATGGATAGGATTTGGAAGACTTATATTGAGCTGTGAACTTATCTTTTGTCAATTTAGCTAATTAAATGGATTTTATCATAGCCTAAATTTGAACATTTTCACTTTGACTTTGATATCTTCTTTTAAATTATGGATGAAGGAACTTTAAAATAAATAAAATTTCAATCTCGTTATCTTATTGTTAAGTATTTTATTTTAATTATGTTACTCTTAAATAAAATAATTTTTATTTATTTTGGTTCAAGTTTTTATGTAATTGTCACATGCTTTTGGGCCTAATAAAAGTAAGAGGACTTCACAAATTTTTGATCAAAGTGGCATACTTTTAAATTTTTGATATCATTGGAACAATTATTTATCATATTGTTTTATGTTGAAAGAGTTTATAGGTATCACGTTTTGAAATTTAATGTCATGTAATCAAAAATACAATTTTGTTTTAAAAATGTAATTGGTCGAATTTTTAATTTAGCCTTATAATATTATCATAAAATTGTTGTTATGTTCATAATTTTTGCTTCGCACAGCCTATAAATTACAGCCTTCAAATACTGACAAGTTTCTACAATATTTTTCTATTGGGCATGTGCATCCTAAATTTTAGATTGGAGGTCATCCATGATAATATCATTTTTTGCTATAAGGTTAGATTTTTTTTCTCCATTTCTTAGACATGGGTTAGGACTGTTTGGCAAGTTTGGGGTCTTCCATAGAGTGTTATGAAATATATATACCAACATTATCAGTGTGAAGATTTTTTTTTTTTTTGAATAATTATTATTTTTTTATTTTTTTACGAAATGAATCATAGGTTTAGGGTGTTATGGAATGTGTTACCAAAGATATATACAAAAATGATCAATATGAAGAAAAAGTCATTTGGGATAAAAAATGAATATTTTTCTAAACTCTTTTTCATTGTTTTCATTTCTATTAACTATTTATTGCACTAAATTTAGATAACCATCTTAATATATTTTGATACATTAATATGCTATGGTTACTATATTTTTGTAAGATGTGAGAATATACTAACCTTTTTATGATTATTTCTTGTTACTATGATTTCCAAGAAATTATAGTTAGATCTATGATTATAGTAATGTCAACTGATAGGGAAGGTTATGATAAAGTGTGTCTGGTATGTGATTTTTCAATTTTATCAATTTTATTCATGAAATAGTATTGGTCCAATATTTTAAAACTCTAACTACAAAAGATATTCATCTTGTAGGCAACTATCCCATCGCCCACATATGGTAAAATTAACTTCTTAAGGCTAAAAACTTACTATTAAATTACATAAAAAAATGATCAAAGGATACCTATGAAAATCTATGATTCAAATATACCAATATAATGTAAGGTATGTGTAAGCACAAGTCTCTATACAACATTGTCTAATGGTGTCAATATTATGACATAATCTTTCATTCCAAGGAATCAATTAAAGTTGATTACTACTTAATCTTGAATGAAATATTTATGTTTGTTTTACAACTTCCAAAGCATTGTTTGTAACCATAAAGAAAAGAGATATTTTTTAACACAAATTTAAGTGCCAAATATTAGTGTCGCTATCTTGTTACTATTTTTTAATCATCAAAACGTAAATTTGGAGAAGTGAAAACATACAGTGAACATTATTACAAAATCATAAACCACAAAATTATTAATAAAAATGGTCCTAAAAATAAATGTGATACCAAATTTTAAGAACTTACCTATATATAAATTAATCTAATAATGAAAATATAAAAATTATATGTTAAAATTTAGAGAAAATTTATTTTTTAATTTAGAATAACAAAACACACCATAAATTATGATTGATCTTTTAAAAGAAAAATCATCTTTTAAACATGATTCAATACAAATTTTTAATAAATACCCCTTCATTTAACATCAATTTTTTATTTAAATTAATTAAATTAAAATAATTATTAATCTACATACATTTCAAACAATTATAAAATAATTAATGAAACACCTTATGTTTTATGTATTCAAATATTTTAATAAGAATAATTAAACTAAAATATGAGTTAAAATGAATCAGTCTTTCCTTTCCCCTTGGTATTTCCTCTGATAAAATAAACACCTAAATCCGTTGAACCAGCTGACTGAGTCCCCCTTTTCCATGAGCTGTCTAATATATATAATTTTTTTCTTTTAACAGAAAAGTTTTTGGCAGTCATTAATTCTTGATCCACCTTGGCCATTTGGTTAATTCACATTAAAATAAGAAATGGCACTCCTTAATTCTTGAACCACTTTGGCCGTTTGCTTAAGTCACATTAAAATAAGAAATGGCATTCCTTACCCTATGCTGACTTCTGATTTATTGTGGTTGCATTTTCCTCTTTTCCCAGTTATTTCTTGTCGTAGTCGAAATTCATCATCCCAAGGTTGGAAGTCCACCTTGGGCACCTTTCCATCTTGATTGTGAGATATATATTTATGGGATGCCGTCGTATATAATTATAGCTACATATCATTCATCAAGTTCGAAATTTCATTAATGGTCGTCTCTTTGGCGATCTCCGTTTTAATTTGAAATCTTGGCCTTAATTTAATTGATTTTTTCACTACGGCTGCCACTTTGGGGCTTGTGGTCCACGTGATGATGGTACAAGTTTACCATTAAAATGGGTATCCTTCCTTTAGATGATCACATTATCTGAATATAGAGTGATTACGCACTTATTGATTGCCTCTTTGTTGGTCACAAAATTTAGGATTATGTGGCCCTTTCACACCATATTAAATAAAGTCATATTCATACATTAGTGGCCACGAGACAGACACTTCTTATTTCAATTTATTTGGGTTGTTCTAAGGCACAAATTTATAGATACATGTTAAATATACAATATTTATACATTTGTATAGGAAAATAACATTTGACATATGCAAAGTGTGTATTATTTGCATGGTATAATAGGGTAGGACAAATTAGATAGTTGTAAAAAAGTGGTGGTGTGTTGGTGGTTTTTAAATAGTGGGGTTTCTTTCAACATACATGACATTACTCATTTGTAAAGATGTAGAAAAACTAAAATGCAAGCTAACGGGAATGATCAAGAGTAATTTGCATTGATTGGTGCCAATGAAATGCAAATATCGAAGTGACTACAAAAACTCTATAACATACATTGCAACTAAATTTTCAAATACTTTTCCCTATTGAATCCATAGACCAAGGTGTCCTAAAGAGTTATTCAAAACATATTTTCAAAGCATTCTCAAAATGATAACCAATTGTAAGCATTGAACCAAATATCCAATCAATATCATTTGTAAAACATGTTATTGCACTTCATCAATAGGAAATAGTAAGAACCACAACCATTTTCCATTATCTTGAAATAAAATCTTACATACATCAATGTTTTAAAATGTTGCCATGGGAACAAGCATGGTGACTTTAATCCTTGTTGGACAGGTGAGACATATACACATGTTCTCAGAGCTTGTTGATGGCTATACAATGACAACTACATTAAAAAGGAAGACCATACATACACATAGTAGTTGATCTAAAAGTTTGAAAGAACCTAGACTTAGAGAGAAAAATAGAGACCAATGACCACCTAGATTAGAGGTTAAGCCATGTATTTATTCATTTTTTTACCAATATTTACAATCTGAGAATGTGAGTTGCAATTTGCAATATTAAAAAATTATAAATAGGCCCCAAAGTTCTATAAAGATGCTCCCAACTCAAAAATACTTCTTGCTATGCCTAGAATCTTCATCTATTTATATGAAAAATCATTGTTGTAACTAACTTTACAAGAAATGATGAAGATTTTCAATAAACCCTTTGATTTCATGACTAGAAATGCATTTTATTTGATTGGGAAAGAGAATATTCACCTTTGAAGCCAAACAATATTTTTGTCTTCTTGTGCAACTATATGAGGATGCCTTTGACCAGTTATTAGCACAAATGAAAAATTCTTGATAATTGTCCTTCCTCATCTGTACACAAAAGAACAACCCTGCCTTGTAATGATGGATTTTTAACACCCCAAATGCATAGACATTTGAAAAGTCTTCTTTGGAATGATCCAACTTGAACTTGTAGACCTACAATATTTATCCCATGGAGTGTTTGAACAAGCAAAACACATTAAAAATACAAAACTTAGACTATTTTTACGTTTTTGTTTTTTGGCTCCAACTTGCCTTTTTCACATTTGCTTTTTTCAATTTTTTTTGTAGGGTTAAATCTACATTTTTAATGCATAAATGCATTGCTTTTCACTTTTTGGTATTCTGTGAATATTTTGATTCCTTTTGAAAATTTATAATTTTCCTTTGTTCTAGGGAAATCTGGGTCCAATTTGCAATTTTGAAATTCTCTTTGTTTTGGGGAAATTCGGGTCCCATTTAAAATTTTACAATTCTTTTTGTTTTCGAGAAATCTGGGTCCCATTTGCAAATTTTCAATTCTCTTTGTATTAGGAACATTTAGAACATAGCAATAGTTTTGCAATTTGTAAATTATAGAATTATAATTCACAGTTTTAGTTCCCTTGAAAAGCTCCTTTAGGGAAATGAGAAATCCAATTGCAATTTACAATCCGCAAAATTTTAAAATTGCATATTGTAGTTAGAGTTCTCATTTCTATGAAAAGTTCTCTTAAGGAAATAGGAACTCCAACTGCAATTTATAATTTACAAACTTGCATATTGTAATTTACAGTTGTAACTCCCCTAAAAATTCACTTCTGAAAATGGGAACTCCAATTGCAATGTGCAATTTACAAATTTAAAAAACTGTAAATGACCTTGAAAGTTCCCATTTACGCTAGGACCCTCAAAAAAATGGGAACTCCAATTACAATTTACAATTTTTGTAAAATTACAATTGGCCTTGAGTATTCCCACTTACACTATGAGATCATGTTGACTGGCATTGACTAGAGGGTTTGGGAGATCCAAGAGAAATTTGTAATGTGCACTTTTTGAAGATTGCAAAATTGCATTTATCCCTGAACTCTCTCTGAAGCTCTTCTTGAGTTAAGTTTTCTCAATTTGTTTTGATTAGCAGATTTGGGAGAGTTGACAATAATTTGCAAACTGCATTTTGAAGTCCTACATTTTTCAAGTTATTTCTCCCACATAAATCTCCTAGGAACTTTGGGAGCCTCATCTGTAATTTTTTTAATTTGTAATTTCTAGATTTTCACCTAACTCCATTCATACTGACTGGTTTAGCAAATGACAATACTATAAGATATTTTTCCAGAAACCAAACTTTTTCCTTGTAGCCATTACTTGCCTCAACATAATAAATCTATACTCTGTGCACAATGAGATACCACATCAACTGCAGCTTATAATGGTGCTATATGAACTGTTATCGACGTCCACAACATCAATCTTGCTAGCTTGGGGTGATGAGCTATTAATCCTAACAGATTCTTTATATAAAGAACCTTATTTCTCTGTGACCTCGTTGGAAATTCAATAGTTGACGATAGCATGTTTCTTATAACCCTGACCTCAATGTTATTTAAGACAAGAGAAGCAGAGCCGCCTTCTAGGATATGGTTTCCTCTCTCTTTAGCCTCTATACCGTTACCATCTACTATTCCTTGAACCTTCTAGTCATTCTTCCATCCGACAAAGGCACATAAGAGAGTATAGTAAATGTGACCTGTTGCTGAAACATAACGAACATCGTATCTTTGTTTTCCTTCGCCATGAGGATTTTTAAATGTAATCCTCCATCCGGGCTAGAATTTTCATTTTTATTTCCTTGCGGGCTTTTTTCTTTTAGTTTAATACCAATGTAATGTACAATTGAGGGCTGTAGGCTGACAATATTGATATAACTCTCTACCAAATAGATTATTACCCTAATCCATTGAGCCTAGAACATTTCCTAGTGCATTTCACAATGATAAAAGAGCATAGGCCTTCAATTCAAACAATTTGCATGCAATCTGACAGTGCTTCCCTGACTCTACTAATAGCCATCCGAGTGCCTACACGGTTTCCATAACATAGCACTAATACTTTGATAAAAATTTCGGATGATTCACTCAGAGAGACACAACTTATACTATGAGAATAATACTCAGGTTTAGAAAATTCCCCTTCAGTCTATGCTTGATTTCCCCTGTGCCGTTAACTTTCACACACCTGCTCTAATGCTGCATTCATCACAACCATGGGAATAGATGGTAGATCACCTTTTCACTTTGATTATCTAGTGTTGACTCTGGGACTGCAGTTGTATGGATTTCCACAGCATCTGTTTGAAAAAAAAGAAGTCTTAAGGTAAAAGGATATGATTTCAAATGTCTTAACGGAAGTTTTAAATTTTGCAGTGCCTTCAACTAATGTTTGATGACCTTATCTTGCATGTTCAGATGATTGAAAAACTTCTCCGGAGGATGGCTTGGAAGTAAGGTGCCTTCTCTGTACGCTTCCACCCACTACGGCAGTGGTATTATCACTACCACTTTTATAGTTGTTAATTATAACCTTCTCAAATGGGTTGTTTAATTAGTCAATTGCAGAGTTTGAAGCAGGCACATTCTGATTAAAGGATGAAGATGTTCATTTGGAACTTCTATCAAGATTTCTATATTTTTTTTCCATTTTCATTGCAGAACCTGAACTGATGTTGTGATGCGTGTCCCTCATACCAACCATCTGGGCACCTATACTTGTTATCCTTTTGACTTTCCCACTCATTTCTTTCTCTCCCGTGAAATATGGAAGTGTACATGCAATTTGTCAAATTGTAAATTGCATTATGACTTCCCTTTTTTTTTACAGCGTCGTCTCTTGTTTACTTCCGCGAGATCCGGAACCGTATATGCAAATTGCAATTCTCTTTTTCGTGTTTGCTTTTTCAAATTGTTTCTCCACTACAACTATCCCCATGGGGCTTTAACATCGCAAATTCAAATTGATTTTGGCCTCCCAAACCTCTGGCGGAACATTGGTATGTGTTTTGAAATTTTCGAAGTGCAGTCAAAGGGAAATGTTCTGCCAAGTTCTCACGTGGCAGGTCAGATGGCACGGCTGCTATATGTTGTTTATGTTTACGCAGGATTACATCCTTCCATCAAGGACCCCTAACTCTCATGCCATTTGCTCTGAAAATGGCACAAATATATGGTTTTGATTTGAGCATCAACACTTGCTCTCGTTCAAGGATATACACCTCTTGTGGGTGTGCAAAGAATCCCAAAAAAAAGCTCAAGGGATAATCCATTGTGTCATAGAGTTAAAATCTAACAATTTATTAACAAACACCCATGAAAGCTTAACAAAATAAAGAAGATTGACAAAAACATATAAGGGAGATCTGAAAATGAACACACAACAAAAAATGATGAAAAGAACTGTAAAATAAGGCTGAAAGCAGAAGGGCAACATAAACAACAAAGAAACAACACTATACACTATATAATATTGCACATGGTTATGAACTCATTATAGGAAGTGTTTTAGATATTTTCCATTAACTGACAACTCTGGTATTTTTCCATTGCTTAATCTCTTGAACTTTTCCAACAACTTGGTGGCCAAGTTGAAGTTAATCAATCTCTTCACATGCCTAAAGATATTGTTGCTAGGCTGTGATAGGATGGCATGTTGAAACAAATCCTCCCTATATGATCTCAAATATGGATAAGACCAAGCCAAATAATCTTGGTACTTCTCTAGTTGTAGATAAACTTGTTTCTCAAATGCAATTAGATAAGTACCAAGTATGAGTGCCTCATGATCAACAATGTTGTCAATGCAATTAAAAATGACTTGAAAGAATATTGAAAAAAAACATCATTAGGGGCATAAAGATAACCCCAAATCGATCTAATGATGCTCTCCAAACAACATCACTTTCATTATCAAACCCAACATCAATAACAACTAGCTGTTCAATAACGTCCACATTCCCATGGAAGTTACCTAATTCCACATATTTGTACAACACTTCATTTAGAGCACACATTGGATCTTCAAATACATCATGATTGGGTAACTCATTTGCTTGTGCCATATTAATATCACAATCAAATTCAGAAGTTGGGACACATACCTTCTTGATCACACTCCAAAATTGATCACTAGTATTAACACATAATAATTCAATGGAGGCAAACAACTTACCTTGGGATACTTGATAATCAACCATCAAAACCTCATCATCATCAGATGCAAAATCAGAATCATCCGTATCTTCATCACTTTATTCAACAATATCACATGGAGGATGTGGAAAGAAGCATTTATCACACTAATCAATATCTAAATCACAATTTACAACATTCACATTTGCATTTAATGGATTAGGCACTTCCTTTCCAACGCCTATGTTATGATTTATGTCATCATGTGTAGGCCTCTTCCATTTTTCATTATCCCTAATGTGTAAAGTAGAACTCCCTTGTGCTTGATACAAATTTTGAGCTCTCTCCTGACTTGTACCGGTGAGGAAAACCCTTTGCAACTCTAACTAGCTTGTAAGATGTCTCTTTGACAATGGAGGCCAAAGTTTTAACTGTGTCTTCAAGGTTGGCAATCTTAGTGGATTGCATATTTTCCAAATTAACCAAATTTATGTTAGCCTACTTGTTCAAGGGATTTCCTACAGTGTTTATTTTATTCTTAATTGTGATGGCCATATTGAATGACCACTATAGGTTCATGGGAGCCTTATCCCTCAAGTAGTATGTAGCCTTCTCATTAAAGGCATCATAATATTTAATCAAGCATGTTGTATCATTGGGCCTAATGTTCTCAAGTATCCACATCATGGTCTTATTGAACCGTGTATTCAAATCTTGCACACACTCATCAGGGTTCTTCTTAATGTTTCAAACTCAGCTAGATGAAATCTAGGATCAATCTTATCACCATACTGAATTTTGAAAACATTCTTCATTTCTTCCCACAAATCAATGGATCTACTGGGAAGGGAATTGAACCACTCATGATCTTCTTCTTCTATTATGTGCAAAATCAAATTAATGCAAACAACATCATGCTCAACCTCATAATCTTCAATGATAATGTGGAAAGCCATCAAGTGTTGATCACTAGTCACTGCATTGTTCCCTTGAAACTTTGGAAGGTAGTTCCTCACTTCATTCATGACTTCATTGGGATAACCTTCCATTTCATCAAAATTAATAGGTCTAAACATGGGAATGCATAACTCAGGGCATTTATTCTTGTCTTAGTCCCTATGCCTCATAATTTGTTCAATGGTGGGTTCAAGAACAAGTAGAAAAGGGTTGTGAGGGGGTGAGTGAGGTGGATTTGGGGGACCAAACTTAGGAGGATATTCAGTTGTTTGAGAAGGATTTGGATAATTAATGGGGTTGTATGTTTTGAATAGTCAGAAGAAATATGAAAATCTTTAACAATAGGTAGTTCAATATATAAAACTTCAAATTTACTAGAATCTTGATAGCCCAAATAGCCTTTTGCAACTAAACTTTACTCTTCAACGGGCCTCCAAACTTATCTCATTCTTTCTAATAAACACTTAAGGGTGATTTGTTTTGGTGAGTCACCTTTGAAGGATGATCTCAATCCTTCCAGCTTTTCAAGCAAAATAACTCTTAAAGTTGAAGATATTCAAAGTAGGCACAGATCTTTCGTTGAATCCAGATTGTGTTTTGGAGTTGCCATTAGGTGTAAACTTCGAAAATATAAACATTTAAAAGATTGCAGTGATACATACTGAAACCATATCTTGCTAAAATTAGTGGTGATGTATGAAAGCAAGGACATTAGAAACTTCATATTCATATTAAAAAATAGGAACCTCTTCAAAAGATGACAAATTTGTAGCTCCTTGTAATAAATTCAACATATGTCAATTTATCAAATCTCTCAATTCCTAACACATCCATAGGGGAGTGCTATGGCATTGACCATCAAGATAAAAAAATCATGCTGAAACAATCCTAAATTTCAAACACATAAGATAATATGGATAAACAATTTTTTAACAAATATTAACAAAGAATGTTTTCAAACCTGAACTTTATAATAACTCTGTGAAAGATTCACCATCAACATGGGTAATAAGAATTTCAGTGTAATCCCAAACAATAGCTCCAGAAGATTGTTGGTTCCTAGTTGTAAACCTCTTTTGTGCAGCCTTGGACACTTGAGAAAATGGAAAATAAAGATGAAAAATCCATTGATATGTCATTATAGCTGGGGAAGGGTTTGCCATCAAGAATGGACCGACTACATAAAATGACTAGGAGACATCACCAGAGGGTATGGTTAGCTCCATGCTACTTCTGGCATTTCCTTAACTAGTGTGAGAGGAACTAAGGGGTAGCTTTCTCACATGGAGTGATGCTAAAATTCAATCTCCATGGGGATTTTTGACACAAGGAAACATCAATATGACTAGGGCACAACCAAACTTGTTCACTCTACTTAGGAAGAGTTGTCACCAAGAATAAACAAATGCACTAGGGGTAAGTGCACAAAGTTGGGGGACAAAAAGTGGCCTACACATCTACATGATTTTTCCAAAATTTCATAAATTTGAAATTCTATAAATAGTTTGAGATATCTACACTCCAAATTTGAAGATGGTGTTAAAACATGAAATGCCTCATTTTGAGTTTAGTTTTTTAAAAAATAATTTGTTTAAAAAATTATTAAGTATAACTAGGTCAAACATCTAAATTTGAAAAGGAACTAATGTTTTTTCCCAAAAAATATAGTAGATAAATAGCTGTGATGCATGTCATTTTTTGAGTAGCATTAAATGTTACTTGAAACCATTTGGAAAAAATTTAGATAAACACTTCTAGCATGTCATATTTTTCCATTAATAATGTTTTCTTATGAATTTTACAAGTAAATAGATCCTAAAAATTGACAAAGAAAAGGATAGTTTTTTGTAAGTCACGCCTACCTACCTCAAAAAGAATGAAAATCAATTTTTTTTAATATGTGTACAATTATGCTTTCTACATCACCATATATGCTTTTTTTCACTTAGATCAATGAAATACAAATTACATGAACATGTATAGGCATCTATGTTTGCGGCATGTAGTGGCCTAATAAAGGCATACTTAGAAATAAATATAGTTTAGAACCTTAAATTGGTCCAAACATTATAAGAATCATATCTTTGGAAAGAGGAAAGCGTGGTCGTCATGATGGTATCAAGTTTTTGAATTTTCACATTGAAATTCTTAGTGTGTTTGGCAATGAAAGTTGAAATTTATTTATTTTTTTCATACCTTTCAAAAAATGGTTCTACATTGATAGTCGAAGCCTTTAGCTCAGGAATCGAAGCATTTATCGAGCCAAAAACTATAATAATTGAATTTAAATTCAAATACCATGATCATGTTAATAACGTAATCACATTAATAATGTGATCATGGTATTTAATAACATGATCACTTTAATAACACGATCACATTATATATTCTCAACATCCTAAAACCTGAATAGGAGCCATTAGTCTAGTAGTCTTAATATCAACTATTAGTTTCAAATTAATATTGTTATTTGGGACCAATATTCTTGTCAATAACGTATAGCATTGAATGATAATTAGAGACGTATTAACCTTTGAATTAATTCATTGTTCCTTCAATCCCAATATGGTGTGTAATCGGGCCAATAGATCCCAAATTGATATTAGATGGACATATTTCCTCAAATGGAGCTTGGTTGGCCCTAATTATGTATCAAACTAGACTAAATACTTGGTTTTTTATAATATGGTGTGCAATTCGAGACACTATTGACATCGTATGGACACAATTCCTTTCTTAGGGCTCATTTAACTTCGATTGTGTATTAGATTCAAGTAAATATTTAATTAGTTTAATATGGTGTGTTATCAAATCCCTAATTGACATTATATTGAAGGAATTCCTTGCACGAGGACCAATTATTCTTAATCATAGATTAGACTAAAGAAAATACTCGATTGGTTAAAATGATATGAAATTAGGGGAAAATATTCATAATGGATAAATTAGATGGACACAATTTATTGCATAGGGTGAAAAATGCCTCTACTGATATTCTAGGTGGAAGCAATTAGTTACATAGGACTTAGTTGTTAGTAATTGTGTATAGTACTAAAAAAATATCGATTGATTTAGCATGGTGTAATTAGATTCCTGAATGATATTAGATGGATGTAATTATTTGCTTTGGGATTGAGTGGCCCCAATTGCATATCATATTGAACCTAAATACTCAATTGGCTCAATATACTGTGTAATTGGGTCTAAAATAACCCAACTAGAACATTCTATTGAAAAAATTACTTTCATGGTGCTCAGTTGGCCTCAATAATGTATAAGATAAAACCAAATACAAGATTAGCTAGATATAGTTCAAAATCAGGGCCAACAATGTTGTAATTGACATTAGATGTATTTAGTTATTTGCATGAGCCTTGGTTTTCCATAATTTCATATTCAATTTAACTAAATATTTGGTTTATTTAATATGTTATGTATTTGGGATGAATAGAGCCACATGTTAACAGTAGAAGGATGAAATTTCTTAGACAAGGCTTGTTTGGCTAAATTTCACAGATCATATTGAACAAAATATTTTTTCAGTTGAATTTGGTGCATAATCAGAATCTTGATTGTTATTAAATATGGATGTAATTCCTTACAGTGGGTTATATTCGTCATGATTTCATATCAGATTCATGATAACACTCATGTATTTTAATAACGTGTGCAATTAGGGCCCTATATAAAATTATGTTGACATAATTCCTTGAGCAAGCCTCAATTGGTTCAATATGGTATGCAATCAAGGTCAAGTAAGTCCCAATTTCCATTATATATAAATGTAATTCCTTTCACATGACTCTTTTGGACCGAATTCCATATCAAATTGAAAAAGTACTAATTTTTTTAATATGGTGATATCATATAGATGAAATTATTTACATTGAGGCTTAGTAGGCCCCTGGGATCAATTTAGCCCAGATTAACATCCTTTATATATAGAGTAATAAATAGGTTCACAGGGATAAACATGGTTAAAATTGTATCAATCATTACCATAATCGACTTTGTAGGCTAAATCTGTGATGATGTGGGGGATAATTGATCCCAAATTCATAGTTTTTAATCATATATCTACATTCAAGGAGTTGAAAATTTCCCCAATCACCATCATGATTGTACATTATATACCCTAAAACCTATATCCTAATCACTAATCCCTAGAGTTCCTAATCCCTAAACTCTATTTACTATGAATATAAACTCTTTAAACCTTGAACCAATCCTTTTTTTTTGAAATTAACATCATTTAGACTAAGAAATAAGTTCATAGGGCTCAGTTTGGCCTAGATCATATGACTGATTACCCCATTTAACTAATTTATTCAATCTACATGATGATATCCATGGCATAATAACAACCCAAAAACACATTCTATAGTCACAAATGGCTCCAAGTGATTCAAATTATCCTCAATTATCTTTGTGATTGACTCCATGTACCCTAAACCATGTACATACATTAAAACATAGAAGTCATAAAACCTAAACCCTAAACACTATGGCCTAAATTGTAAACCATTTACTTATGTATTTACCAACTTTAATTTGGTCCCAATTAACATCCTTTGTAGTAAAAATTTAGTTTGAACAAATGGCATATCTAGTGATTAGACATTAATATACATGGTCTTAAACCTAAACCCTATGCCCTAATACCTAATGATCCATAAAACTTAAATTGTAAGGCCTATGCCATAATGCCCACAATATGCCACAAACATACATGCCTTACAATATAATAGATTTTATCATGAGATCTTATAAAATACACTTTTTGGACCTATGGCTAAATCCTTTGGATTACCAATCTATCTTTGAATCTATTCAATAAATTGGGGATATTACAAGACCCTTCAACCTAATTAACCAAATAGGAGGAGATATAGTTGATTATTTTAATCGAGGAGGCATTTGAGGCCAATTTGAACCCCTTCATTAGCAAGATATGATTTGGGACAAAATCAAAATATTGATCTTCTATCATGAATTGATCCATTTATTAAATTTGTGCAATTTCAAGCATGATTTGGGAAAAATTGAGCCCCTAAACCAAATTTATGGATCAATCAATTATATAACATGTGTGCAACATGTACATGGCATAATTGACCCTACTTTTATGAAAAATGTCAACATAAAGGTAATCAAGTCATAATTAGGTTTCACAAGCAACACAAATATTCTTCAATTGCATTAGTGATTGGACCCTATATCCAATATCTTAAAACCTAAATTACCCTATACCATATACACTAAACTATAAGCCATAAGTCCTCAACCCCAAACCTTTTAAATTATAGACCCTAAACCCTAAACCAATAAATTTAGCCCCAGTTAACATCCTTTATATATATATATATATATATATATATATATATATATATAAGGTTCATAAGGATGAACTTGGTTAAAATTGCATCACACATTACCACAATTGATTTCTTAGGCTCAATCTATGATGATTTGGGGGATAATTGATCCCAAATCCACATTCTATGATCACAAATATAGGTTCCATGTTGCTAAATTTTCCCCAATTACTTTCCAACATGATTGTATAAATATACACTAAAACCTATACCCTAAGCCCTAATGCTTAAGTTCTTAATCCGTAAACTCTAAACCACAAATATAAACTCTTTAAACCTTGAACCAATCATTTTAGCCTAAATTAACATCATTTCTAGTCCAAGAATTAAGTTCAAAAGGCTTTGTTTGGCCTAAATCACATGACTGATTACCTTATTTGACTAATTCACTCAATCTGCATGATGACATCCATGGTAAAATGACAACTCAAAACACAATTTATTACTAATGACTAATTATTATGTTTTGGGGCTTCGACGTGCTCAGAGATTTTTTCTCTAACTATTAGGATAAGTAAAAGAGTGACTTAAGAAGTAATACCATGGCATTTAATGCACTTTAGGAAACATATTATCTAAACTCTTAACAAATTAAAATTGTAAGTGATATCACATTTAATGCACTTTAGAAAATGTGCTTGAAACATTTTCATGTGATTTATGTCATAAAAGCATGCTACCTATTATAATTTTATTAAATGGACACATCATTTCAATTTATGGGAAGCCATTTTCCTTCCATCACAATGTCAATTCAAAATCATGGGATTTAAGGTACGGAGAAATGTGAGTATTAATAAAGCCATGCCATTCTAGGTGAAGCGTCTTAGTAGTTGTGTACCTTCACTTTGGAACTTAACTATAATCCATAATTCCTAAAACATAAATTATAATCCCTAATACATAAACCTTGTGCTCTAATGCCTTAATCCCCAATTTATAATCCCTTATCTATATTAAGTATAATGTGATCATGTTATTTAATAACATGATAAAGTTATTATTAACATAGGTAACACTCGGTCCTCATTTGTAATTACGAACCCCAAAGATTATATCAATAATAACGTGATCATGTTATGTAATTATGCAATTGCATTATTATTTATCTGAACTTCTTAATGAGTTGGATGGGCTGGGACCTTATAGAAAGCATAATGCGATCACTCTATGTAATAATGTGATCATGTTATTATTATTTTAGTGATAACCTCACTTATCAATTACTATTTTTATCTCAAATCAAGACTTATATCTCCATAAAAATTTTCATGTACTTCTACGAGATCTGTGTACTTGTGTAGTTGACCCCACCTTTGAAAAGTTGTCAATTATCCCTTCTAATGGGTTTTAGATCATGTTCAAAGAGGAAAATGATGTTTTCTAAGAATAAAATGCTAGAGGAATTAGAATATTTCAAAGAGAAACAAAAGTTACTAATGTGTAAAGTTCATGGTAAATAAGGTACAAACCCTAATTTGATTGAACTAAATGCCATAGATAATGAGCCCATTAATGATAATGAATTAAGCAATGATGAAATTGACTATAATCAACTAAATAATATTGAAATTGACCATAATGAAATGAATAATAATGAAATTGACCATAATGAAATGAATAGTAATGAAATTTAAAAAAATGAATTAGTTAATGTTGGAAGTCCACATTTAGAGTTCCAAGTTTATTTTATTTTATTGATGATGAGTCTATGTATGATGTTTCACCCCCCATGAATGAATAGAATTTGATGGAAACAAATAATGATGAAATTAACCATCAAGAAAATTTCATGGAAACATATAATGAAGAAATTAACAATGAAAAATTTAATGTCATGCCACCTCTAAACAATGAAAGTAATAGTAGTTTTGAAACACCCTCTTAACAAATTCCACCATTACCAACACCTCCATATATTGCACGTAGAAAATACAATTACTTATATGAAGTTGATTAAAACATTTTAAAACCAATGCATAACAAAATGCCTGATCTCCATTCAAGAAGACTAACTCAATAGAATTCGGATACTTTCATAATTTGGAGTATGATAGTCAAAGATGTCAATTATTTGTTTCATTGATAAAATTGATTGAGATGAGACCTATAATATACAAATTAGGACTAATAACATCTAAAAAGGATGATAAAAATGATGAAATTGTTATAAATATAGATGATGCATATCATACTATAGGCTTGAGATCACGCAACAAAGATTGTAATATTGCCTGACATATAATGACAACTTGTGAAGTAAGTGCTAAAATAAGGAACAATGATTAATTTAAAAAAGAAGTTGAAGAATTGATATAAATAAAAAAATATTATTGAAATAAATTACAAGATGTGAATACTTAATGAACCTACTACCAATGAGCTCTGGGCATTCTTTGGTAGACTTACATGAAGGACAAGGCTATAGCTGATATTCTAAAAGAGTTACTTAATTTTTGAAAGACAATACAAGAGTTTTTTCCAATGTAAGAAATGTTGTGAAAAGAAGATCTGGTTATTGTAACCATGAACCACATCCAAAACAATTATTATATATGACTCAAACACAATTTACTCTAAATTTTTGGAAAACCATCCACGAATTTCTATTTTTCAAAGATATTTTGGGATGACAAAAAAAATTTATATTAAAATAAATTAAACATGCACCACTTATTGTTGTAGGCAACATGTTGATTTTTTAATTCACTATGATTTTTTTACCATATTATTTGTACTTTAGATACCAACATTTTACAAGAATGTGGCATTGAATTTCTGCCAAAATAAGCTAGGGAATTTATTCTAACTATCTTCTACAAAATATCGGATGGATAATTATTTTACAACAAATCATGTTTAAATGGAAATTGTAGCATTTGTGGTGCATTTCCAAATTTTAAAAAAAAAATATCCTTGAGGAGATTACAAGTGCAATTGGACATGAATTAGTTGGTTTAAAAAAATATAAATAAGTGAATTATCAAGTAAAAGATGGCAAAGAATCTAAAAGGTGTGAGCTTGTTATAAAAAAATATACCTATTTAAAATATTTTGATCAAATTTAAGGAGAAGATTTTTTATGACTATGCAAGGCACACACACATGGCTAGATGGTTGGATGAACATTTAAATATATGCAAGGATACATTCCCACTTAGTTCCATTATTTTAGTAGTTGATTTTGTAAATAATTACACATTCAAACACCAAATGGAAGTTAAATCATAGAATTACAACTCATCACAAGTTTCCATAATCATGCATATAACATTCATGCATGCACTTGATAGTATAGATTAATAATGAAACATATTTAGGGAGTACCATTTTTATATTAGTGATGACATATCAAATTATTTAGATTATGTGGAAATTTGTTTTTAGAAGTTATATGAATAGTTGAGTCCAAGGAACGTTACTTTCAATCAACATTACATTTGGTTAGATAATTGCACATCATAATTCAAAAATACATAGATGTTTTATTGGTTGAGAAGGATGCATGTTACCATATGTGTAGAACATATTTGGAGTTCCACCTAGGCTAGAAAAGGAAAAGAGGATCATGATGGTTCTATAGTATGTGTAAAAAGAGATATCACAATAAGGGAGTTAAAATTTTAAGAGGGTTTTCATTTGATAGAAGTAAAAACTATGGTTAAATGGTGTAATGAGAACATGTGTCATGGTACTCAAATAAATTATACTATTCATAGACATTTTTGGTTAATTGAGTAAGAACACTTGGTAAAGTATGAGGATTGTATGACTCTAACGGGTTCAAGTGACCTCCACTCATTTTGTAGCTCAAACACATGTTCTTGAACTATTCATTTGAGACTCTTGGCATGTTTTTATTTTGCATGCATGGAATTTATTTGGAATGAGTGTGAGTCACAAGAGTGGGTGGCTAATTGGAGTTCCAGACCTCTAATTCCCATCAAGACATATTATGTTCTAATAGCATTTCAATGTATAAATATGACATCATCAGATGACTTTTACCATATATCTAATCTAGTGCAGCTACGTAGAATATTTTTCATTATGTACAATTTATTATCATTATTTATATATCTTCATATCAATGGTAAAAATGATTTTTTGTGATGTATAGGGCATGTTTTTATAGTTATTATAGATTAGGATAATGAATAAGGCATTGATTACCACTTGTGCTAGTGTGTAGAGAGAAAGAAAAAAATGACTTCCCCAGTTATAGATGGAGAAAAAATTGAATATCCCACTGGGTCAGTGGTAGTCACTAGAAATTGGTTTTGATGATATCCTATAGAAAATTTAGATCAATGGTTGTTTGAAGAGTTTGAAATGCACAAGAAGATACTACACTATTCAAATTTGATTTTTACTATAAATATTCAATTACAATAATATCATGGGAGGCCATTAAATAGGAAACTATGAAAATTTTGACAGTCAGATAGTGAAGCTATTCTTGATACTATCAAGATTAAAGCAGATTATAGTGGTTTATTGGATTTAAATATGGAGGTATGTTGAATTTTCAAATGTAGATGTAATCAATTATAATAATTTTTTTAAATTTTTTTAGGTAATACATATATAAATTTCATTTTTAATTGTTACAAATAATTTTTTGTAGGTTAATGGTGTGAAATAAGCTTAAATTTTCATGTGGTTGGCACTATCAGTAAATAATTATATATTATTGATGTTAAGAGAAGCTTAGGTATTTGAACTTATGATAAATAATTCTATTTTTCTTATATTGGGTAGGGTGTTATTGAGACTAGAATGGCTAATGGGTTTGTCAATCAATATTGATGGGAGGAAAAGAACCTAGTAATAGATATTATCCACCACTAACACATGTTGGTGGTATCAATTTTCACTCAAGAAGCATCAAAACTTGAGTTATGCAACCACAAATTTAACTTTGACAACATTTATTGTCAGTTTCTCTGCTCTTCAAAATGGTAGTGAAAATTCACATTCGAGAGGATTAAATTATTGTGGCAGTGTGATAAAATGTAATTTACCTATCTATATGTGATAAAAGTGATATATTTGTAGTTATAGGTCCTAGAGGTAGAAATGTCAATTAGATTTTGAGAAGTTGCTTCTTTACTAATAAAAACTTGCATTTTTGGACACCACACTACAACTTGTCTAACGGATTTATCTCTAAAATTGCAATCAAGTTATAAATGGTGTAATTAGAAGGATTAAGGAAGTATGTGAAGGATCAAAATTTTTGTGTAAATGACTTATAGTTTTCATTTTATGCAAGTTTGAACTTAGGCTAAAAAATTGCATTTTTCTTGTAGTGGGAAGGATGTTCTTGAGGCTTGAATGGGTAGTGGGTTTGTTGATCAAGATTAAAGGGAGGCCAAGAACCTAGTCCTAGAAATTATCTACACCCTATATGTGTTGATGGTGTCATTTTCCACTCAGAAATCATCAAAACCAGAGTTCTGCAACCATAACTTGAAATTTGACAACATTTGTTGTCAGTGTTTCCACTCTCTAGAGTGGTAGTGAAGATACACTTCGAAGTGGATTCAAAAGTCATGGAAATATGATAACATGTAATTTTCACATATATATGTGATCAAAGTGATATATTTGTGGGTGGAGGTCACAGAGGTAGAAATGCCAATAAGAACTCGACAAGTTTCTTGTTCACTCATAAATATTTACATTTTTGGACTCATCACTACAACTTGTCTAACGGATTAATATCAAAGATTTCATGCAAGTCTTATCTAGTGTGATTATATGTCTTAATGAGGTATGTTAAGTATTTTATTGTTCAAGGAAATGATTTATAGTTTTCATTTTATGCATGTTATAACTTAGGCTAAAAATTTGAATTTTTCTTGTATTGGGAAGGGTATTCTTGAGGCCCAAATGGGTGGTGGGTTTACCCATCGAGCCTAAAAAGTGGCCAAGAACCTAGTATTAGATGTTATCCACCTCACTGAATATTTTTTCAATGTCGTATTTCACGTAGAAAGCATTGGAACCAGAGTTTTGTAACCACAACTTGAACTTTGATAATATTTATTGGCAGTGTTTTTGCTCTCTAGAATGGTAGTGAAAATGTAGTTTTAGGTGGATTAAAATTTTGTGATGGTGTGATAACATGTAATTGTCCTATCTAGACATGATCAAATTGATATATTCATAGGTGGAGGTCTGAGAGGTAGAAATGTCATTTGGATGTCAAGAAGTTACTTGTTCACTAACAAAAACTTGCATTTTGGGACTTGTCTCTATAACTCGTCTAATAGATTGATATCAAAGTTTCCACTTGAGTGATCTAGCATGAGATTAAAGAGATTAAGGAGTTATGTTATGGATTTAATGTTTTGTGTAAATGACTTAAAATTTATGTTTTATGCATGTTTAAACATAGGCTAAAAATGCATTTTTCTTATCTTAGGAAGGGTGTTCTTAAGGCTGAAATGGGTGGTGGATTTATTTATTAGGCCTAATGGGAGGCCAAAAACCTGGTCATAGATATTATCCTCCCCATAGATATGATGACAGTGTTAGTTTTCACTCAAGATGAACTGAAACTAGAAGTCTGCAACCACAACTTGAACTTTGATGACTTTGACAACTTTAACAACTTAAACTATAGAATTAGAAACTTAATGAGTAAAATTTATCCATTGACCTATTGAAAACTTTGGAAAAATTGAAAAATTTGATAATTTTGACAACCTTAACCGATTGACCTCTAGAATAAATAAATCTTGTCTATACCCTATTTTTGGTTAACAGTCACATTGCAAAGGGATGTAAGACATGTTTCCTAATATTGTCAAGTATGCCATTGAATAGATATGGACTTGGAAGATGGTCCCATTAGAAAAGGAATTTTTTTAGCTCTTAGAAGATGCATGATATATTTGAAATTTAACTAACACTCAATGTTGATGTCGTAGGCCTATAGGGTGCCTTATTATGTAGGGTACCTTGTGCCCTATATGTGTAATTGAATGTTGTAGTGTGTTTGATTTGACCATGTAAGAACATCTATGTTAAAGGACTGACTCCTTGAGACATATATCAAGTTTCAATTAGTTTGAAACCTAAGAGGATTTCTTAGTGAAAAGATAATGAAAGAGTAAGAGGATGTTTGTTAAAGGAATGCATGAAATGAGTTAGAGAATTAATTTGATAAGTTTTTAATAGGTCTAATGACACCAATAAGTGTCTCAAAATTTGAAAACAAGTAGGTAGAAAGAGAAGCAGGCCATTAGTCATTTCCACTACACACAATGAAATAAAAACTTTAATTTAAAAAAAATATGTAAGATCAGAGATATATAAGATTCAAAAGAATAAGTTTTTAATTTACATTTGTGCACGTAAGAAAATAAATATGGGATCCGATAGATAATAATTTGGAAGATCAAAACAATAATGTACAATAATACACAATAAAATAAAAACTGAATACAAATTAGATAAATTGCCATGATAGGCATACAATATAGGCACATACATGTCCAATGTCAATAATACCTAGATTGTCATGATAGGCATACAAAAAAACTACATCTACTAACATAGTATCTAATGTTGGTTCAATGTCATATGTGCATATACAATGCCAAAAATGCATCAATTTCCATATAGGCATCCAAAAATTACATCTCATGTGTAAGACATCCTATTAATCAAATATCCTCTGTCTCTTTTCCTTCCTAATAAAATGCTCTCCTTGGGATTCCATGCTAGTAGATGGAAACATCTTTAACACCTTAGATTGCTCCAAGGTCAGACTACGAGTCCTCTGATTATAGCTAACTTACAACTAATCATGTTCAAATACAATAATTATTACAAAATTAACATAAAATGCATTCAAAAAATTATTAAGAAATTAATTTTAAACTATAATAAAAAAACCATTTAAACATTTGCACTTACTACATGCTCATGATCTTGCTTAATCTATTTTTTATGCTCAATCAAGTTAATGGTAGGATCAACTATCTGAATATGCATCTCAAGTTTGGGAGGGACATGAAAAATTTCCTTGATGACTATCTGATTGGGACTATCAACTATCATAAGATAACCATACATACACAATACATTTACATAAGTTATATTTTCCCGAAGTAAATGTACTAGAATTATTAAAACAAGTTTATTTTTACAATTCAAAATTACAAGAACGAATATATACCTCGATTAGCACCTATGCAGATGACATTAAAATAGCAATTCCTATGTCTGTCTCAGCTTGTAGAGAGTGGGGAGTGTCATTAAGAACCATAAGCTATTCATTTATACACAGACTCACTTAGTTTTATATAAAGTACTTCAAATATTATATATTGAATCCAAAATGATCAATATAAGCACTTGTATATAAAATATATGTCAATATAAGTACATAAATTCAATGACACATTATAAGAAAGAAGAAAAAAAGCATGCTTGTGAAAATACACTTAGATCTGAAATGATAACCTATCTACTAAAGTCTTAGAGCTACATTCCTATACCAAAACCAAAATTAGAGGATTATAACTGTGAAAGGGAATATATAATATACTAGTTTTTTAAAAAAAAAAAAAAAAAAATGATAAACATAAATATATTTGGGTCAAGATCTTCAATTTATGATATATTACATGTTGGACTATATTGGTTTTTGATTTATTACATGTCTAAATATAGGGGTTTGAATTAGGTAGGACCCTCATAACTACTTCCTTTTGGATGAATTTCCAAGATTAACATAGATTATTTAGGGGTATTTTAAATTGTGTTTTAAAGGTGGGCCTACATTTGATAGTGTAGAGTGATGAAGTACAATTGGCCGAACCTAGGATTATAGAGAAATTAAATATTTAATGATTTGGCAACAATATATATATTAGGGATACTCTTGATTGTGTATGTGGGGATTTTTGTCTCATCAAGTATATTACTGTGCAACATATTCACCAAATAGAATGTGTCATGTAAAATAGTTTAATTTTCCCACAAGTCCCTTGAGAGTGGAATATCACTTTCAAGGTTGTGATTATGATACTAGACTTGTCGACTAAAGTCATTTTTGTGGCCTTGTTAGAGGATTATGATAGAGGTAAGGTTGTTAGTTGGGTGTAATAATTTGGTGATGTTGATGCATGTAATATAGGTTTTAAGTATGGGGTAAGACTAGTGGGGGTAGAGTGGGTAATTATCCTAACCCTTTGAAATTATATTACATAAGGATCTTTTCCTCCCATCTGGTGGGAAACAAAGGCACATATTTCCTTTTGTATAGATGGGCACCTATTTTTACAATTATTGAGGAGAGAGGATAGAAATTTGCATGGGTATAAGAGGTGTTACAATATGCTTACTTGTATAGTTTATTTAGAGGAAAATGTGGCTAGTTTAGAGTCTCAGGTGAAGACACTCAATCAGCTTGTTAGGGATAAGGGAGGTTAGGCTCCATCTAGCCAAAAAATAGTGGGAGGTACATCACCCATGTAGGTATAAGTAAGAGACTCAAAAGTAGAGAAATCATGTCCCACATCACTCATCAACATTCAGACATTATAATAGGAGTAGAATCCCTTGGCACAACCTCTAGATGTGGATAGCTACCTCCAATAGGACCTTATGGTAACACCATTGTATCTATTTTTTTGGAATAGGATAAAATCATTCCATGAGTGTGACTATGAACATAATGTTCAACAAGAAAGAGATACCAATGTATTACATGGAATATCATTGATTGGGGGAGCTCATGATAATGGTAGCACACATGAAATCTTGGATGGAATTACCCGCAAACTAAATAAAGTGAAAAGGGTCTTAAATTCAATGGATGAATCTTTGTTAGGAAAGTTGACACTTGGCTAATAGATATGAAAAGGTGCTTTGGGATAAGATATTTTTCAATAAATAGTATGGGATAAGCTATTTAATTTAGAAATTTTAGATGAAGTAGGCTTGTGTTGGGACTATCAATAAATAACTATGAATTTAGATATCCCCATAGTCACTTGAGTGACATTCAAGTAAAGACAACACTACTTTTTTGATATCTACCTAAATGATCTAGAGTAAATGCATTCCATAACCTTTATAAAAATTCCAATACTGAAAAGGAATATAATGCATGTGTTTAAACCTTGTTTAGTACATGGGATATATATATAAATAACTTATTTTTGCATATAGGCTATGTTTTTTTTTGCATTAATTCTTGAGAAGAGAATTTCCAAACTAGATGCAAATAGCAAAGCAAATATGTAAATAGTTGTAACCATAACAAATGCAAAGAGTATAACACATATGTGAATAACTCATAACTATGTATAGGTATATGGTGTCATCCTAATAGAGGTAGGTATAGTTATGGATGGCCTAATAGCTTGATCTGAATATGAAAACCATAGTTGAGACAAATTAAATATTATAAATATCGACTACAATGATGAAGGACCATCACCTCCTGCGACTTAAAAATGACATATATGTTATATTAAATTTTTATGTAAATTGATGTTTATCTTAGAAATAAAATTTTCAAATATAAATTAAATTTAACATGACATTTATATAAAATATACTTGTATATATATGGTGACTGATGTTTGCATGCCAAATGTCCATGTCAAAAAATCATGACTCATAAGAATATTATCTAAACCATGTGATTTAAATTGTCTTCAAATCTCTTTCTGATTGAACCTACGTACCCTAAACCATATATACATCAAAACCTAATCCTTAAACCATAAACCCTAAATTGTAACCATAAAATTTCCCTATTTACCAATGGATTTAATCCTAATTACATCCTTTATACAAAAAATTATGTTTGAACATGGCATAGAGTGATTAGATATTAACATATAGGTCTTTAATCCTAAACCATATGCCCTAATCCCTAAAAAATAAATTATAATCCCTATGCCTTAATGCCCACTACATGCCTCAAATATAGATGCCTTATGATATAATTTATTTTATCACAAGATGTCATAAAATGCACTATTTAAACCTATGTCCTAACTTAGCCTTTGGATTTCCAATCTAGCTATGGATCTAAAGTAAATTGGGGCTATTTAGAGCCCCTTAAACCTAATTGCATGATTATAAAATGTGATTTGGGGGTTGATCATATTTAATTTACCCCAATCACCATCATGATTATACCTTATATGCCCTAAAAGCCATACACCAAACCCTAATGCTTAAAGTTCCTAATCCATAAAGTGTAAACCATAAATATAAACTCATTAAACCCTAAACCAATCCTAATGCCTAAACTATAATTCTTAACCACTAACCTCTTTAATTCCTAATCCCTAAACTATAAACTCTTTAAACCCTAAACTGATCCTAAGACCTAATATAATTGACGCTTTGTACCCTAAATTGTAAACCAAAAACATTCCCTATTTACCAATTGATTTAGTCCCAATTAACATCCTTTGTAGTAAAAATTAGGTTCACACATGGAATAGAATGATTATACCTTATATGCACCCTTAAACCTAAACCATACATTCTCTAATCCCTAATCTCTAAAACATAAATTATAATCCCTAATACCTAAAACATTAATTGTAATCCCTAATCCCTAAACCCTATTCACTAATTCATTACTCCCTAATCTATAATCCCTTTTCTTTATTAAGTATAACATGATCATGTTATTTAATAATGTGATTATGTTATTTAATAATGTGATTATGTTATTTAATAATATAAGCTTCTTGATGTGCTGGGTGAAGCAAAACCTTATAAAACACATTACATGATCGTGTTGTGTAATAACATGATTGCATTATCATTATTTTAGAATAAGCTCACTTTTCAATAACTATTTAAACCCAAATCAAGAATTATGTTCCAAAAAATTCTCTCTATACCTCTATAAGATCTATGGTACTTGTGTACTTGACCTCACCTTTAAAAAGTTGTCAATTATCCCTTTTATTGAGTGATGGATCAAGTTTCAAGAATAGGATGATGTTGAAGAATAAAACACCAGATGAATTAGAATATTTTAGAGATAACACAAGATAAAAATTCAAAACCTTCATGGTAGACAAGGTACAAGCCCTAATCTTGATGAACCAAATGCCATCGATAATGAGCTAATTGACAATAATGAATTAAAAAATGATGAAATTGACCATAATAAATTGAATAATTATGTAATTGACCATAATTTAATGAATAATAATGAAATTGAAAATAATGAATTAGTTAATGTTGGATGTTTACATTCAAAGTTCCAAGTTTTTAATTTTGTGGATGATGAGGCTATGCATGATGCTTCACGCCCCCTGAAAGAGTAGAATTTGATGAAAACAAATAATGATTAAATTAACCATTAGTAAAATTTAATGGAAACATATATTGAATAAATAAAAAATTAAGAAACTGTCAACCCACCTCTAAACAATGGAAGTAATAACAATTTTGAAACACCCTCTCAAAGAATTCCACCATTAACAACACCACCAAGAATTGTGCATAGATAACATAAGTACTTAATTGAATTCAATGATAATACTTTAGAACCAATGAATAATATAATATCTAATCACCATTCAAGAAGACTTGCTTAACAAATTTGGGATACTTTCTTTCATAGTTTGGATTATGATAGTCAAAGATGTCAATTATTTATTTCATTGATAAAATTGATTAAGATGAGACCTATAATGTGCACATTACGACTAAGAATATCTAATATGGATGATGAAAAAAATGATATCATTAAAAATCTACATGATGCATATCATACTATAGGCCCAAAATCACGCACCAAAGATTGTAATGCTACCCAATGCTTACTTACAACATGTACAATAAGTGAAAAAAAGGGAAAAATTAATGGTTTCAAAAACAAGACCAACACTTAATATAAATAGAAAAAAAATGAAATAAATTGAAATACATTAAATACTTAATGAACCAAATATCAATGAGCCCTGCACTTTCTCTGATAGACTTCCATGAAAGGACAAGGCTATAGTTGATACTCTCAAAGAGTTACTATCTCATTTTTTGAAAGACAATACTAGAGTTTCACCCAATGCAAGAGATGTTGTGAAAATAAGATTTGGTTCTCATAACCATGAACTACATCCAAAACATTTATTGGATATGAATCAAATACAATTATATTCTATTTTTTTTTTAAAAAACATTGACAAATTTCTATTTCTTGAAGATATTTTGAGATAGAAAAATATTTTTATGTTAAAATAAATCACACACGCATCACTTGTTTTTGTAGGCCACATGTTGAATTTTTAATCCACTATGATGTTTTTCACAATATTAATTAAATTTTAAATGCTAACACTATTTTGCAAGAGTATGGCATTTAATTACCACTAAAATTACTTAGGGAATTTATTCCAAATATCTTTTGTAAAAGACTAGATAGACAATTATTTGACAACAAATCATGTCTAAATAGAAATTACATCATTTATGGTGGATTACAAAAATTAAAAACATGTATCCGTGAGGGGATTATGAGTGAAATTGGACAAGAATTAGTTGGTTTACACAAATATAAATCAGTGATGTAACAAGTAAAATATGGTAAAGAATTTAAAAGGTGTGAGCTTGTTACAAAAAAACATCCAATTCTGAGTATTTACATATCACAAAATTTGAAGAGGGTGTTCATTTGACAAATACAAAAACCATGGTTGAATGGTGTAATGAGAACAAGTATCATAGTACTCAACCAAATTCTATTGTTCATCAACATTTTTTGTTAATGGAGGAAGAACACTTGGTAAAGTATGAGGATTGTATGGCTCTAATGGGTTCAAGTGACCTCCACTAATTTCATATCTCAAATTCAAGTTCTTGGATAGTTTATATGAGACACTTGACATATTTTTATTCTATATGCATGGAATATATTTGGAATGAGTGTTAGTCACAATAGTGGATAGATGGTTAGAGTTCTAAATCTATCATTCTAATCAACATATCTAAGGTTGCAACAACATTACAACTTAAAAATATGACATCATCAGATGACTTTGACCATGTATCAGATCTAGTGTAACTAGGTAGAATATTTTACAATATGTATAATTTATTCTCATTATATATCTTCATATCATCACTAAAAACATTTTTTTATGATATAGGATATATTTTTGTAGTTATTGCAGATGAGGATAATGTAGAAGGCACTAATTACTGCTTGTGTTGGTGTGTAGAGAGAAATAAAAAATTGACTTCCTTATTTATAGATGGAGAAAATATTAACTATCCCACTAGGTAGTGGTAATCACTAGAACATCATTTTAATGATATGCTATAAAGTCTTTAGATAAATGGTTGTTTGAAGAGTTTGAAATGCATAGGAAAATACTACACTATTCAATTTTTTATTCTTGCAACAAATATTCAATTACAAAAATATCATGGGAGTCCATTAAATAGGATACTATGGAAAGTTTTAGAGTTAGACATGAAACTATTCTTGATACTATATAGGTTATAGTAGATCCTAGTGGTTCATTGGATTGAAATACGAAGTTATGTTGACTTTTCAAATGTACATGTAATCAATTTTGCCAAATATTTTTTATTTTTTAGGTAGTATAAATAAATTTCATTTTTAATTACTTAATAACAATTTTTTGTAGGCTAGTGGTGCCATATAAGTTTCCACCTTTACATGGTTGGAAATGTCAGTAAAGAATTTTATATTCTTGAATCTAGTAGAAGATTACGCTGGATGTGATCGAAGCTCAAGAAATGACTACAATTTTTTATTTAGTAGTGTCTGACTTTAGGCTTAAAAATGCATTTTTCTTGTATTGGGAAGGGTGTTCTTGAAGTTGGAATGACTGGTGGGTTTGTAGATCAGGCCTGATGGGAGGCCAAGAACTTGGTCCTAGATATTATCCACGCCCTTAGATATGTTGGAAGTATCATAACTAGATTTTTGTAACCACAACTTAAAATTTGACAACTTTGACAACTTTCACAATTTTGACACCTTTAACAACTTAAACTAGAGATGTATAAACTTAATAACTAATTGATCTATTAACCTTTTAACCTATTGACCTATTGACCTATTATGTTGTGGTAGAATCTTAATTGATATATTGACCTATTAGGTGGTAATTGACCTATTGCCCTATTGACCTATTAAGTGGTATTGAGTAATTGACCTACTGAGCTATTGAAATATAAGGTGAATTATTATGGATTATCCTTTAAGTGTATGTGATTGAATTAGTTTCATGTTATCCTTGAACGTCATTAAGGCAATAAATATGTAATCATTTGTGTAAGGTTGTAGGTGGATGAATGACTATAGGTCATAACTAAGAAGTGATTGTAGGTAATAGTTAAGGAATGGAGATTAGTGTGATTCCACTAGGTTGGTAAGTTGTGATTAATAATTATAAATACCCATAGATAAATTATTATTACATTTCTACAATGAGAACTCAGTAAAAAGTGTTATCTTTGTCCATATACCGTGTTTTGCCTATGATAGTCCAATGTGAAAGTAAATGGTTATTTACCACAAACTGAGTATGTATTTGGTGTATATAATGATATATATATTTATAATGATAATTTATGTTGAAGGGTAACTATTTTTATACAAAATATAATTGTAAAGAATCAACATACAGTCCTTTAGAACAAAAAAAACCCTGTTTATACCCTGTTTTGGGTTAATAGTCACATTGCAAAGGGAAGTAATAGTTGTTTCATAATATTGTCAAGTATGCCATTAAATATATGGAATTGGAATATGGTACCATAATAAAGGAATGTTTTTAATCTCTTATAATGTTCATGATATATTTGAAATTAAATTAATAATCCATGTTGTTGTCACAACCTTGTAGGGTGCCTTGTTTTGCACAGTCAAGATAGAGAGGAGAGACTTTTATTATATAAACGTATATGATAATGGATATAATTATTTTTATGGTTTTTAAAAGGTAAATACAATGTATTTATAATTTTAAAATACCTTAAGAGAGTCCTTGACACTCATTTTTACACAAACCTTGTCATAGTCCGAATATAACCCAAAAACTTGTGTTTTGATGGTTAGAAAATAGAATAAATAGAAATAAGATGTACCACATATTTCAGATGATCTGTAAGGTTACAAAATACATATATGTGTAATTTTGGTCATTTTAATCTATTTATAACTCAATATATTGAAATATATAGCCCCTTGGTTTGTGTAGAAGCCTAACTAGGGTTTCTAGAGAAAAAACCCCATAGAAAGAGTTTTAACCCTTAGAAAATATTGAAACTTCATAATATGACACATTTTAATGTACATAAAATTAATTAAGTGGTTTTTGTGTGGTTTGATGAATTTAAAGTATGGATTTGGTGATTGTGCATTTATGATAGGGCTAATTAGGCCTAATTGAAGGGTGGTTTACAAAAGAAGTGTGGTCTTGAAGTGGAATTAGCATATGAAATTTGACAAAAACCTATAAGGAGATAGAGGGTGGATATAAAAGTTTTTAAATATCCATAAGAGTTGATATATTTCTCAAACTAAATGAATTTGTATAGAAAAAGGATACAAGCCAAAGGAGCCCATTGTGAGCCCTATATGTGGAATTGAATGTTGAAGTGTGTTTGATCACTTTTAAGAGGTCAAGGAAGGTGTTATTTGACCACCTAAGAACACATATGATATAATATTGACTCTTTGAGACCTATATCAAGTTTTGGTACTTGAAACCTAAGAGGATTGCCCAATGAGAAGATAGTGGAAGATTGAGAGGACATTTGTGAATGAAATGAATGAAATGAGTTAGATAATGAATGTGAGAGGTTTTTAAGAGGTATTATGAAACCAATAAATGCCTCCAAAGTGTACAATAACTAGTTACAGAGAGAAGAAGGCCATTAAGCCTAAATGATAAGAGTGTCATTAGTCATTTCCACTAAAGACAATGAAATAAAAAAATTAATTTAAAAAAAAATGGAAAATATGAGATTTATATCATTGAAAATAATAATTTATTTATCCTCATTTTTTTATAACATTAAATAAGAGATCTGATATATAATAGTTTGGAATAATAAAAGAATATTGTATAATATTAGATAATGAAATAAAAAAATGAATATAAATTATATAGATTGCCATGATAGGAATAAAATATAGACACATGTGTGAAATGTAAATAATGTATATATTACCATGATATGCACATAAAAATTTACGTCTACCAACATAGTATCTAATGTTCAGTGAATGTCATATATGCATACACAATGCCAAAAATGCATAAATTGCCATATAGGCATACAAAAAAGTAGATCTCATGTAAGATAGATCATATTAATAAAATAACCTCCCTCTCTTTTCCTTACTCAAACAACACTCTCCCTTAGATGCCCTGCTAGTATATAGAGACCCCTATAATGCCTTGGATTGATCTAAGGTCTGACTATGGGTCCTACACTCATAGCTAACTTGTAGCTGAGCTTATTCAAATAAAAAAAATATTACAAAATTAATATAAATTAGATTAAAATAATTGTTAAGAAATTAATTTTAACCTACAATAAAAAAATCATTTAAACATGCACTTACTACAAGCTCATGATTCTACTAAATCTATTTTTCACACACAAGTAAGTCAATGACAGACTCAATTATCTGAATAGGAGTCTCAAATATAGGAGAAAAATGAGAAGTTTCCATACTACTCATCTGACTGGGAAAATTAGATGGCATAGGATAACCCTACATACATAATACATTTACATAAGATATATTTTCCCCAAGTACATGTAGTAAAATTATTAAAACAAGTTTATTTTTACAATTCAAAATTAAAATAACTAATATATACCTCTGTAAGCACCTGTGTAGATGAAATTACACTAGAAATGCTTATGTCTATCTTAGCTTATAGAGAGGAGGAGTGTCTACTCCAGCCATCAAATGTTCATGTAAATAAGGTCTCACTTACATTTATATAAAGTATCAAATCTTATATATGGAAACCATACATATCATGAAAAGATAATGTAAACCAAGAATCATGTAAGTGCAACTACCATACAATGTGCATATCATGAAAAGATATTGTAAACCAAGAATCATGGAAGTACATAACTGCCATACAATGGGCATATCATGAAAAGACAATGTAAAATAAGAATCATGGATCTGTAACTACCATACAACATGTAATGTCCAAGAATAAAAAATAGATTGCATGTTGGAGGTAATATAAAAATTGTAATACATGTAGGAGGTGAAAAGAACAGTGGCAATTCGATAAGGCAAAGTTACGGAGAGAAAGGAAATAAGAGACATATCAAGAACACTTTGTCCTTACTTCTAAAGCTTCTTTGGATATAATAAAATATCATTATATATTTAATGGGGAAAGGTTGAGCTAAAAATATATGGCCATCATCTTTATATTATATGCATGATATCAATCATTTGTATCTCTATATATAATACATGGATTTATATCACATTAATTTATAATAGATGGATGACAAGTGATTTATGGGAAAGCACCCAACCAATGTAAAGGGACACAATCCATGGTGAATCACCTCTTGATGAAGGTGTGTGTAAATAACATTTTGTCAATAGGTCAAGGAATGGATGTCCTTGTCCAATATATCAAGTTTTATCCATCTAAATATATTGTCTTATTTTGACTCAAGAGAACAAAATTAGCAAATAGTTTGGATGTTGAATTTGAATAGATTTCAAAGTCTAATTCTTGAGGCTAACACATATTTTAGTGCCAACAAAAATCATGGTTCTCCCCCTAAACTTATATATTACCTTAAAATATTGTCTTTTAGTATGATAGGAATCTGCATCAAATAGATGTGAAGAGTGTGTCCTTCAATTTGGATTTAGATGAGGAAGTTTACATAGTACAACCAAAAGTATACATGGTTCTAGAGAGAAACCATTGTGTTTACAGGTTTGTCAAGTCATTATAGGAACTTAGACATGCTCTAAAAACCTATTATAGAAAAATAGGTCAACACCTTTAAGATTATGGAATTAGAAGAGTCTTTATTATCTCAATTTACAGGTTAAAAGTGATGATGATAGCATAGTGATATTCATTATCTATGTTGATGATATTTCCATAACAGGTAGCATGGCTATCGTACTTAAGTAATCATTAACTAATTTATGTTCTGATTTTGACATGAGTGATCTACAGCTCCTACATTATTATTTAGGCATAGAGTTTTGGTGATTTTATTATACAATATGTATGACATATAAAAATATGCAAAATCACTTTTGGAAACTTTCATGATGAAAAATAATGATCCATCAACTAAATCCATGGATGTTAATTATCTATATGTAACATTGTAAGTGGATTGGTGTGGGATATTTTTTGCACATGCCTACCATAATACACACACATGCACACACACACACACACACACACACACACACACACACACACACACACACACACACACACACACACACACACACACACGCACACACGCACACACGCACACACGCACACGCGCACGCGCACGCACACGCACACGCACACGCACACGCACACGCACACGCACACACACACGCACACACGCACACACGCACACACGCACACACACATGTATGTATGTATGTATGTATGTATGTATGTATGTATGTATGGATATTATAAAAATGTTGGGTGCACAAATATAAATATGAAAGAAAGAAAAGGGATTGTTTGTGTTTACCATATCAAAGATGAGGAAGTAAATGCTATATTTGTAGTCATTTCAAGTTTACGTCCTTATGGTTTTAGATGCAATATAGTCATAGGAATTTTAGTTTGTATTATTAGGAAAGTCTTTGGGAAAGAGGTATATGAATGAGAGTCCTATTGAATAGGATATTATCACTTCTAAGATAATTTACACAAGGAAAATTGGTGTATATTCATAAGGAAGCTTCAAATATTTTGTGGAAAAATGTGCTTCATGTTTTCTTTAGAAATAATGTCCTATCCCTGGATGCATGTAATAGATTTATTGTAAAATTGTGTATTGACCTCAAGTTACAAAAAAAGAAAACATACCATATAGGTAATGGGTAGAAGATACAAATACAAAGTTTACATCCTTAATTAGTGACCCTGGAAGAGCATTATAAGATGTTACTCCCAAGGAAGCATGGTCCAACATAAAACCTTTCATAACTTTTATGTTTCTGGTTATGTTATATTTGCATTAATTCTTAAGAATATAAGTAAATTAGATGAAAATAGTAAAACATATCTATTTGTTATGTTATGTCTATTGTTAATGATGCATATTTCTTCTCTTTTACCTCAAATTCCCTTGATATTATCACTCATTTTCAAGGGTAACGTGTGGATTTATGTATAATGGTAATGGTGACATAAGTCAAAATGAGAATATGAATATATTGAGCTTAGAAACATCATTTTTGAGATAATTTTACCTATAAGGACCCTTAGAAAAGTAGAAGGAAGGTGTTATAATAAGGAGGTTTGCCTCGAAAATGAACTAGTAGAAGGAAGGTGTCAAAGAATAAAGAAGGATTAAGTGAAGAGTTGAATCTTGAGGGTTGTGTGGAATGATTGGATGCATGAAATGAGATGTAATTTAGTAGGTTGATGCTATTATGAGTATTATGGAAGTAAAAACTCAAAGTATCATGCAAACCTATGAACACACATAAGAAGATTGTAAAGATCAAAGTAAGGATAAAAAGAGAACATGAAAATAGAATATGAAAACAAAAAATGATAAATTTTACTTAAGCATACAAGGCAAATGTACATAGAATAAATATACATACGAAATATTATTAACTCAAAATTTTACCTCTATATAACTAAATGGTGTCATCCTAATAGAGATAGATGTAGCAATGGATGGGCCAATAACTAGATCTGAATATGTAAACAATTTCCATGACAAATCAAATTGTTTAAATTTTGACTATGATGATGAAGGCACCATCACCTATTACAAAAAAAAAATGACATATATTATATTAAATTTATACGTAAATTAATTTTTAGGTAAATTTAATTTGCAAATATACCATACATTTAACATGGCATTTATATAAAATATACTTGCATCTATGTAATGACCAATGTGTGCACATTAAATGTGTATGAAAAAAATAATCAATCATAAAAATATTATCCAAGCCCTCTAAACCACCAAAGCCATCATCAACAGAAGGTCTTGTGTACATATCTCCACAAGAACTATAAGGGTGGGGTTGGGTATGCATAGTATGTGGTGTATCTATACCATCACTATATGAAAGTTGAATCATATGCTGAATAAGTATCTTGGTGAGAAAACTAAGAGCATGGAGGGTTTTGATCTCCATGATTTGTTGAAATATAGAGGTGACCTCATGATCAAGATTCTTTTAGATATAGATTTATATAGGTTGATTAGGTGTACGATGTGTACTTGGTCAATCCTATGTAGATCATTTCCTTGACAACAAAACTCACTAAAATCAAAACATTTTGTGATCTTGTTTTTGAAAAATTAATAATATAGTTTGATAAAAAAATATAAAGTGACCTCATGGTTACTACATAGTGGATATTCAAACACCATCCAACATCGATCCTAGAAAATGGTTTTGATTAAGTTATGTATGAAATGATGGATATGAAAATGTTTAGCTATTATAGGAAATGGGGAATTGGTGGATAGGTCAATGAGTAGGGAAAAAATGGAGGCTTTTAAAATTTCCTTGTTATTGACTTGAAGTGCAGATAATTTATCAGCATAATATGACCTATAATTATCCCTATATTGACTTAAAGTGTAGATAATTTTTTAGCATAATATGACCTACAAGTATCCCTATATAAGGTCCATATGTTAATTTGACTTGTTATAGAGTTAGCTTGACTTAACAAGGTCTCTTGGGAATTGGCTAGCTGGGTGTGGTGGGGGATGATTGATGTGGGATCCCTCATTCTCCTAGTTAACTCTTAGATTTCAAGTTTATTTCTCATAATGTTGTCAATTATAATTTATTAACTTCCACGAGAGTTTTGGGAATTGTAGGAGGGTTAGGTAGAGGGATAGGAGGAGGAACAAGAGGGATTTATGGAGGGTAGGAGAAGGAATAACAAGAGGGTTGAATGGAGGGTTAGGAGGGTTAGCAGGTTGGGCTATTAAAAAATAAATTATAATTAGAAATTAGGGTTAAACAATGAAAATAATGAAAAATTAGGGTTAAATAGGGAAGATTTATATAACTTAACCCTCCTAAATGGTTGCATCATTGATCAAGAGGTTTTTGGGATGAATTTTTTAGATTCTTTTCACTCTCTAGTATATTCCACATAAAATACGATCGTGGAAGCTGGAGGAGAGCAAAGAAACTTGAATTCAAAATGATGATTTTGCATTCAAGTTTTGATTTTTATTTTTTTGATACATAGGTAACACGATATCATTATTAACATGATCACATTATTAAAAATGATAATAATTAAATTGTGTTAATAATGTGATCATGTTATTATTCAATATAACATGATTGGATTATATTATAACATGATCACATTACGATCAAGTTATCATTGAGCCATAATTCAAATAACGCGAACATGTTAATTAAATAATGTGATCATATTGTTAATTAACATGATCATGTTATTAATTAACATGATTATGTTCTTAATTAACATGATCATTTTACCTAAAGTTTTTATGGAATTGTCCCCTAGCTCTATGTACTTACTCACTAGATTAATTTCATTTTAGAAGATAACATTTGACTCACCTAGTTGATTGACAATGCGTAATCCATTATCTATTATCATTACCAATGTTTTTGAAGCACATGATCCTTTTCCTTCACAAGAACATGTCATTCAAAAATACAAATCTATATGGTCTAATGTAAGTTAAATCAACATCGATGACTTTCTAATGATCAAATTATCACCATTAAATATCTTTACGAAACTTTCAAAAAATATATTTAACCATGAATCACTCATTGATAATGGTTTTACATTTCAATTTTACAATATTATATGGGATATCATTATATAATATTGTATTTTAATTCTATTTGTAATAATTTCATACTAGAAGTCTCAATCAAATAATTAATAAAGTGCATATAAATTTCACACTTAGAAGGCTCGTGGCCTTGATAAAATATGTAACTAGTGTACATTCACTCTACTTAATATCTCTCCATGACACCACGTTTTTGATACATTTGATTAAAAAAATTATAAACATCCTACATACATTAATATAGTTGTTTATGAGTTTTAATCTAAAAATAAACTAGTCGATTGGAAATCATTTTCAATCATGTGGGTATAGACTAGTTTGACATTAGGTAAGACTTTGTTGTTGAGGCATGATTTTAAGGGAGAGTGATAGGTAGAGGAGTTAACTTGCTCTTCCATGTCATTCAAAATTTTTAGGCCTTCTTTCAAAATAATTTACATAAATATCATAGTCACTTTCATTATTATTGTGTTTAATTTAAATCTTATGGAGTACCTTAACTAGCCAGTGCGTTCTCAGTTTTGGCTGACATGTCCTTGGGACCCATTAAATTGGTCAATATTTAGTGCTCACATTTAGGCTAACTTCTATTAACAACATGTAAAGGAAAACAAAAATGGTGAAGTAAAATAACAATGGTAAAAGTAATTGATAGTGGTTAAGCCAAATGCTAAGGGTTAAGCCAAACACTAGTTGGAAAATAAATTTTAATATCTATTGATCATTGAATATTTTTGTGTATGATTTTATCCTATTCAAATACTATACCATCTCTCTTTGCCATTACACTATTACCCTTGTGTACAAGCTCATTTACCATTATTTGATTCAATAAGCAAGTACCGTAGGAGCATCCCCAATGAAACAATGCCAAAATTGAAGGACCTTTTGATTAACATACATACATACAAAGAGCATTCCATATAAATAAATCATATTGAAGCTTACTAGTAATAATATTTTTATGGACTTCTCTAAGACCTTCCAAGTGATTACATACTTTGATAATACTAGAAAAGATGCTTGAACTTAACCAACACTCATAAATATTGTGTGGTGTATACTATCCATAAATGAAAAAATCTATATCAAAAAGTGAAAAATATTTAAAAAATTATAATTAATTCCTAAATAAAATCAAAAAATTTGTGAGTGTTAAATAAACTTATCCAAAAAAGATGAGCTTTTTGAATTATATAGATATGAGATTTAGTATTTCAAACTATAAATTAAAAATTAAATTAAAGCAACAAGGTGATATATTCTTAAGGGGATGTTGGGTTGAACAAAGGTACATGGTGAAAAAAGAGAAAAAATGACCTTTAACGAATTCAAAATGACATGTACTTGTGCATTTATTATTTATTATTTTTGTTTCTACTTGTCTGAGTGGGATTTTGATTGCTCATTTATTGTTGTTATTTTTGTTTCTACTTATTAAATTACTATTGTGGGATTTTTCATATTTAAACAATTCCATGTTGTATATTATTTTAAACATAATGATGTAAAATCTC
>JARHVA010006250.1:952500-961247 GCA_037957365.1 Torreya grandis | reverse complement strand
TTCATAAAAAAAAATTGGACTCATCAAACATAATTGACTCTTGCAGTGGAGATATCATACTTTTAGCAAAAACATCTTGGAGATTGTTATCATCCACTTGATTCATGAATTTTTATAGAATATTCATTTATCTATGAACATGTTCAATGGTCATTTCATTAAACCCTTATTTCAGCTTTGTAATTTGCAAATAAATTAACTTTTCACCAATGTTAATAGAAAAGTTTGTTTAACAATGATTCTCCAAAGGATTGAAAGACTTTACTGATTGAAGAGGAAAACCATAAAACCATGTAAGATGATATTATTTGAGACTTATTGAAAATAACTTTATCAAAAAATTATCATTATATGCATAATATAGATAAGTTGCATCGAATGTATGCAAATGTTATTTCGGATCAGCTTTGCCTTCATATAAGGTAAACTTAGAAGCCATAAAGACAACTGGAAATGAATAATATTAGATTTTATTTGCCAAAGGGCTATGCAACAAGGAACATGAGTGCATGGAGGGACTGGTATGAGAAATAGTTTCTTCAATTTGATGTAACTTAGCTTGTAAGGAAAGAATTGTATACTAAAGTGTATAATTTGTATATGTGATTGGAGAGCTATAAGTAACATGAGTATGCATAGGCATAGATACCTATTGGAAATGAAGTGATTTTCCCTAACCAAGGGATGATTATATGCAAGTAAATACATGTATAAATAGGAATCGACGCACTAGTGGGAGTGGAAAATTTTGAAGTAATGGATTAGACAACATGAAAAAGGCAATTTGGGTGGTGGAGATATGGCTACTTTTTATTGAATCTCTAACTTTTATTCTTAAATGAAATTAATGATCTTATTTAGATTTTTTGGGGTTCACTTGAAGACCTTGAAAAAATTCGGATTAATTCTTGCACTGTATTTTTATCTACACCATTAAGATCTTGTAGATCAATATGAGTTTCATGTTTATTATGTACATCAGAATTTCATTCATTACATTCAATACGATTTTTAACTTCATTAATATAAAAAAATGTAAAAGATAAAATTTAAATTAATAAACTTAAAATTGCTCTCCATACAAATAAATTATAATCTTTTTGAAACTTTAAATATTATAATAATAATAACTATATGAAAAGAAAAACTGATAAAAGCTAAAATTATAGTAAATGTTTCCATCCATCTCAGTATAAGAATTTGGAACCTACCATCAAATTATCAGAGTAAAAGTTACAAACGGTGAGCCCCCAACTCTCAGATAAAAAAAACAAAATAAAAAAATGAAAATAATCTCCAGCAAAGAATGAGAACTTTGTTGTTGTAATATCTTAATAGCATAAGACTAAGTTGTCTTTGAATTGAGAAATAAAACAAATATTCCTGTTGACTGTCCCTAAGAAGGTAAAGTCTTCGAGCTTAATAAGCCATACTTAACCTGCATTTTAAAGAAGACTGTAATTGAACAGGGTCACATTGTTTCATGCCTTGTATAGATTTGGCATGGAAGTAGAGATATACAAAGAATTCAGAAACAGAAAACTGAGACATATCCACATCTAGACCATGTTTTTCAATCTCCTCAAAAATCCTCCAGAAACATGTCGGCCTTCTAATACTACTAATTATAATTACAGTTTCCCTTCCATAAACCTCCACGCTCACCTCTGTATCTTCATTTACTGTTTTCACACAATGTTTCTTTGCTTGGAGATGATCTCTTTGTCTCTTCAGTTGGTATACTTCGTCCTGCAGTTTTCTAATGTAATTGCTGGCTTCCTCCAATACACCACATCTGTCAAGCTGCATTAATTACCAAATGAAAACGAATGAAGGTGGAACTGATCCCCAAAAACAAAATGAGATTTTATAATTACCTTTGGAAGAGTGGATGGGAGGAGGGATTCGAGTCTTGTACACAAATAAATCATTCTTTTCCTCCTCAGTTGCTCTGCAACCACTGTGCTTTGTCTGTTGTCATGAGATTTAACTGAAGCATTGATTCCTTGCAAAACAACATCAAATTTAGGTTTTCTGCATAACGTAAGCCCTCCATTATTTGAAGAGCCAATAGTATTAACAGGATAATTTAAAACATTACTATTGTGTTCCATTTGCAGTATTTATTTTTTAGCGTGGAGCTTCTCTTATAAGGACCACTGACATTGTGACGATGTGACTGATCACCACATTCACATGGTGGGAAATTGACTGGGAACACGAACATTTGAAACCTAGCGAAGACTATTGAGAAATTCCGCAGCACGGTGTACGTTGAACTAAGATGCGTCCCTACTCGCAAAAGGTTATGCTAGGTTCATGGAATGTCTCATTTCATTCTTCTTCGTCTAAACTGTTCTATAAAGTAATAATTATGAAATCAATCTCATCCATGTTGTAATAAGGTATTCCCCTACTACTCTCAAAAGGGTAAGTTAGGCTCATGGAAGGGCTCGTTTCATTCTCGTTCAGATTGTTCTAGAAAGTAATAAATTTGGAACCAGTCTAATCAATGTGGAGTCATATATTGTTTTCTCTTTAAAAAGATGATATTTATTCTCGATTTAAAAAGTTGACAAGAAGTAGTTTTATACTTTGTATAGGTATAAATTAATGGTTCCAAGCTAAATTATAGCACATATTTATTAATATTTTATTTTTTTAGTTTAAATTGTTTTAGAAAATAATAAATTTGGAATCATTCTCATCAATGTGAAGTTATATATTATTTTCCTTTTAATAATTGATAATTTTTTTCAATTAATAAAGTTAACTACAAAAAATTCTATATAATATATATATATATATATATATATATATATATATATTATTGATTCTAAATTATATTATAACACACATTGATTAACATTTCATTTCTTCTTGATTTAAATTGTTCTAGAAAAGTAATAAATTTGGCATCCATCTTTATCATTGTGGAGGTTTAGATTTTACCCTAAAAAATAATATTATTATTCAAGAAGAAATTTTATATTGTATATACATATAATTTAGAATCAATCTTTATTATTGTTGAACCATATATCTTACCCGAAAATTATTAATCTTATTTTAGAAAGAGTTACATTTTGTATACATATGAATAAATGTATGTAAGTCAAATTGTATCATATACATTAATAAAAAATACTCTCACCCCTGCTGCCCCCAACCACTTCTGCCTACCCTTGCTCCCTCCCCCCCCCCCGCCCCCCCCCCCCCCCCCCCCCCCATGCCACCCCCCCCTGCACCACATGCACATGCACGCGCCCACACACACACACACACACAAGTGATTTAATTTATAACTTAATTTTCAGTTCTGATAAATTAATATAGATATCTTAAATATCTACATTTGAAATACATTAAAAGATATCAATCTCTAACATTTTATTTTAGAATTTTTACATATGGAAAATTTATTAAAAATTATAAACCTTTTTTGGCATACTCCAATGACTAATAATTTTATAATTTTTTATATACCACATTAATTAATAAATCTATTAGTTTCTTTCCCAATTTCTCATTGATATGTGATAAAAAAGAAAAAAGGATCCAAATTTGATCATACATGGCCAGAATACTATGATTTGTCATTTGAATTATCCTATAAAATAAAAAACTATCTAAGTGAACATCAAATAGATCTCAAATATAAGGTTTAAAATCTAGTGTGATGGTCAAATGGATATAAATTTAAGATTGAGCATAATTGTGAACAACTCACTCCATGGCACTTCCTTGTTTCCATTGTAGAAAACCTATTCATAATCAAAAGAGAGCTATTTAAAATAATATTTTATTTTTCATAAATTTGGAAAATTTTATCAAAGTCACACAATGATGCTTAATTCCAAATAGTAAGTTGAAGCAAACCTAGAAAAAAAATTAAAGTTAAAGTGGCTACTATCAAAACCATCTAATGCTCAAAGAACCTTAGGGTCATTCACAGAACCATGAGGCCATTATTGTCCAAAAAATATAGGAAGAAAATGATTTCTCAAATCTATTTATCAGATCCAAGGCTCTAAAATATTTGATCAAATTTTTGAAACTTTTAATAGTTGATCTCTCAGAAGCCAATCTCCACATTCAAAACCTTATTAGGATATTCTAACCTACAAATTGACAAAGAAAATATTTTCTATCAACATGTCTTTTTAAAAACCAAGTGTTTGAAGCATTGACTACATATTCAGTCATGTTGATGTTGCTTTAATGCACACCATGGAACCTTACAAGGTAGCCTCTAACATTTGAGGATTAGTGAAGAAATATTTGTTCTAAGACATGACTTTTGGGGTATTAGGTTTTGTAAAAAAGTTATTGGTAAAATAATTGTGAATAGTGTAGTTATTTAACTCAGATGGTTCAGAGATGATATGAATCTAGATCTATATGAGAGGGCCAATTGATGGTGAATATAACTAGAGATGGGAATGATTAAAAAAAACTCAAAAAATAAGGAAAGGTAAGGCATGAAATATGCTATGTGGATCAAACAAGATGAAACCATTGTAAGTTGGCTCTTGAACTAAGGCTTGGATATGTAATTAGGAACCAATGTTCATTGTAATATGTTATAAGTATATAAATAATCAAACATAGTTAAGAGTCTAAGGGATCAAGAATGAAATTAAATTTAGCATATATAATCAAAGGTTGATACATTTGTGATATTGCAATTGCACATCTACAAAGGCAGATTAAGATCATTAAATTAAAAAAAAAATGAATTAAAAATAAAACAATATGAATAACTATATTAAAATAATACTCCTTCGTAATCAAAAGACTAAGATATGAGTTTTATGGAACTTCTCACAATATTCATAGGTTTTCATAAGAATAAGATTTGTACATCAAGACCAATTTAACAACAATCTGTATAATTTATTGTTAATCTTAATAGTAAAAATTCTCCTCCCTTTGGGATTAAAATGATACAAATATATATAGTCTTGGCAAGGGGATGCCTATCCTCCACGTGAAGATTAAATTTACATCTCTAATAATAGAATTGTTTGTCAAAATCATGCATGTACAAAAGTGTATGCATAAATAGAATTCATATATATATATATATATATATATATATATATATATATATATATATATATATATATATATATATATATATATATATATATATATATATATATATATATATATATAATATATTCTCTCTCTCTCTCTCTCTCTCTCTCTCTCTCTCTCTCTCTCTCAAGGTGGTACTGATGTGGTACCACTGGAAGAGGAAAATGGTTGTATGATAGTTATGGAGACATAAATAGCCACTGTATTTCCTTGAGGCATTATTACTAACCATGTTGGAGTATGATTTACTACATATCTAGAAATTTATGGACCTTGTGGTGATGTCGAAGAACTTGTAGTTGATGATGTGATTAGTGATAACCCTGATGTTTCCTTGGTATCTCTAAGATTTTCAAATAATCTATGGTATTTTTCAAAATCTTTATTAATAATATCAAAATTGAGCGAGGCAAGCTTAAAAACTTTGATAGCCTTGGCCATAAACCTTGTATGATTTTATTCTAAATACTTAAATTATACCCCAAGGGATTCAACATTAGTTACTCTATATTTGGTAAAATTTACCGGTTGTATAATCTCATCATTATTAATATATATTGCTCCATCAACTTCCTCCTTAAATCTATATGGGACTGATGGATGTTTACTAATTATCCAATAGAGGTAATCAAATATGTGACCTTCATATCTATCAATATTTATAAGGTCACATTTTAATCATCTTTGCCCTTTAAGATTGAATTTCCCCATATAATCTCCTATAGTATTCAAAATGTTATACAACCTTGTGGTTACACTCTAGACAATATTTATGATTTCCCAAGGGGAATAAAAGATATATCTCTATATAATATATTATTATCCTTCCTAATTACTCCTACATAAATTATTCATAGTCTCCTTGGATGAATCCATAAAATATTAAAAAATCTTATGTATATTCTATAGGGTCATTTATATTCTTTTTGGCCTTTTTTGACAAGTGAAATATGTTTTCTTAAGTTTTCTTGGGTCTTTAGAGATAGAAGGTGGAGTGATCATTATAGGGGTATTTATCACTAGAGGGGTTAATGAAACACTTATTTGAATATGTAATTGGAAGGGTGGTTGAATAATTCTTTTCCATCCTAATGTTTCCCTATGATAGATAACTTTGGCTACATACCTAGTCATGGATAGAGTTTTCACAAATGTCGCCATAGCTAACTATACAGGGGTCAATGATGATAATTTTATCTCCAATTGAGATAAATACTTTAGAATGAATAGTGTCCTATGTAGATTAAAAAAATTGAAACTGGAATTTCAAACTAGACTTTCTTCTTTTGATACATTATTTGGGTTTAAGTTGGAAGAAAAGAAGAATTAATTGAACTAAAAAATGGTAGCCCTGGAATGGTAGATAAAAAATTTACCATTAAAATTTCTGCAATAGTAATGGAAGAAGAAAAATAATATACTAAATTACTTATACTTTTTCTTTCTTCTTGAGTGAAAATATGTTAGACTAGTCCTCCAACTAGAGTTTATTCTTTTTGCAAGCTTCCTAGGCTCATTGCTTTAGAATTTTCTAGTTGTTCCTCCTCTTTTCTTACATCTTGGGATCCTTACTCACTTAAAATTTCCTAGGGTCACTTCATTATTTATGTATCCCTTCCTCCTCATCTGTAAGAAAATTCACTTGTGATATCACATGTCCATGACCTTCTTCCTCTACTTCTTGATCAAGGGATCTTCCTCAAGTATAAAGTTCTAGTGATGGTATTTCCTCTAGTTGTTTGACTTTAAGGAGTTATGGAGGACTATTTATTTTATTACATAGGTGAATGTGGGGGAGTAAAAGTTGAGATAAAAGGTGAAACTGTTGAACTTGTTGAGGTGTTTAAGGGGATGCAGGAGTGGATGGGAGAGATGTGAAGAAAGATTGCATAAACTCTAGGAGATATACCTCTGTAGTTTTTTAAAGTGGAGGGAGTGGTTATAAAGTGAATGTGCTTATTTTTTGTCTTAATGAGGTATAGTTCTCTCAACTATAGTGGTTATGCCTATGATAGTTGTATATGAATGTGTGGAGGAAGATGGAAACTACAAAGACCTTTAAAAATATCCTTTCTAATCTATTGGTTTTCCTCCATTTGATAATTGAACTATCCTTTCTATATATTGGTCTCTTCTTCTATAGGAGAGGGAAAATAGTCTTGTAATGCCATATACTATGGTTATGTTGGAGGCCATTGATGACTCTAGGCTTGTTCTGCCTATCTTACCATTTCATTGGCCTCTTCTTTGGAAATATCTGGGTCATAATTATTGGCTTGGGAAATTATCATTTAAATATATTTGTCCCTCATGCAGGTCCAAACTTTAGAATCAATTGATGCCTTTTTAAAGATAGCCTCATGTTCAAAATCTTGGTGACCATAGCTAACAGTCACCCCCTTTTTCTCCTTAAGGAGTTGAAGATAGTAAAAAAAATTTACCTTGGGTTCCCATTCCTTTAATTGGGAAACCTTTAAATTATAATTAGGTCTTACATTCCCAACATGATTGAAAAGTTCCCTTACCATGGACTAAAGTTACTCAATGTTTATAGTAATCTTATAGTGATATTCTTGATGTTTGAGTGCCACCTCCTCATACACATAATTTTATACCTAATTGGTAATATCTTATTAACCTACCTTGTCTAGCATGTGGAATTGTAAAAACAAAAGAGGTGTCCTAGTCCATTCAATTTGGATTATGCTACATTATATATAGTACCAGTAATCCCCCACTTTGCTTATGCTTATTCTCAAACTTTCAAATATTTTAGACATAAAATTTTCATGAATCTCTTGGTAGAATTCATGATAATTTTACTCAAGAATTCTTATAATATCATTCTTGAATCTATAAAAAATAGGAAAGAATAATTCTCATAAATTATATTATCCCCATATTCTATAGATAGTTGCCATAGTTCTACATGGGCTCTATGGACCATCCTAATGATTTCATTCAATTATTATGACATCATGTAAAAAATTTATTTATCTAGAGTTTGTTCATGTTTAAACCTATATGCCTTCAACCTAACACTAATGATCTTTCATAGGGAAACATTTTGTTAGAAGGTAGAATATTGTCGATCTATAGGACCTATCCCACTTATACATAAGTAATGCTATCAAAACCATACTATATGATCGGAGAGACCATGGCTATACTAATACTAGGCCTAAATTTGATGTTCTTATGGGAGGAAATGCCTCCATTGGGGTTTTACCTATGACCCTTCACTATTTATTATTTCAATTTTTCCTCTACAATATTGTTCTCAAGCCATGCATTAGTGAATACTTTATTATAGGAAACCTCAAGCCCTATAACCCTATGGTAGATATAAAATGATGTTTTAGAAACATATTGAATTAAACATTTCCCTTTTATAAGATGTAGATTGTCTATAGAGAAAGTACCATTGAAGAAAAAATCACAAAATAAATTGATACATGGCATTACCTCTAGTTGCATAGATACTTAATGCAACCTCATAGAGATGGATTCATACCCTTTTCAAACCCTCTAGACCTAAAATTTTCACTTGGAAGGTGGCTCTGCTAGGTCACTCCTCCCTACTTCCTATAAAATATAACATATTCTAGTATATTTTATGTACTTGTATTCCTTTTTTAGAATTGAAA
>JARHVA010006250.1:905000-945000 GCA_037957365.1 Torreya grandis | reverse complement strand
ATCATTGCACACACTTCCAAAACTAGTATTCATCTATTTAATAACTTTGAAAATAATCCCAGATCACAATACATACATATTCTAGGTGCCAAAACCATTCAATAATAGTTCCAATGAGAGTATCCCAGAAATGTCTCACAATAGCATCTTCAAACATCTTATAAACCACAAGCTAAAGTATTATTTTATTCTATGTTTGAAAGGGAAAAATCCCTTGTATGGTGGGTTTTTTGGTGCATTTAACCAGAAAGTATGAAAATTTACAAAATAATGGATCAAATAGGAAATATACTATGGAGAGATAATATAAAGAAATAGAAGGGAGAATGAGAGATTGTCAGTAGGATAAACACATAAAACTAAGTAGATGACCCAAATTAGGTGGAGTAGGTTGGATATTTCAATAGTGGAAACTTGTATCTTTAGAAAGGAAGAAAAATTACACTTCAAACTGATGAATTAAGTGCATCACCAAAGGGGTTTCAAGATAATTTTTTATGAAACACCTTTGTATTTCTAGTATAAAAATGAATGCAATTTTTTTTTCCACCTTTCAAATAGAGTTTTGTTTGGCATCAAATTACCCTAGTCTGAATCTCATTTTGGTATTATAAATAGAGAAATATGTCAAATGCCATGAATGATTACCCAAAAGATCAAATTCTTTATTTTAACAAGATTATGTGTATATAACACATTATATTTTCTATGGTTTCCAACGCCGAGCTTGTAAAACCCAGAGAGTTCACATGTAATCAAGAAAACACATATTTATAATGGATTTATTCATTTAGAATCTAAAAAATAAATATTAAAAACAATAAATAATTAAAATCTACAAGTCAATCCTCACACTTTACATGTTTTTTACATAGCATTCACAAAAATCTTAGATGATAAATAGATGTTCAAAGTTTCAAGATTTTTTCCTCCATAAAATCTGAGTAGAAAAAGTCTTACACCCTTTACAATGATAATTATTTCCTTTTTATAGCACACTTTCCCTCAAAAATTTATATATCTCCTTTCTAAATTTAATTGAACGTAACTCAATCCAACCCAACTTGAGTTGATACTTTAGTGACATTACACTTACATGAAAATTTATAAATTCGATTAAGTATGCCCACATTAATATGTCACTTAACCATGATGGTTGTATTTTGAAATCTATTTTTATCATCTAAATTATAAATACTTTAAATATTCATTCATTAAAAGGAATCAATTTGAAGACCAAAACCATGTAATCAAGAGCCCACATGACATATCTTTGAACCTTAGATTTCAAACACAAAGAATTTATCCTCATGTCTCAATGTTGATTTCACTTGTTATGATCTCTTTGTTACAACTCTTCTATATTTTATGCTTAAACCATTTTAGCAAAAGATTGTATGTATGGAATAAGGATATTTGTATAAAATGATATAATGCTTTAACTCCACAACCCTCTTTAGGTAACAATGGATGAAAATTGATGTGGAAATATTCATATATAATATAGAGCTGTTAAAGTTAACTATTTTACATTTTCATACATACTTTGAGAAGATTTGATTCTTCTACTCCATTATAAAGAGATTTACTGATGATTATATTATGTGTGTCAATCTCAAATTTATGTTTTACTAATATTTCTATCTCTATCTCATAAAGGTAAAGGAACTCTAGAATGTAAACACAAACAAATGCTATTAAATATGTGTACCAAAATTTATTGTTGACTTTCTTGATCACATGCAAAATCTATTTTGTGCATAACCTGTAGTTATGGCATTATACAAAACCAAATTTTATTGAGACAATTTCCCAAATAGTTTACATTCCTTAAGTGTCTTTTCAAATTTTACATACAATTCTATCATGGCAACCATGACTTAATACATCACAAAAAAATCATATATTATTGTGCACACTAAAAAAAATGCTTCTCCGTGTGCACAAGTTGTTTTGATTGTTTATATGAGATCATAATTATATTAGTAACCCATTAACATATCTAAATGTTTCAAATTATTATTTTTGACTCCCTACATACTCACCCAAGTAGCTCCATATTTTGACAATTGAAATCATTAATTGCAATAGTGTCTAAAATTTAAAATTTTAGTTTTCAATTTAGTTTGGTGGAAAAGAAGGAAGTAGATGAGATAGATGTTAGTAGTAATTAGTTTTAAGAAAAATGTAATTCAAATTAGAAATATACATCATAATTTTTTGACACAATATTAGTATTTAGGAAAGGAGAACATGAAAATGAACATGTGAGATATTCAATGTAACAGAGTAAGAAAAGTGGTATACAGAAGTATTCCATAGAAATAAATACAAAAAAGAAACAATAGCCCATAGAAAGGGGAAATATAATTATAAGATAATGAAGAAACAATATATGTAAGAGAAGAGAGTAGTATAAAATAATTTCACATATAGTAGATAGGGGAAGAGAAAATAAAGCAACAATTAAGGAAAGGTGTTTTAGATGTTTATTATATGTCATTTGTGAATAGAAGTAATCATATGTCTTAGGTCATGTAATAGAAGAGTTAAATAATTTTTAATAGATATAAATCTGAAATTTGATAGCCATACTCTACCACCCCTATTTCATATTTCATATATTTTTTATTTATTTCATGCTACTCACCTGGGCCTGCATATACTTCTAGTATTTTTCTCCATACATAGCCTTTAGAGATGTAAGATTTTACAACAACTAGTATAATTTCAGTTAGGTTTTGAGTCCATGTAGACATGGAAATAGGTATTTTAGGTTCATAGTAACAACCCCTATGCTTGATAGGAAAATTTATGATGTGTGGAACATCAAAATGAAAACTATATTCAACTATCAAAAGCTACAAGAATTGGTTAAAGTTGGGTATAATGAAGTTACAGATATGGGATCCTTTAACTCCTTAACCTAAGAACAAAATAATATGTTGAAGGGGAATAGGATAAAGGATGAAAAGGTATGTAACTGCGTATAAATAGCATTGGTTGTTTTAATATTCCCAATGATACCAAAAGATATCCATTCCAAGCAAGCATGGGAAATTTTTTAAAATACCTATCAAGGGAGTGACAAGGTAAATATTTTCAAGTTGAATCTCTTAAGAAGGGACTTTGAAATTCTACAAATGAAGGAGAATGAGTCTATCAATGACTTATTCACAAGAACAATGAACATTATCAATCAAATGAAGACATGTGATGAAACCCTAAAAGATCATAGGATCATTGAGAAAGTGTTGAGGAGCCTTCCAATTAGAATTGTCCTTATAGTGGTTTAAATAGAAGATTAAAAGGATTTGAGGTAAATGATAGTGGATGATCTATTGGGTTCTTTGCAAACCCATAAACAAGGATTGAATAGGTCAGCCATCTACTCCCATGAGCAAGAATTCAAGACCAATGTAAATGTGAATGAAAGGGGGAGAGGATCAAATAATAGAGGAAGAGGAATAACTTAAAATAGTCAATAAGGTGGAAGGTGTATCCATTAAGAGTGATATGGAAAAGGAAGAATAATGAGAGGTAACACTTCTAGACGTGAATCTACATAAAGGTATGATAAATATAGCATCCAGTGATATTATTGCAAGAGGTATGGACATTATGATAGTGATTGTTGAAAGGAGTATGAAATGAATAGCCATAATTCAAATTTTACTCATACACAAGAGTCTGAACCTAATAGGAATGAGAAAGGTGGAAGCTCATTTATAAAATGCAACATTGCCGAGCAAAGTAGTAAAGAAACATTGTACTTGGATAGTGGTTTCAGTAACCATATGAGTGGGAAAAAAGAGATGTTCAAACACATAGATGACTAAATAAAATCAAAGGTGAATATAGAAAATAATGATAGGTTTCCCATTATGGCCAAAGGCAACATATATATTAACCCCAAGCAAAGTGACAAAAGGAAAATCCAATATGTATATGATGTGTCTGGGTTAAAGCGCAGACTTATTAGCATTGGGTAGCTTATCAAAAAGGGGTACAAGGTCATATTTTTAAATGGTGAGTTCATAATATTTGATAAGAGTTGATACAATAGGTAGATTACAATAGTCAAAATGATAAGTAATTAGATGTTTCTATTGAGAATGCAAAGTGACCTCACAAAAGTGATTAAAACTATGGTAGTAGATGATTCTACTCTTTGGAATCCTAGGTATGAAAATTTGAGATTTTGAAGGATAAAAATTCATCATAAAAATAACATGGTGAAAGGGATACCCCTTACATAATATCCAAACAAGGTGTGTGAAGGATTCATATTAGGGAAGCAACATAGGATGTCATTCCCTATGGCTAAAGCATGGAGAGATAAAGATCCTTTATAATTGATGTATTTATACTTGTGTGGTCCAATTAAGACGCCTTCCCTATCCAAAAATTTATATTTCATGACATTCATAGATGATTATAGCCATAAGATATGGGTGTACTTCAAGAACAAATTGGAAGCATTTGAGACCTTCAATCAATTCAAGGCCATGATGGAGAAGAAAAGTAACTCCTACATCAAGATTTTGAGGATGGATAGAGGGGGAGAGTATATATCCAATGATTTCATGAATTTTTTCAAGGATCAAGGAATAAAAATTAATTTACATCCAAGTATACACCACAAAAAAATAGTGTGGTTGAGAGGAAGAATAGGACTATCCAAGAGATGGCAAGTAGCATGCTGAAGGCAAAGGATTTTCCTAATGATTTTTAGGTAGAGGTTGTAGAAAAAAAATGTATCTTTTGAATATATGTCCAATGAAGGGTATTATGGATGTGATCTCTCAAGAATCTTGGAGGAGTCAGAAGCCAAGTGTAGAACATCTTAGAGCATTCAGTTGTGTAGCATACACACACATGCCCAAGAAAAGAAGGATGAAATGGATGACAAAGATGAGAAATTAATATTTATAGGGTATAATGACAAATAAAAGGCTTATAAGTTATAAAATACCATGACAAAAGATCTTATAATCAGTCAAGATATTCAATTCATTGAGCATGAAGATTGGGAAGAGAGACAAGAAGAAGAACATGTGGAAACAAAGGCTAGTGTACCCTTTACTGAATGTGAAATAATAGGTGGTACAACCAAAAATACATTAATTTGGATCCTTATTACACATAGGGTTGATTCACTTAATGGTATCAACCATTATGGAGGTCAAAGAGTTGTTCAAGGCTCAACATCATCTTCCTCTAACTCAAATCAACACTAAGCAAGGACAAGGAGTTTGCAAGAAGTATATTAGAATTCAAGGTATGAATATAATCAAGATGAAAATATGAATTATGCTCTCTTTTTATTATCTAATCTTATCTACTTTGAATAAGGAGTTAAGGATAATAAGTAGTGTGAATTAATGGATGAAGAGATACATGCCATAGAGAAAAATGAGACTTCGGAGTTAGTTGACCTACCAAAAGGAAAATAGGTCATAGGATTTAAGTGGGTGTACAAAATAAAACTACTCCTAAAGGCAAGGTAGAGAGACATAAGGCAAGGCTAGTGGTGAAGGTATACAATAACAAGTCAAGATTTGATTACAATGAAGCATTTACACTTGTAGAAAGACTAAAAATGGTAAGGATAATCATAGAAATTGTTTCCAAACACAAGTGGAATGTGCATCAAATAAATGTGAAGTCAACATTATTGAATAAAGTGATATAAGAAGAGGTTTATGCAGGAAAACCACTTGTATATGATATTCTCAGTCATGAGAATAAAGTGAATAAGCTTAAAAAGGCATTGTATGGGCTCAAGTAAGCCCAAAGACATTGATACAATTGTATAGACTCATACTTGTTGAGAAACAGCTTTAGCAAAAGTGAAAATGACCCAACACTATACATTAAAGCATGTAAAAAAGGTATTTTTATTTTTTTATTATACGTGTATGATCTAATATTCATAAAAAATGCAAATCAGTCTATTTAAGAATTCAAAATATCCATGAAAAATGAATTTGAGATGACTGATTTATGCTTCTTGAATTATTTTCTCAGGATAGAAGTCAAGAAAATGGATGAAGGCATATTCTTATGCCAATTTGAGTATGCAAATGATATTTTGGAAAGGTTCAAGTAGCTAGACAACAAGTTTATATTCTAATTTAACAATTTGGGGAATAATTGAGGTTTTAATCCTAATTTAGTTAAAGTATCTAGATTGATAAATCAGTAAATAACATGCAATAAATAAGTTACTAATTTGTGAAACTTATTGGTAATTAGAGATTTTATAAAAATAGTAATAAAAGGGAGAAAATAAGACTTAGCTTTAATTGTGTTGATCCAACTGAGACAGGGTATGATATTCAACATGAAATCTTAGGAAAGTATCATAAAAATGATTCTAAATTTCATTCCCTAATTGGATAGGAGCATCAAAAGTGGACAGGAGTGGCACCGGTGTTGTAGTCTTTGTCTGGCACTATTCTCCTAAGAGTCTAAGTTTTTTTGGTTTTATTCAGTAGGTTTGTGTGACACTATCATTGAATTTGTGAAGCCTCACTATCAATAGCGCTCATTTTATATCTAATTTTCTTCATTTTTATGCTTTCAATGTACTTGAACAAAACTTTGGCAAAGAGGGGAAAAGGGGTTAGTATGTGTAAGATGCACAAGATGTGTTTCACACCTCATGTGTGGGCATGCTACCTACATACCAATACTTCAAGGAGAGATCAAGACATATGTAGTTCTCCCTTTGAAAGTGTTTGGTTAAATTATGATATGATAATGAAAAGAAATGCTAAATTGGATGTACTTGAGGATGGCTAAGGAGTGGTGCGGAGATTTGGATTAGCTTAAGATTGTACTAGATGGTTGTATGCAAAGAGTAGGGAGGATTGCTTGAGTGGTTTCACTTATATTCTTGCTTGATTGATAATATTTGCCAAGCTTTTCTAAATGATATTTGAATGGGCTTTTATAGGGATCTATTGGTCATGGATTGAATTTTCTCACGTTAGGATGACAAGGAGAATGATGGGGAACCAAAAGAAACTAACCATTGGCATAAAAAATGAGCTTAGATAATAGTAATGAAAGTGGACAATAGCGGCATTGATGCTCCTATCTTGGTGTGGCAATATTGTTCTTGGTAGATGGTACCTACGGGGATGGATTGGTCATGAAGAGAGGGTCCTGGATTAGCTAGGATCATGTTTGGAAGGCTAAAGATGATTGGGAATCAGTGAAAATAAGCCTATGAGGTTAATGAGAGAAAGTAAGAGGGACCTATGGGTTGGGTGTCATTAGCCACACTCAAGATAATAATTTTCATATTTTATATGACTACATTTGCCACCCCTTTATTCTAGTGATGCAACAAAATGAAATACTAGGATAAGTGAAAAAAAGAAAGCATACTTGAACTTACCTACAAGGGTGAAACTCATTAAGATTTTGTGATTCTAGGTGTGCATAGAGAGAGTATATTGTGAAGTGTAAATCTATTGTGATGTTGAGTGATGCTAAGTAATGTTAGATGTGTGTTGTACCAAGAGTAACATCATGAATGGAGTTGAGTGCTCAATTCCCTAAAAAGTGGCTCAAGAATGCGAATGATGGCCCTTTGGATCCATTGTCACCTATAAAATGAAGCTAGGTGGTCATGCATGTGTTAATTGATGTTTGGACTATGTGTTTAATCCCCCTGAATAGGTGGCTCAAGAATATAAAGGTTAGCTAAACTTTTAGCCCCATCATTACCCTATGAAGTGAAGTTATAAACTGATACTAGTATAGAATGTGTGTCTTATGAGATGGACCCTAAATCCCATGAATGTATGATGATATAACAATGTTAGCATGGATAGCCAAATGTACGCTATAAACTAGGCCACTCTTTGGCCATTATGAAAGATAGAGATTAGGCTTGTATGGAAGCCACTCTAAAACTAAGAATCTAGCTTATGTGGAAGTCACCCAACAACTCGAAAACTTAGGAACTAAGAAGTTAGGCTTGTATGAAATCCAAACAAAAAATGATGCCAACTAACTAAAGATGGAGTAAGGCCTGCAATTGATGAGAATGTCTAGACAATGCTAAAATAGTAAAGAAAGAAAAAAAAATGTGCTGCAGATATTGCCCAATATTTGGTGTCTAGATTCTAATCTGGAAGTTATACCAACTAACCTATCCAAAACTAGAAGTGAGAGGCTATCATGCCATGCATTATGCCCCCTATATCTAGATTCTCTAAAGAAAACTATACTGAAACTATTGACTCCGGTCTGAACTATAGCTGATAAAACTATAACTAAACTTACCTTTCTTGTCTATTTTTGAAAATTTTAGTTTTTCTATTGTTTCATAGGATCACTTGAAATGGATGGTAATGCCACTAACACTATAGTCCAATCTTGGAACTATTGTCCTAGGCCAAATTTGATGACTATTCTATATTGTTGACTATCTGCTTGGTCTATTCTAACTGGTTTGATGTCAGTTTGCTATTCTGAGTGTTTTTAAACTAGATTTTTTGGTTGATAGGAGTTTTGATCTTTGTGACAAAAACCCTATTTGTTGCACCCTATTCTGAGGGTAGGAATAAGTACCCTACAATAAATTTTGTCAGAAGAAGAAGAAATATAAGTGTGTTAAGATGAAAAATATACATGATATAGCAATGATATTCAACAATATATCTCAAGATATAGAATTGTTTGAATTGAGAAATTTTTAGATAAATAGGGATATGCCTAGATAGATATAACAATGTAATAACATGTGTAATTTACTAAATTAGAATTTAAATTCTAGTTACTTTTTAGTTGGAGGGATGGAGCATGATGTCCAAAATAACATTCAAAAAATCATGAATAATACATGATATAGATCATGACATTGCAAACAATCAAAAGAAATCAAGCAATAAGCACAAAAAGTAAGAAGCAAGAATCATATAAGAGTGGACAAGTGGCCAAGAAAATAAGGGACATGAGCATATGTCAATCAAACTGGAAAGTGAACATACAAGGCATGTTCAAATGCCACATACACATATATTTGAAATAAGCAAGTTAGTGTGGAAACCATAATCACATAGAGGAATATAGGAAAAGGACATTGGAAAATATCCTAACACACACATATGAATAGAAGCAAAAGATATTGGCAAAGGTCCTAAGGCACAAATAAAAAATAAGAAAATTTTGAGAAAATACAAAAAAATATACCTATGCTAAGAAAGAAAAGAAAGCATGTAAATAATTGGAAGATACAAGCACAACTAACTAATAAATCAAGAGTGAAAGTATACAAGACATGTTAGTACATGACTAGATATATGCAATTAAATACATAAGTGCTAAATACTAGTGAGTGTCAATAGAATAATCTATGTAAGATAATAAAAAATATAAATTAACATTATAATTAGAGTGTGTGGTCTACGAATTACATAACCTGGGTGGTGTAGTTATGTATAATATGCACCTAGTGGGTATGTATATTGATGTATGTCTTGATGTAGAAGCAGGATGCCCCATCAATGGGTAGAGTTAAGAAATCAAAGAGTTTGATATCACTAAACACAGTAAAAAAAATCAATTGAATCATGGTAATGTAAATAAAGTGACAAATAATAGCATAGCATAGCAAATGTAAGTATAGCATAGTAGTAGCAATGTAGAGCATGGATGATGCATACAATTGAAATGTTTTTGTGTTTCTGAATTATTGAATTTTTTTTGTATTTGAAAATTTTTTGAGCTATTCATAATAAAGCATAAGGAAATATGTACAGGTAAGTGGGGAAAGGATGATACTAATGGATGAGTCCCATGGGAGACTCCCTATCATAGTGTCTTGAATCAAAGAGAGGGATCATGCATGATCATGAAGCATGATAAAAAATGTTGAGACTGTAGCTATGCAATATATATATGTTGTAAGTGATCTGAAATATTTGAAGTAGAAACAAACTATGGGGTCTCCATATAATGCTAAGAAGTAGGTGCAACTATAGGGCTCTAAAGGACACATCTGGTAGTAAGAGAAGCTCTCTCAACATGTGCTCTATGTGTAGATGCATGAGATCTCAATGACACTACCCAGGGTATGAACACTGTAGCCAAAATTTGCCTAGAATCCTAAAGATGTAGAGGTGTATGAACCTTCTGTGGTGGCAATAGATGCCTCAACTATGTGTGAACATGTACTGGAGGAGGAACTATAACTAGTAGATAGATTTGAACTGGAAGTTGTACTAAAAATAATGACTATACTTTAAAAGATGGATCTGAAGTAAGAAGTGGGAACTCATATAAAACTCCACCAACTATAATAACTTAATTAGTGTGAATCAATATCATGTATCCATGAACTATAGAAGTTACTACTTAGAGTTTCTAAATCCATGGTCAACCAAGTAACATATCAAAAACTCCTACATTGGGAACTATAGTGAATGGTGTGGTGACATGTGTTGGACCAACCTATAGTGAAAGTAAAATCTCACACAATGAACTGTATATATGCCCACTAAATCTACTAATAACTATCTCTGTTGGTGTAATATTCTACTCTAAATATCCTAAATGCTAAAATAATTATATAGTGCACATGTTCACACGAGATCCATTATCTATGAGAACACTATCAATAGGATGATTATAAATGTGTTCTCTAATAAAGATTGCATGATAATCAGAATCATCCTTGATGATCTCTTAATTTGAGAAAGAGATGGAAGGTATAACCAGAATTCTAGAATTTTATACACCAATCATATTTTTCAAAGGATGTGATTCAACAAGAGGTTTCCTTTATGTATCTGGTGGTAGATGTACATGATATGCATAGTGAACCCATGATGTGTCCCCTGTCTCTTATTTGGAATGTTATGTAAAAGGAGCTGAAAAGATCTTCAATGATTTATCTTGTGTTTGCTTTACCAAAGGAGGCTCAACTAAAGTGCTAAGGTCAATATGATTGCCATCTATTAAATCCTGTATCTTGTGTCTCAAATTGATGTATTTGTTTTTTGTATGTCCTGGTGCCCTATAAAACTTGCAAAATGCATGCTGATCATATCCCTATGGAAGAGGCTTTGTTGGGTGAACTTCTTAAATAGGAAGGAGAGATATAATGTTACAATTCAATAGCTATTATAAAACTATGGCTGGAGAGACTGGTAGATTGGTAAATGTATGTCAAGGAGGTGATGATAAAACCAATCATTGAGGGGGATCTGAAGCTGCATTAACTATGAGTTGATTTTGAGTCTTGTTATCATTGACTTTGACCTTATAAGGGTCTTTGTTATTACTCTTGTTTATTGTGTCTAAGATACTTGTGTACTTGAGTTTACCCATTGAAATTAACTTGACTTCTCTTTCCTTGAGTGTGTGACACAATTCAATGAAGGAAGAAAATCTTTTGAACATAATTGATTCATGCAAAGTTGGTAGAAGACTCTATTTGAAGAGATCTTATAACTCTTGATCGACCATGGGGCTAGTCATCTTAGCCTAGATAGTCTTATATCGAAGAACATAATCTATGAGATATTTATTTGATCTTTGTTTTTGTTGTTTAGTTTGAGCATATGAAACCTTATCACCAATGTTAATGTTGAAATGACCTAGGAACATGCCATTTAAAGGATTAAATGCATTGATTGACTTATAAGATAAACTATAGAACCATTGTAAAGCATAATCTTGTAGGCTCCATGGAAAGAGCTTGGTAAGTAGTTGGTCATTTGACACATAGTCCAAGCATGTTGTGTGAAAATATCTCAAATGTGTCTTTGGATCACTCTTTCTATCATATAGATTAAGCTTAGCTTGAACAAAACCTTGTGGCAATGGTGTAGAACAAATGTGATGTGTCAATGGTATAGAACAAAAGAATCCTGAGCCTATGTAGGTCTAGTGGCACCTTGCTCAAGATGTATCCCCTTGGATTGAAGACATATTATCTCTTGCACAAGGGTTACCGCATCAGGAGATAAGGATGTACTAGTTGAAGTTGGTGGCATAGAGCTAGGTTAGGCTACTATAGGGGGTTGTTGAGACATAGTTCCCCTTGTAGTGTCATTTTCAATTGGTTGCTCTATAGTTTGAGAAGATTGACCATTATTTACTCTTTGTTTTTTTTCTTGGAGTATTTTTATCATGTCATCTTGCATTTTAGGGTGTTTGTTTAGGTGTTGTTAAAGTTCCTTCTTGTTATTTTCATCAAAACCAATGTATTGGAGCATTGTTAAGGTAGGAAAACAATTTGAAATATGTTTAAAGTTTTTGAAAAAAATTGTAACAGGCAATGTGCTAAAAAAAGCAAGTACTAAATATAGAGAATGTAGAGTTCTAAAAATAGTGAATTGGAAATTATGCGAAAAGGATACGAAGCTCACAAGCATGTAAGGTGATATCTCAAGAAGAAACTAGGGTTTGAGTAATGATATTTATGAAAAATACTATGAATTTTTGAAAATGGAATTGGATTTTTTATTTAAATATTCAACTAAAATTTTAGAAAATTATTGGAAAATGCTTGAGTGAATAGGACATATTATGTGCAACTATGGTTTTGAAAAAAATAATTTTTTTAAAATTACTATTGATTTTTGAATGGATTTTTTGATTTAAATATGCTAGAACAAATTTAGAAAATTATTTAAAAATTACTGGAAAATACTTGGACCTAGTATGGGCAACTAGGGTTTGAAAGACATTTACTACTAATTTTTAAAATTTAAAATCAATTTATGATTTAAATATTCAATTAAAAATTTCATAATTTATAGGAAAAATTAGTATGAATTTTATCCTAGGGTTTTAGGGTTTTTATACATAAATGATGCAAGCTAGGTTCACTAGATGATTTAACAAATTTGAGAATAATTGAGATTTTATTCTTAATTTAGTTGAAGGGTCCGGATTGATAAATTAATAAATAATATGTAATAAATAAGCTACTAATTTATAATATTTATTAGTAATTAGAGTTTTTCTAAAAATAGTAATAAAATGGAGAAAATAAGACTTAATTTAATAGTAGTAATCTGACTGAGATAGGGTGTGATATTCATTATGCAGGCTTGGGCCATTGTCACAAACAAGATTCTATCTTTCATTTTTTTATTGGACAAAAGCATCGAATGTGGATAGGAGTTGCACTAGCACTGTAATTCTTGTCTGTCGATGTTTTCCTGAGAATCTAAGATTTTTGAGTTTTATTCGATAGGTCTATGTGACATTGTCTCTGAATTTGTGAAGCTTCACTATCAACATTGTTCTCTATAGAGATATTTTTCTTCATTTATATGCCTTCAATATACTTGAACAAAAATTTGGTAAATAGGGGAAAAGAAGTTAATGTGTTTAAGATGCATTGGACGTGTTTCACATCCCATGTGTGGGTATACTACCTACATACCAATACTCCAAGGAGGGATCAAGCCATATGTAGTTCTCCCTTTGAAAGTGCTTAGTGCAAATTATGATATGAGAATGCAAATAAATGCTAAAATATATGTATTTGAGGATGGCTAGGGACTAATGCGAAGATTTAGATGTGCTTAGGACTGTACTGGATGGTTGTATGTAGAGAATAAAGAGGATTGGCTAAATGGTTTCACTTTTATTCTTGCTTGTTTCATAATATTTGCTAACCCTTCAAAATGATTTTTGAATGGGATTTTATAGAGATCTATTTGTCATAGATTGAATTATCTCATGTTCGGTTGACAAAGAGAAGGATGGGGAACTTGAAGAAATTGATCGTTGGAGCCAGAAATGAGCTTAGACAATAGAACTAAAAGTGGATGATAGTTGCACCGATACTCCTATCCTAGTGTGGCACTATTATCCTTGGTAGACAGGACCTAGGGGGATGGATTGGTTATGAAGAGAGGGTCCTAGATTAGCTAGGGTCAGGTCTAGAAGGCTATGGATGACTAAGAATCAGTGAAAACAAGACTATGAGGGTCATGAGAGCAAGCAAGAGGGATCTATAGGTTGGGTGTTAGTAGCCACACTCAATTTACCAATTTTTACATTTTATATGACTACATATTTACACCAATCGATACAAATCTTAAGTTATGCAAAGATGATTGTAGTAGGAATATAGACCGCACACACTATAAGGGACTAGTGAGAAGCCTAATGTATTTGACTATAACTAGGCTAGATATCATGTACGTAATCAACCTCATATCAAGATTTATGAAGATGTCAAAGGAGACATATTGGCAAGTAAGCAAGAGGATATTAAGGTATGTGAAAAGAACAAGGGAGTATGGATTTTTCTATGTAGTAGTAGCTGAGTTTTAGCTTATTGGTTGCATAGATAATGATTGGGCAAGTAGCCTTGATGATCGAAAGAACACTTTGAGGTATGTCTTTTATCTTGGCTAAGGAGCCATATCTTGGGATTCAAAGAAACAACTGATAGTTTCACTCTCTATAGCTAAAGTGGAGTATATAACAGCCAATGTAGTAGCATGCCAAGCTATATGGTTGAGAAAGATACTTTTTGATTTGTATGAGGAGTCGCAATGAGATTCTACAGTGTATTGTGATAATGTATCATCAATAACATTTTTTAAAAAATCTCGTCTTTCATGGTAAGAGCAAGCATATTGCAATCATGTATCACTTCATTTGAGATTTAAACAAAAATCATGTCATAGAGCTTTATTTTTGCAATCTGATCAACAACTAACTGATATTTTTACTAAGCCATTATCTAAACAGACTTTTATTCACCTAAGAGAAAGGTTAGGGGTCATTAATGTAGTAGCATTAGGCCTAAAAAGTTTTATCATAGCTCTAGATTCCTATAGCAAAGCTATGGATTTAAGTAGGGTAGCTATGGACCTTAACAATCCAGCGATGTATTTCAATAGGTTAACTACAGATTTTAGTGGGGTAGCTATGGATTACAACAAAACTATAGATTTTAGTAGGCTAGCTATGGATTTTAGTAGGCCAGCTACAGATTATAGTCCAGCTATGAATTTTAGCAAGCTAGCTATGAATTTCAACAGTTCATCTACGGACTCTATCAGTAGAGCTATGGACTTAAGTAACGAATATCTAGACATGCATAAAAGGGTTGAAGAAGTATTTGGGAAGTTGAAAAAAAGTTGTAAGGAAGATTTGGAGGCTAATAAAAGTTTAGTAGACTATTGTAGGAAGGTCAAAAATAAGGAGTGTTAAAATATTATTTTTGACCCTCTAGTGACTCACTCAATTAACTCCAGAATTTGACAGTTGAAACCATTAATTGCAACAGTGTTTAAAATTTGAAATTTTGGCTGTTGTTAGAGTTGGGTGGCAAAGAAGGAAGTAGGTGAGACAACTGTTAGCAGTAGTCAGTTGTAAGAAAAAAAGGAATTCAATGCAGCATCATACATCATAATTTTTTGATGCAGCAACAGCTTGTAGGAAAGCAGAGCAGGGAAAAGAATAGGGGAGATATTCAACGTAGCAGAGTAAGAAAAGTGGGACACAACAGCATCCATAGAAAGAAAAACAAGAGAGCAACAACAGTCCGTAGCAAGGGGAGAGAGCAGTAAAATACAATAGATGTAAGAGAAGAGAGAAATAGAAAAGAAGTGCAGCTACAGCAGACAAGGGAAGAGAAAACAAAGCAGCAATTAAGGTAAGTTTTTCTAAGATGTTTATTATATGCCATTTGTGAATAGCAGCAACTGTATGTCTTAGTTCATGTAATAGAAGACTTAAATCATTTTTAATAGATATGAATCTGCAATTTGATAACCATACTCTACCTCCCCTATTTCATCTTTTGTTGTTTTATTGCCTGCTGCTCACCTGGGCCTGCATATACTTTTCGTATTTTTCTCCCTACACAACCTTTAGAGCTGTAAGCTTTTCCAACAGGAGATTTTTGATTGTTTTAACTTAAATTTGTTTCCTCACTATCAAAGTATTCTCCACATCTCATATCACTGTTTGGAATAATTGTCCCTTCAAGTTCTGTTGGAGCAGTTACGGGCCTGGAACAATTGTTTCCTTGTTATCAATGAATTCCTTGTTAGAAATTTATTCACATCTGCAGACCTCAGTTCTATATTATCCCAATACGAACGATCTTTATATCGCTGCTCTACTTCTAAATCTGCAACTTTTCACTCCCACTACTAGCTTGCTTTTCACTAGTGCCAAGGGATGATAATGACTTTGATTTTTTATCACTTTTAACATCACTAGGATTTGCATCTACAAAACCAAGTGCATAGAGTTCAACGTCCCTTGTTTTCAAGCTTCAGAAGTACAGCATGGAAACATGAGATATTACTTCAGAGGGTATATCATGTCAAGAAATGTCTCATTAGCTTTCATGCATAACATGTTAGCACTTATTCCCAGTTATCTCCGTAGTTTACTCTTTCCTCTTGCGCCGGTTAACTCTGTGTACATGAATAACGGATGCTCTGTTATTTATGCCTCTTACGCCTAGTTAACTATGCTGTGCATGCTAACAAATGCTCTCTAACTGTTGCATTTGCCTGAGTTAAGCTCATGTGCGTGAGTTAAGCTAACAAAGGATGTTTACATAATGTAAGATGAACGCATCTCTGGTAATAATGAAAAATTCTAAGTCTGTTTTTCAACAAACTACTCTGTTTTTTTATCTTCTCTATTTTTTTTCTTCTCTGTTTTTTTTTCTGCAAGTTATCAATTTAATACTGCTTTTCCAGCAAGATCTATAATTTATTTTGTAGATTCTACTGCAATTTTACATGGTATCAGAGCCTTGTTGCCAAAAAGAAGTACAATATTTTTTTTGCAGATATAGAAGATCAGAGCTGAAAAATGGAATGTTCACCCTCTGCCATTCTCACACCATACAACTATTTTGATTGGAAGCCAAAGATTCTACTTCAGCTCAGAAGTAGACGCCTCTATCAGATAGTTATGAATACAGAGGTTGAACCCAATCCAGTAGTTGAAAAATCCAAATACTTCAACCGCATGGATGAAGCATTTGGTTTGCTATGCTTATCCATCTCTCCAGAATTGTTGTTTCATGTTGAGGCATGTACAACTCCAAACCAAGTTTGGAATACATTGGAGGCTCTTTTTGGAAAGCAAGATGAAATGCGGGTCATATCCTTGAAAATGAGCTCAACTCATTAGATCCAAGGATTTTTGATAATATTCAAGATTTCTTCACAAAGTTCAAGGCCTTATTGCTTCAGCTCAAAGGATCTGGTATTGACAAATCCAAGGAAGAAAGCAAATTGATCCTTTCTATTCTATCTAAGTTGGGTCCAGAATATGTAGTATTTGTCTCTACTTTCCACACAGTTAGGCTCACAACAGGAGCAACTTGGAAGATGCCCACACTGGATACCTTCATTGAGTCTCTAGTACATGAGCAAGATAAGCTTATAAAGATGGGCACATTGAAGAATTCCAAAGCTCATGCACTTGTTTTGCATGCAAATGGGAAGAACAATTCCAAATCCAACCAGAAATTCAAAGGCAAAGAAAAAAGGATTCATATCCAAGAAAGGAAGGCAATCCCAAACCTCCAGATGGATCTACTGGCTTAAAAGAAAAGAAGGAAAAAAAGGGCAAATCAAAGTGCAGCTATTGCAATCGTGGGTACCATCCAGAATCATCATGCATGAAGAAGACCATTGATCTCATGGCTCAGACACTTCAACAACATAATCTTGGTAGCCTTATCCCTGAGAGTGCCAAGAAGAAGCAGGAAGAAAAAGCACCTGAAACAAGAGACAATGCTCATGCATTGATTGCTATTCATTCTTCTTCAGATGCATGGATCATAGACTCTGGAGCTTCACACCACATGGCAGCCACAAAAGAAGCTCTTTCTTCTTTGAAACCATATTCTGGTTCTCCTATTCTCATGGGAGATAGTTCTCCTGTAGATGCAACTGGAATAGGGAGGGTAGAGGTTGGAATTGGAAGTTTTGAGAATGTCTTACATATTCCAAAGCTTTTTGTTAATCTTCTTTCTATGTATCAAATGAGACATACTGGAACTGGTAGGAGAGTTGAATTCACCCCTGATTCGGTCACCATATTTGACATGCAAGACAACTCCAAAATTGCTATTGGTAAGGCAAATCATCAATCTCATCTGTACACTTTTTCTGATTTTGTTGCTAAATCAGATTCTACTTTACTTCTAACACATGCAAATGATGAAAGTAGAATTTGGCATGAAAGATTTGGTCATTTAAATTTTAGATACATGCAGCAACTTAACAAACAGGGAATGGTTATAGGCTTTCCAGCCATAGACTTTTCTGATGGAATTTGTGAAGGATGTGCTCTTGGAAAGCATCCACAAGAAAAGTTTCCAAAGGGGAGTGCATGGAGAGCCTCCTCTCCTTTAGAGCTTGTTCACAGCAATCTTATGGGTCCATTTCCTGAACCTTCCATGAGCAAAGCCAGATATGTGTTAACATTCATTGATGATTAGACAAGATACACATTGGTGTATTTTCTCAAATTCAAATCTGAGGTGTTTGAGAATCTCAGGATTTTCAAAGCCCATGCAGAGAAGCAGTCTGGAAAAATGATCAAGATCCTCTGCACAGATAATGGAGGGGAGTATGTCAACAATGATGTCCAACATCTTTGTGATGAAGCAGGAATACAATTGCAGAACACAGTTCCATACACTCCACAGCAAAATGGGGTAGCTGAGAGGAAGAATCGATCTTTGAAAGAGATGGCCAGCTGCATGTTGCATGCTAGGTCCCTTCCCTCCAAATTGTGGGCTGAAGCAATCAACTGTGCTTCATACATACAAAACAAATCTTTTCACAAATCTGTCATAGGACAAACACCTTTTGAAGCATGGAGAGGCAAGCAACCAGAAGTCACACATTTTTGCATCTTTGGATCTCGTGCTTGGGCACACATTCCTGTAGATAAGAGGAAGGCTTTGGAGCCTCAAAGCAAAGAATGCATCTTTGTTGGATATCCAGATGGTGTAAAGGGATACAGACTACTAGATCTTTCCATAGAAACACTCTTCATTAAAAGGAGTGTCTACTTTGATGAAAATCTTCCACATGCATCTCAGGTACAACATGCCACCACCTCTATGCTTCCTCATCTTACAAATATTAGAGATACATGCAATCATTCTGATCTTATTTCAGATATTTCTAAATCTGATTTAGAGGAACATGAGCATGCATATGCTGATCCACAACCAATCCTTGATTTGGATTCTAGTGATGATTCAGTATCCCATGTGGAAAATCAAAGAACAAGGAGCTTAGCTGATATATATGAAGTTCCTCATGCACTCTTAGCTACCGAGCCCATCATGCCGATGCATGATTATGTGGTTCTAGCATCTGACCCTCAAACTTATGCAGAAGCTACAGGGAATCCGCTTTGGGAAGCAGCCATGGATGAGGAGTACAACTCCCTCATTGCAAACCAAACTTGGGATTTGGTTCCACTTCCTTCCAATCGCAAGCTTGTCAGATGTAAATGGGTCTATAGGACAAAGAAATCAGCAGATGGACATGTGAGCAGATACAAAGCACGGTTGGTCACCAAAGGTTTTCAACAAGTTCATGGCATTGACTATGATGAGACTTTTGCTCCAGTGGCAAAAATGGACTCCATTCGATTGGCTCTTGCCATTGCAGCATCAAGAAGGTGGGAGGTTCATCACATGGATGTGAAGAATGAATTTCTTCACGGTGATCTTGAGGAGGAGATCTACATGGAGCAGCCACAAAGGTATATACAAAATTCCTCATTGGGATGTAAACTCAAGAAGTCACTCTATGGCCTCAAGCAGGCACCTAGGGCTTGGTATGCAAAAATGGATTCATATCTTCTATCTCAAAATTTCATACGATGCAAATCTGATCCAAATGTTTATATGCTAAGAACCTCTGATTCTTTGTTGCTCATAGTACTCTATGTAGATGATCTACTAATAACAGGTGATTCACCCACCGCCATTGCAGCAATTAAAACTATTTTGCATGATAGATTTTCTATGATAGACATGGGTCTCCTACATTTTTTTCTTGGCCTTGGAATCAGCCAGAATCAATCAGGAATCACAGTTGCTCAATCCAAGTATGCACGAGATCTCTTGGTTCGGTTTCACATGACTGACTGCAAGTCAGCTGTCACACCTTTCCTATCAGGGGTCAAGCTTGAAGATGGCAAGGATACACCATTGGTTGATTTCTCACGCTACCGTCAACTTGTGGGGAGTCTTCTTTATCTCACTCACACTCGTCCAGATCTCTCATATGTAGTGGGGGTTGTTTCTAGATACATGCAAGAGCCGCATGAGCTACATTGGAAGGCTGCCGAGCGTATACTTCGCTATGTCCAAGGAACCATTTGCTATGGGATTCATTATTCAGGAAGTTGTACTTTGGATCTCATTGGTTACACTGATTCTGACTGGGCTGGTGATAACATTGATCGCAAGTCCACTTCAGGATATGTTCTTAGTTTGGGATCAGGGCCCATTTGTTGGTCAAGTAAGAAGTAATCTACCATTGCTTTATCATCAACAGAGGCTGAATATAGAGGTGCAGTCAACGCTACCATTCAAGTCATTTGGCTGCAACACTTCCTAACTGAGCTTGGTATCCTCTTTCATCATCCGACTGTCATTTGGTGTGACAATCAAAGTACACTGAAGGTTTGTAGAGATCCCATACAATGGCAACGGACCAAACACATCGAGATCCACATGCACTTCATCCGCGAATTGATACATGATGGAGTCATCGACTTGCAGTACTGTGCCACTTCTGAACAGATTGCCGACATCTTCACGAAGACATTCACTGAGCAAAAGTTTCATTTTCTACGAGACCTTCTTGGTGTGAAGAACACTGCAACACAGTAGCTGCCATGCACACTTAGTGTACTTTTGAGGGGGGGTTTTATTCCCACAGGGTTTTCCCTCTTTCCTCTTTTTTTTTTTTTGTCTCCTTAGTTAGACTTAAGGGGGGGTGTTAGCGCTTATTCCCAGTTATCTCCACTTATTCCCAGTTATCTCCACAGTTTACTCTTTCCTCTTGCGCCGGTTAACTCTGTGTACATGAATAACGGATGCTCTGTTATTTATGCCTCTTACGCCTAGTTAACTCCGCTGTGCATGCTAACAAATGCTCTCTAACTGTTGCATTTGCCTGAGTTAAGCTCATGTGCGTGAGTTAAGCTAACAAAGGATGTTTACATAATGTAAGATGAACGCATCTTTGGTAATAATGAAAAATTCTAAGTTTGTTTTTCAACAAGCTGCTCTGTTTTTTCCTCTTCTCTGTTTTTTTCTTCTATGTTTTTTTTTTTCTGTAAGTTATCAATTTAATACTGCTTTTCCAGCAAGATCTATAATTTATTTTGCAGATTCTACTGCAATTTTACATAACAAAATCTACATCTCAACATTTTAAAAATCTAACTTTGCGTCATCGTCGACTAGTTTCCTTTATATGACGAACAATGAACGACTACATAATGAGCAATGGTGTATTACAGGTTTTACTATCCTTTCCATCGGATTTTATGTTAAAACGATAACATATAAAATGACCCTTGGAAATGTGCCTTAAACTTAATTTGATAAATCTTGGAGCCCAGGTGGGTGCCTGCGGGTTTGAAGTGTAGATCTTACATTTCAAATGAACCTGAAAAGGCCGCAGGATTGCTGGAGAAGTTTGAAAACCATGGAAAATATAGTAAACATTACAAAATAATATTTTGGAAATCTCCTACCAACACTGGATAATTTTGGAACGAAGTTGCATGGAGATACAAGGCGTTCACATGAGGACTCTGAACAAACGAGTCGTCTAACACATGGGGTATGCACATTGAAATCTTTTTTTAATTTGGGCGAGCTTGAAAATGCTGCTTAGAACTTGTTTGAGTCTTTTGATATTTCAAAATACAATATACCTACTTGGGATTTCCAAAGCCAAATACATCGTCAAGGAAGTCATTGGAACTTATAGGTGCTTAAGAAAGCATTTACGTTATGAAACAGACTTTTATAATTTATTTGATTCCTTAACAATTCTTTAAACCGGATTGGATTGGCAGAAGCCATATATCACTATAAGTATGCAGTTTAAAGCTTTTGAAGACTTAAATCATTTAGAAATACGTTTTTCATGGATATTGCGCTTGATGGTCATTATTGAGAAATGATCCTTTCAAAAGCCATTTTGGGCAAGCCAGGCTTTTATAGTGATACACCACAAAATAAGAAATTTATAACCTTTGTTCTTTGGATTTTCAAAATCTACCTGATTTGTTCGTTGTCATATTCACATGCAGGTCTTTCAAAGTACTCAGAAAGTTCTTCAAAAAAACTCATTGTCAAAGTATTCATCTTCAAGGTTGTCCCCATATGATTCAAACTCCTCATTAGTTTCAAAATCATCATCATTCTCATCAACACATTTTTCACTGCCAACACTTTCGTAGGGTGCACAAGTAAGTCCATATATATTGCAATAGTCTATAACAATTGGCTATACCTTTAATTATCAATATTTTCCATTCACTATTTAGATGCTCCTCCTCACTTGTTTCATTATTGATAAGACATTTTCATCAAACTTATGAACATCTTCAGCTTCAGTTGCATATATTTTATAATGAGTATGTAATTCTTCCTTGTCACTAAACACTTCTATTGTACCATTTCTGTTAACCCTTTCATGTTGTGGATCAGAGGAGGCATCTGTGCTCGAAGATCTTAGGAATGAGGATTTTGGGACAACCAAAGGACTCTTACTTGAAATTTTATAATGGCTATAAGGGCACTTAGAGGCATGAAAGGTTTTAGAATAATATTTATTATGTTTTATTCCATATTCATAATAATAATGGTAGGAGCTAATAGAAGGTCTGAGATAATGAGGTACATGTTTGGAGGCCTCCTCACTTTGGGTAAGACTATTCGAATCATTAAATATCTTGGCTAGTTTTTCCAGCCCATTAAAAGGTTTATTTAAATGTGTTTGAGGATTTTTTATGTAAACTTCTTGATGACTATTGGAAGCAACAAAAATCTTGTTAAATTTATCATCTAGATTACATCCAACAAAAGTCCTTGCAGTCATAGGCTTTCTTGGTGCAGTTACTTTTTCACTCTCAACCTTCTCGTCCAAATGATATCATTCTTTGGTTGGAATAACTTTGGATGTCAATGCGTGCTGAAACCGGATAGAATCTTCTTGAAAGGATTCATTGGTGATATGAACTGACCACAATACTTGTTCTTTGGTAAACAAAGGTGATGCACTCTTTTATGAGTTATTGTCATTATAAACGATTGGATTAGATTAACACACATATAGTAGTCCGTGCACATTGGGTTGTGGAGTCAACATCTACAATGATATGAAATGTTTTACTATCCCTACCATTAAAACATGTCCAATTGCCTATAGGAGTGCAATTAGGTGTGTTGTCATGAAATTTAAAATTTCACAACATTTATGTCATGTAAACATTTTATAATAGTTGGTAATGATATCTAATTTTATAGTTTTATAATCTCTGGTAATTAAGCATCATTTAAAAACATTGGGACCTTTCGTAATTGTACATTTTTTGAAAACTTTAAAACCTTCATTAATTGGGGTTTGTTTTGAGTTTGAAACAAAGGGATGATATGGTTGTGAACATTTTAAAAAGTTTCAAAAAAAAATATGGAATATTTATTGCTCATTATTAATAATGAGTTAATTATATGGAAGTTTAGGAACCTCTGGTAATTATATTATTTTTCCTAGAGAAATACTCCCATTGTTTGATGTCTATAAAGAAGTCACTATATCCTTCTGAGCATTACAAAAAATTTCACAATTAAATAAAGTAATATTTGGTCTGTGCATATCTAAATCTATTTTAATGTGTTGAGGAACATGTTAACCATCACCATGATGTGATGACCTGCCTTTGTGTTTTATAATAGTATGGACTGTGGAACCCAACATAGACCATCGATGAATAATGGGAGTGGGATGATGACTATTAGAACATTGAGTCTAGTATATTGGTCAATGAAATGGGTCAAACATTTCCAATAGTTTAGGCTCAATATCCATGAATTTATAAATATATACCTCTTCTTATTCATAGGTTATGTTTGATCTTACAAATGGTGCCCTGGCAATTTTTTTTATTTTATGTTGGTAAAATAAATAATAATATAGATCAAAGGTAAAATATGAAACCCTGCGAGGATGAAAAACCCTAAAAAAAACAATAGTTGGATAAGAACACTCGATGGTTACGTTAACCAATATTTTAACCCTCTATAGATGTGTTTTTTTAGGGATAAAGACATTTAATAACATATAGATAAGGATGAATAAAATTATTCTAGAGAAAGGTAATTAACTAAAAACCTAGATGAATGAATATTTTGAATTCAAATGTTGTGTTATGCTAAATATAGAAATTACATCTAAAATAATACTTTGATTGCATATACATTAAAAATAGATAATACATAGCTTATCTACAAATGTACAATTAGATATGTAAAGTGCATAGGTGGAAACATGCATGCAAAAGATTAGTATCCAATCATTAGATTTTGTAAATATTAATTTTTTGAGGGCTAGACACTTATGACAACCTAAGGACACTTTTGTCAATGATTATATCTAAATCTCAACATAAATGTCAGAAAAAATTCTAAATGTATTATGAATCTACCACCTAGAACCTTTTTTGTTTTTTGTCACCTTTCTGGTAAGACAAGGTGGAAATGGTTGTATGTGGATCAAACCCTAGGTCTTCACCTTAGGTCCTTATACCTTTCCAAAACAAGGTCAGTAGGATTATGTTGTTAATATGACCTTAAAGACCCCTTTGTAAATGAGCATTAATAACATAAGCAATGCTCCAAAGAGGCCCTCATATATATGTATTTCTCCTATTGATGTTCACTTGAGTGTGTGTATGTCTAGAATGTACTATATGCAAGGGCATGCAATGACCTAACTTGTAACTTGAAAAATATTTCTCATGCATTGTTCATTGAGTGCTTTATAACTATAATAAGATCGATCCTATGAATGATATAAAAGTAAGGAATAATAAGGTAGTATAACTTTTTTGTATGATAGATTGCGTGATCTTCAATATGTGATTTATTGGTATTTGTTAGATAGATAATGATTAGGCTTAGATTTGTATTTATAGTACACCTTTTGAAAATATATCATATTAGATTTCAATAAAACAAATGGGCTAACCCATATGATTCAAAATATTTTCAAGCTAGAGGAATTTAGAAGACATGGCACTTGATAAAAATATGGAATCTTAAATCAACACAAGTGTCCCTATGTGGGAAACAAGTGACTGATGGGCTAGGAAGTTGTTGAGGACCTAGAACAAGCAATGATGGATATATATCAGGGTTCGATATTTATTTACAATTTAGGATATATGGGTCATCATGAATGATAGGTTCAAACCATAATATAAATATCTTAGGCACAATGAGATGGTGAATGTAATAATTTCAACCACAATGAGGTATATAATTGAAGGGTAGAGCCATGATAAGTATTTGTCAAGTAGAAAAGACTAATATGTTATATAAATATTAATTTAGTATATACATTCACAATAAAAGTACCCATTGAAAAATTAATATAAATTATACTACAAAAACATATAAACAACCATCTATATTGAAAGAGAATGAATCTATATTGTTATAAGAATTGACATAAGTTAGAGCAACATGAGGGACGTGATTACTCAAATACTTGTGATTTGTCCAAATATAAGGAGGGTAGTTATAATATTTAATGATTTCAATGACTCTTTTTGGGAAAGGTGGAGTATTTAAGGAAAGAGAATGAAACATAGACACCTTAGAATAGGGAAGAGGGGATTATGTAAAAACTCTATTGGATTCAGGATAGTATTTTGTATTATCACAACATGGTGTTGCTAGTAAGGCTATGTTAACTAAAATAGAATTCATATGTATCACATTGGATAGAGAAACTATATGGATTCCTTAGTGAAATATTTTATCTATAAACAAACATGATATAAGGATATACTACATAGAAAAACAAAGTAACCACCTTAGGATAAAATAAATAAATTATAATGAAGTGGACACATTTGAATATATTTTTATATTATAAAATGATTTATATTTATAATAAGTAGCATATTAAGTTGAGAAGTGGCCACTCCGTGAGATAATTGAGAAATTTCATGAAAATTTATATAATATTTGAAACTAAAAATACCTAGTGATTCTACTCAATCGAACATTTACTATTCACCTTAAATTTTTAAAATGCTATTTTATTAAAATATAATAACTATCCATGATTTTTTATGGTAATAAAATTATAATAATTGAGATTAACTATAAGGGTAAAAGGGCGTGGGGATGGGGATGGGGCCGGGGCATTGTCCTATTAACATGACCACACACACACACACATACATGTATTTATATATATACATGTGTGTGTGTGTGTGTGTGTGTGAGAGAGAGAGAGAGAGAGAGAGAGAGAGAGAGAGAGAGAGAGAGAGAGAGAGAGAGAGAGAGAGAGAGAGAGAGAGAGAGAGAGAGAGAGAGAGAGAGAGAGAGAGAGAGAGAGAGAGAGAGTGGGTGGGGCCACATTGTAATGTTGATATAGTTAAAACATATGCTCATGGGGATTCATGGAATATATATTCATGAGGATTCATGTGTGTGTGTGTGTGTGTGTGTCTATATATATTTCCATGAATCCTCATGAATATATATTCCATGAATCCCCATGAGCATATGTTTTAACTATATCAACATTACAACATGGCCACACACACACACACACACACACACACACACACACACACACACACACATACACACACACACACACACACACACACACACACACACACACACACACACATGTGTGTGTGTGTTGTAATGTTGATATAGTTAAAACATATGTTCATGGAGATTCATGGAAATGGAATAAGAGATTATTATAACTTGCATAAGTAATATTATTAGATTTTTGAAATAGATACTAAGAGAGGGGGTGAATCAGTTTCTTAACAAATTATATTCAAATTCATTCATCATTCCATGAAGCATTCATTCACATAAAATATCAAATGTATAAACAAATAACTACTCAAGCATATCACAAGAGAACACAAGAGATATGTGGGAAACCTTCTGGGGGAATAAATCCCACTAAACCATGCACATGAGTAACATTATTATAATGTCAAGATCTAAATTTTTATTGAATCACCAACTTCACAAGGAGCTCTAACCCCTACATAGTTAAGCACCCACTCAACTAGTCTTCTGCAAGCTCTATCTTATAAGGAGGCTCTAACCCCCTAGGTAGAATACCACTAACTAAGTCACCTAATATCTATGATCACATCAGAACACTTTTTTATAAATTAAATGTAGATGATAACCTTATTTTTCACTCTTTACCCTTTGATCTCACTCAAATAGCCTCTTAAGCCTTTTCACTCAAATAACCCTATCTTTGGCATAATTAGGTCAAATGACCTTGTTAAACACCTATATAAAAATAGTTATATACTAATTGCATGTTCATATAATCTATATTATGATCTTCAATCCATTAATCTATTATCTAGAACACTATATCCTTCACACAATTACTCGATCTTCTAACTAGTCAATATAGGCTTATTAGGCCTTGACTTTATACCTAAATCTTTTTCACACCCATATTCATTGGATAAGGACCTCACCATACTTGTATTATTATTTTAATAAATAATTACACAAGTTTCATAAGTTAAATAAATAATACATAAGTCGCTCATAGTCCATAAGGTCCAAATCCACCTTAGGCCTAAGGGAGACCTAATGCAATTAGGTTTGTCCTATCTAAATGCTACCATTATGATCCTTAAAAACATTTCATGTTTTAAAAAATGAATGAAAAAATTCATAAATACCTCCAATATAACCCTAATAAGTTCACCTTGGGTCCCCAACTCCATTTGTCCTATTTAACTACTTGAACCCACCAATTAGGTCTCTTCGCCAATAATCCTTCTCACTGCCTAAAAGTCTATCTTATAAATACGAGCCATATACACAACATTGACAAATAACCCATGAATAAAATAATATATATGGATTTTGTTTACTTAAAATACTTCCCATAATTCTTTGATATTCACCACACAAGCCAAAATTCCTTAGGAACACTTTTGCAAAAGGCTTACTTAGAAATATTAAGCACTGTCAACACACAATCAAAATCATTTAACTCTCTAAGATTTAATAGGGACTTTAAATGAATAAATATATATTAAAATGATACTATGAGTCCTTAATAACACTTTAAATATCTTTTTATAATTCAAATTAGTTAAAAATGACTTAGGAACATCATTTTCACACACACACAAAATTGCATGTAAGACAAAAAGCATAGTCAAGAAAATCAGATTATAAAACACCTATGGGAACAATTAAGTGACCTTATAATGGATTTTTGTGAAAATTTATAATAATTATATCATATATTGCATGGTCATATATCAATAATGGTCTTACAGACTAGTCTCACTATGACACTCTACATAGAATTCACTCTGTTAGATAGATCAGTTTGATGACAGTTTTTTGCTTAACTATATGCATCATCAACACTTATATAATAATGGTATAGGATATATAGGTATTGAATAAATATCATATGCCTTAGTATCCATCCCTAGTCTTTTACAACAAATCCCTAAGCTCATTCTCATTCTTGCATAACTTTCCCATTGTTCTACTTATTAGGCTAGTTTAACAATAGGCTAACTTCTATGACTGGTTTAGAAAATTTTTGGGTAGAAAAATAATAAAAAATTTCATTGGAATAAAATATAAGTCTTATATATCACCCTCCATCTATTTTCATGCTTTGACTTAGTCATCCCTACTTATAGCATTAAAAACATTGAAAATAAGGGTTTTCTTGTTGCTTCTACTCACTCTCAAGATAAACCAAAATAACTTTAGGAAACCTTGAAGATTAATTTAAATGTTCCAAACATAAAATTATGTTAATATTACCATTTTGAGCCATATTTTATTATATCCTTACTTTCAGGTCTTTTTTAGGGTTTTAGGAGGGTTTTGAATACCTTACCTTCTTCATAATCATTCATAAAGGATTGCCCCTCATCTTCAAAATCAATGACAAAAAAATAAAGATAGGAATATTCCCCAACTATAATTAAAATTTAATGGGCATAATCTATAATTATTTCACATAATACTCAATCCATTTGAAAGCTTTGACTTGGTCAACCCTATATATAACATCAAAAACACTGAAAATAAGGTTTTCCCTGTAGCTTTTACTTACTATCAAGACAAACCAAAACCACATGATGGAAACTTGAAAATTATTTTTCATGTTACAAACTTAAAATTATGTCAACAAGACCATTGTAATCCATAATTGATTATATATTTCCTATCGAGTCTTTGTTAGGGTTTTAGGAAGGTTTTCACTACCTTACCTTCTTAGCAATCATTCATAAAGGATTTCCCCTCATATTCAAAACCAATGCCAGGAAAACCAAGCTAGGGAAATTACAAAAATATCATGAAGTGACTAGGTTATCATACAAATATTTCAGGTGCCAATGAGCATAATAAACTTCTTCTCAAGTCTGCAACTACCATCACCCCATTATGTGCACACAGTCAATCCTTAACATAGGGTTTTATCCTTTCTCATTCCGGTATTAACTTAAATTTTTTTATACACACTTGAAATGACCTCTCACACCTCTTTCAATTCTCTCAATATCCTTTCCACCTTTGTAAATGATCTTTACCCCTCATTAGGCCACTATAAGTCACTTTGCATACTAGGCCTTTATATTGTTAGTCATACTTGGACTATGATCATGCATTGAAAATTATTGAACTATCTTAAAAACCTCATCCACATGTTATGTGACATCATACCATTCTCACATTTTCCCAACCTTCTTTAAACAAGTCTCATATATCTTATTTCACTAATGCACTAAGCCTCTATCTTTGCACTGAGTCTATTCATGCAAGAACTAAGATTAAAAATTTACCTTTGAACTCATATGAAAGCTTATTTTCCTCTTTCCCATGTTCAAACATCTTAAAACACTTACTTATTCCCATACCAATCCTCAATATAATGATTTACCATGCTTCATGCATACATCTTCTTCACAAATCTAGGCTAGGCTACTTAAGATACCTAATACCTTAGAGTTTGGATACAAACAAGTTATCTCTCAATGATGTCACTATTTAACATGATTTTTTGAATACAATACCATTCTCAATAGACTTTATGATATCTATCACTTTACAACTTTGTACCAAGATCTTATATAGAATACAAGGACTTGTTGACCCATGTGTTTACTTTGTATGATCCTTAGTATTTAGAGCTCAATCAAGATGATTCACTTGTATCTTGAACATGATCTTGACATGTCATCATACGTTAGCAACAATACAAGTTTCCCTTTAAATTTATCTCAACGGAGAGATAAAAATTATTTTTCACACAACACTTCATCAATCATGACATCAATTCTGACTTTTGACATGAAAGACATTTAAATTAACTTTGACATCAATGATAACATCAATTCCTTAATACCAATATTAGTAACATACCTCAACAATCTCCCACTTTTTCATTGATAAAAAAATCTTAATCATATCAGATCATTCTCTTTCTTTCAAGTTGTATCTTCTTTAATACTTGATCTTAAAATGTGAAATTTCTCCCCCTTTGATATTAATGACAAAGGTTCATCTTCTTGGAAACTATTTGTCCGTAGGCCTAGGGAAACATACTTTCTCATGCGACATGATTGACTCATTTTGTCTCCATGAAAATTCAAAACAATTCCATAAATATGACTTGGTTTGCTAAAATTATCATATATTTTTTTGTGACTTTGTCTCTTTTGATCACAATTGTAGTATATTTCTTTGATAGAAAATTGAATTTGAAGGTCTCCTTAGATAAAAGGACTCCCCCTATGACTGAACATCCTTTATACTTCTTTCTTGCTAGCTGAGTGCCTCCATGAAGCCTAATGGAGTCACCTCTACTCTATATAACTAGAACAACATAAGTTCAGGAGATTCCTAGATGTCCATGTCCTTGTAAGACTAAAATTATTTCATTATCCTTTTGTCCTTGATTATTCCTTTTGGCTTGACCTCCTCAATATTTGTTTGATGAACACTTTGGCTTCATCTATTGATCTTGACTTCTTTATCAATAGACTGATTTGATAGATAAAATTCTTGGAACTCTTTTGCATCTTGATTTTTCTATACCATGGAAAATAGTCCATTTGAACTTGCAGACTAATTATCAACCTTAGGTTTCCACTTATTGTTCTCTCTTATGTTCTATAAACCTCAAACTTATTATCTTATTTTGATAAGTCATGCTTACATTACTATGCAATGTAACAAACCTTATGATATTTAAAACATGGTATACCTCTAGGTTGAAATATATCATCTCCCATACCTCTTGGCTAATGGTTCTCCTCATAGTTCAATGTAAATTCATTCTAGAAAGGCCTTCTATAATGCCTTTATCTATGACCAAATTGATTACATAAATAAAAGAAGCCATTGCAAGGATTAGAATACCTTTTTTTATTATAATTTTTTATAGTATTGACTTTTTTTATATCAACATCCTCATTCTTAGATTATTATTTGACCTTTTTTTATCACATTAGTGTCCTTGTCTTGATCTCTAATGAATCCAAGGCCTATTTTTTTGCCAGAAGTATTTTGACTACTCAAAAGGTTGTCTAGATCATTGGTAATCTTTTCAAACCTCAAAAATTACTTGACTTTATTTGATGTTTGTTTCAATTCAGTTCTTAAGAAGTTTACTTCATGTATATACCTTGCATATTCTTCTTCTTTTACTTTTAGGCCTGCAGTCATAATTTCAAGTTGACTCTCTACCAGTTTGACTATTTCCTCTTGATCTCTAGATTTATTGCTTAGTCTAGCTTCAAACAAGTTGATTTTCTCCTCATAATATTTGATAATGGACCTTATCACCATATTTATTTTCTTGACCATATTCAATTCTTCTAGAGTATTCATCAACTAAGCCTCAAAATACACCTCATCTTCTTCTTCATCTGAATCACCAACAACACCTCCAATCCATATGGATTCTTTTGGATTTAATCAGCTTGCTTCTTCATCCATGAATTTAACCTCATTGACATCACAACCATCACCTTTGTGAAAAATTTCTGACTCACTTCTCTCATTCTCATCAGAGGAACTACAATCCTCCCTTGTTTAGAGACTCCATTTATTTTTGAAGAATCTTTTCTTATTGTCATATCTTTTAACGTATTTATTGCTCTTATCAAAATTATAAGACATTTTATCATCACCATGATCTTCATCATACTTTGCCTTATGAGTATGACGATAATTTTTGGCAAAGTGTCCAACCTCTTCACAATTGAAGTATTTAAAAGGCAGCTTGCCCTTGTATTTACTTGAAATTATCTTCAACTTTCTTGAAAACATAACTATTAAATAATCATCATCAATATCAAACTCATAACTTTCTTACCTTTTGACTTTTATTTTTTTGATTCTTTTCTACCTTAAATGCATCATCCTTCTTTGCATGTCTTCCTTCACTTTTCCTCATCTCATAGACTATTAGGGCTCCATGAAGTGTATCCATCTTTAAGTTTTCTAGATATTGTATTTATTCAATGATAGATACCTTGGAATCAAATTTTAGAGTTAGAGACTTTAATACCTTTTGAATAACAATGGTATCTTTCAATTCTTCTCCTAAACCTATTATGATATTGACCACATCATCAACACTCACCAAGTAGGATACAATGGTCTCATCTTCATTCATCTTTAGACTTTAAAATTGTTTTCTATGGGTTTGCAAATTGGCCAATTTGATCTCATAATCTCATTCATGAATAGTTTTGAACTTATCCGACATTTATTTGGAAGATAGACAATTCATAACCTTCATAAATTTTCCTTTAGACAAACCACACATATTTCCATTCATTGCTTTTGAGTTCATATCATTGGCCTTCTTACTTACTACATATGTAGGAGGAATAGGGGGTGAAATATATCCATCCAAGACTTATTTACAAACATCCTAACATTGAGACATTAGATATGTCCTCATTATAACACTCCAAAAGGCATAATTTGATCAATTGAACAATGCATCTTTGCTTTTAGATAAACCACCTTATGCTTGACTAGCAATCTTAGCTTGTTTAGAATATCCTTTAAGTTGTAAAACCTCTTGTAAATAACCTGATTTAATACCAAATGTTGTAATTAGATATTGATGGCATGTCAAGGGGTGGATGGGGGCGAAATGGGGTAGGTGAGTTAGTTTCTTAACTAATTCTATTCAAATTTATTCATCATTTCATGAAGCATTCATTCTTATAAAATATTAAATGTATAAATAAACAACTACACAAGCATATCATAAGAGAACACAAGATATATGTGGGAAACCTTCTAGGGGAATAAAATACAATAAACCATGCACATGGAAAAAAGTCCTATAATTTCAATATCTGAATTTTTAGTGAAGCATAAAAATCGTAAGGAGTTCCAACCACTACCTAGTTAAGCACCCACTCAACTAGTCTTCAACAAGCTCTATCTTGCAAGGAGGATCCAACCCCCTAAGTATCTTAGAAATAAATAAGTCACCCATAATATTTTATCACCTTATAAAACATGTTTCTCACTCAAATTTATATGACAACCTTATTTTTCACACTTTACCCTTCAATCTCACTCAAATAGCCTCGTAGTTCTCACTCAAGTAACCGTGTCTTTTCTATAATTAGGTCAAATGACCTTGCTCAAAACCTACATAGGCATAGTTATATAATAAATAAATATTAATATCAGATATTTTATTATCTTAAAGCCCTTAACCTATTCTTCAAAACACTATATCCTTCGCAACACTTTATACTTGAAACTTTTTCACACCCATCTTGGTCAGCTAAGGAAATAACTATACTCATTTTATTATTTGAATATATCACTACATACATTATAAAAGTGAAAAAAATAATTCATATGTTGGTAATAGTACATAAGTTCCAATTCCACCATTAGGCCTAATGGAGACCTAATGCAATTAGATCTATCATATCCACACGTTACCATTTTCATACATAGAAACATTTATTGTCTTAACTAACACATGAAAAAATTCATACATTAATACAATATACCATTTATAATTTCACCTTGGTTCTCCAGCTTCATTTTTCCCATTTCACTACTTGAACCCACCAATTAGGTCTCTTCGCCAATATGCCTTCTCACTACCTGAAAGTCTATCTTTCTCATTTAAACCATATACACAAATTTTACACATAACCCATAAATAAAATCATATATATATATATATATATATATATATATATATATATATATATATATATATATATATATATATATATATATATATATATATATATATATTGGTTATTTATTACTTAAAATACTTCAAAAAATTATTTTATCTTCACCACATAGGCCAAAAGGCCTCAAGAACACTTCTGTAAAACACTTACTCAGAAACATTAAACATTGTCAACACACAGTCAAAATTATTTCACTCTCCAAGATTGAACAAAGGATTTAAATGAAAAAAATATATTAAAATTATCATATTATTCATTTATAACGCCTTAAATATATTTATATCATTTAAAGTATTTAAAAATGGCTCAGGAACATCTTTTTCACACACACACAAAGAAAGTTGCATGTACTACCAAAAACACAGTCAAGAAAATCAACTTATAGAACAAGTGTGGGAACACTTATGTGATATTCCAATGGATTTTTTTGAAAATTTATAATAATTATATAATATATTAAAATATATATTTCATTTTCATATATGAATATTGGTCTTATAGACCAATCTCACTATGTCACTCTACACAGACTTCACTATGTTAGATAGACTAGTTTGATGACAATTTTTTACTTGAGTAGAGGAATAATCAACACTTATATAAAAATTGGATAGTATTTATGTGTATTTAATAATTAACCCATAAATTATTATCCATCCCTATTCCTCTACAACCAATCCCTAATCAGATTCTCATTCTTGCATAGTTTTCTCATTGTCTTACTTATTAGGACAATTTAACAATAAGCTAACTTATACTATTGGTTTAGAAAAATTTAGGATAGAAACCTAATTAAAAAATTTCATGGTAATAAAATATATGTCTTTCAAATCATCCTCCATCCATTTTCATGATTTGACTTTGTCAATCCTACCTGTAGCATAAAAAAACCCTTAAAATAAGGGTTTTCTTGTAGCTTCTACTCACTGTCAAGACAAACCAAGAAAACTTGATGAAAACTTTAAGATTAATTTAAATGTTTCAAACATCAAATTAGGTTAATATTATCATTATTATACATTTCAAATTATATATTTCCTATCAGGTATTTGTTAGGGTTTTATGAGGGTTTTGAATACCTTACCTTCTTAGCAATCATTAGTAAATAATTACCCCTCATATTCAAAAGCAATGGAAAAAGAATACATATAAGGATATTAAAAAAATTTAATACAGTGATAATTATATCATAAAAAAATTCACATGCCAACAAGCATGAGAAACCTCTTCTCAGGTCTGTAATAACTCATTTTGTGCACACAGTCAATTCTTAACACATGTTTTTAGGGATTTTCATTTATATATTGACTTAAAACTTTGTCCACACACTTTAACTAACATATAACACCTCTACAAATTCTCTCAATATATCTAACACCTTTTTAAATTATCTTTACCCCTCATTAGGCAACTATAAGTCACTTTGAATATTAAGCCTTTATACTGCTATTCATACTTGGAATACAATCATGCCTTAAAAATTCTTGAAGTATCTTAAAAACCTCATCCACATGTTATGTGACCTAATAAAATGACCACATGATTCTAAAATTCCTTACATAAGTCTCATATAGCTTATCTCACTAATGCACCAAGCATGTATCTTCTCTCTAGGTCTCTTTATGCAGAAGCAAAGATTCAAACTTGACCTTTGAACTCATCTAAAAGCTTATTTTCCTCCTTCCCATGTTCAAATAGCTTATAAAACTTACTTATTCCTATATTGACCCTCAACACAAATATTTACCATGCTTCATGCATACATCTTCTTCATCGAGCTAGACTAGGCTACTCAAGGCACCTAGGAATTAGAGTTTGGACAAAAACAAGATAGCTCTCAATGATGTCATTTTTTAAACATGATTTTATGAATACAATTCCATTATAAATTTAATTTATGAATTATATAACATTATAAATTTGTACCAATACCTTATATAGAATATAAAGACATGTTGGTCCATATGCTTACCTTGTATGCTCCTCAGTACTTAGAGCTCACTAAAGATGCTTCCCTTGTATATTGAACAAGATATTGACATGTCACAAAAACATAAAAAGAATAGCATAATTACTTAAAAATTTATCTCAATAGAGAGACAAATCTTCTTTATCACACACCACTTCACCAATCATGACATCAATTCTAAATTTTGACATGAAGGACATTCAACTTATCTTTGACATGAATGACAACATCAATGCCTTAAAACCATTATTATGAATACACACACACATGCACGCATGCATGCACACATATGCACACATGCACACACACGTGCGCACACACACATGTACGCACACGCACGCACGCACGCACGCGCACACGCACACACACACACACACACACACACACACACACACACACACACACACACACACACACACACACACACACACACACACACACACACACACACACACACACACACACACACACACACACACACACACACACACACACACACACACACACACACACGAAAATGGCTAACTTGTAATGTTGACGTAGATAAAAAAATATATTAATGGGGATTCATGAAAATGGAATCAGTGATTATTATAACTTGCATAAGAAATATTATTAGATGTCATAGATTCTTTCAAACTAGCCATTTGGTAAATTATTATCCTTCCATGAAACATAAAAATAAAAATTCTTGGTGTGAATATGATGGCCTTGAACATGTTATTATATAACCTCTAGCTGAAAGTGTAGAAAGTAACATGGTTCTTGTTTAGGTTCTACAAATACAAATGGATCCAAGTGTATAATCAGAGAAAGTGTAGAAACCAGAATTAAAAAGTTTTAAAATTTATTTTGAAGACTAACATATGGTCTATACCGCTTCAAACAAATTCAAATCTACCATTTAAGAAAATGAATAACTATCAAATGACTCCCTTGAAATCTCCATTCCAATTCTACCAATCTCTGGGGGAGGTGGAGATTAGAAAATTATGTGTAATAAAAATGGAACTAAAGGCAAAAAAAAAAGGATCCTTTGAAAATGACCCTTAGATATCAAAAATGAATTTTATAGCATGGGTCATAGCTTTTTTTTCATAGCTCTTCAGCCATTGAGTGGATGTTGTTTTTTATTTGTTGTCTTGGACAACCTTTGATCTTCTTTAATTTGTTTCTCCTTCTTGATTTGTGTCCAAGCCTAATTTTTTTACCAGGTAGGTTTCCATTTTGAAACCAAATATTATCAATAATAAAAACTTTCATAATAAATATTATTATTAATTATAATATTAATTAAGAGTGGCATTTAATAAATTAATATTTAAACTAATAATTGAATTTAATTAAGGGTCTTGTATCTGATGGTGAATAGGGATAATTTTATAAGTATTCCCCACATTTTAAAATATTATAAACCTAAATTTTGGGTCTATTTTGTTGTCCAAGAAACTCAAGAGAATTCATATCTTGAGATTCAAATGATAATCCCTAGATCATAACTTGGCATGCACTTGGTGAGTGCAACTATAACAGAACTATCTATATTAATCTTATAGGATTAGATATGGATGTATTCATAATTTTATTTTATCCTTATGAAAGGCATGTTAGTTTGTAACTTTATATCTTTTCATAATCATGGTTAGAATTTTATAAAATGAAAAAATTATGATTATATTTTAGTAGTATTAGAGGGTGTTACATGTTGGTGTGAGAACAAGGTCAAACACTATTAACCTTTGGAATAAATTATACATGGGAATGTGTGTATTTTAAATACAATTGTGAACATAATTGTAAAATATTATAATATTTTGATGATATTATAGTGATAAATTTTAATATTTTTTTTAGTAATCTATGTGATTCACTATGAAAAATTGAGTGATTATTTAAAATTAATAGTTATCAAAATAGTCTAGATGGCTCTTTTGAAATGTTATATGAGCATTGGTGGGTTATTTAAAATAATCATACTTATATGTCATTGGTTCACCCTATAATTTTGAGAGTAAATATTTTAAATGACTTAGTAGACATGTTCAGGGTTGTGTGTTAATTATGCTACTAGTAAAATAATTTGGGCCACTATACTCAACCGAACACATTCTTGATTTATGTTTGTATCTCAATATTATCCCAAAATTAAATTCCATTTAGTTAATATGAGCATATAAATGGTTCATAATTTGATGATCTTTGAGATGTTAAGCACTTTGAATAGACCTTAGGTCATTCAGAATTGATTCTGTATAGATTCAAAATAAAGATGCAGTCCAATCTTTTCTCATGTCATGGCATAGAATGCAATGAAATTTAAAATTTAAAACTATATTTTTAAATCATGGTTACTCATACCTGTGAATTCCTAATCGTATGAGTCTTGATGAAGAGAAATCCTTCACTATTAACTTCACCTTCATTTTGAGCTTATTATTTTCAGCATAGATTTTTGTGCATGAAATTAATCACTTAGATTCTAATTATTTATTTATAAAAATATTTTAGTAAATATCAAACCACATAGAAACTAATTTATCCTCAAGGAGTATCTGATTCATAATAGACTCTCCCTATACCGTTATCCACTTTTTGACAAAAAGAAGATGTGATGATGGCATATGTCCCCATCGTAATGGTCACCTTTGATTTAATTTTGATAAAGATTTTAAATAACTTAAAAGTGATCATAGTGTATTGGTACCATGAACCACTCTTGATCATGACACGTGTCATAATACCAAAGCCTTGCATTCACATAATGGAGTTCAATATAGGCCATACTCATAGACTAAATTTTCATAGGTTTGTCTCATTATAATAAACATTTACTAAGGTTTTATTGTGATCATTTATGCATGCAAACACACATAATATGTGAAATAATATATTACATTGGTGGCCAATAGTTTACCACGAATGTGGTGCCATTCATTTTTCAACCCTTATACTTTTTTGAGTCAATATATGCATTAGATTATAAGATCCCTATAATTAGTTGAGATATATAATACATTGGAGGTCACTAATGATAATAACTTAGAGGGACCACTTAAAATATGTAGTCAATTTCACATGGGTGACTTACCATATGGTTTTGTTTATGGTCATAGAAAATTTATGATTAGGACACATGTTATGATATTTTTTAAGTTTTGGAAGCACTTAAAAGTTATCAAAGTTTGTTAGGACCATATACCACATGGAATCATGAAACATGTCATGATCTCATAGCCTCACTTTAATGCAACATATTTAAACATAGGACCTACTCATACAATTATTGTATTATAAGTCATTCCTCATTCTAATTGGGATCCAAATAAGTTTGAGAGTAATCACTTTTTATGAAAATTCACAGAATGTGAAAAAAAGTATTGACCTTTACTAGCAACGTGTTCAACTCGAACACAACAACATTTTTTTATTGACCTCATAAAACTTGTGATTTCATGAATACATTAGATTAAAAGATATATTTTATTATTCATGATACAT
>JARHVA010006250.1:667500-900000 GCA_037957365.1 Torreya grandis | reverse complement strand
ACATATTTTTAAGTCAATTATTGAAATTATTCTAAAAATTATCCAATATAGAGACATTAAAACTACACATTGTAATTCCATATAATCTCTCTAGAAAAATCATTTCACACAAAGCATAATATCACTATTTATTATTATCTCAACTCTACAACATTATAAATGTCAATAGCCATGTTTGAATATTGTTTAGTGGAGGTTAATTGCATGTATTTTCAAGTATTTTAATCACTCATCTAACTAAAATCATTCTAATTTCATAATCTTGAATCACAAAATCTCTTGAGGAGAGATAACTTCATCAAATTAGGGACCTTTTTGGATATGTAGGTAGCACTCAGTCACAAGGGGTTTTCGAGGCTAACTCAATTATCTTTGCTAACCCTTTTTATTCCCTTTTGTTATATCATTATAATATGGTTCATGTGCAAGACTAGGGTTTGATATTTTCATATCTTTTGCACGATATATCAACACATATCTTAAAAAATTAACCTTTATAAATTATCACATAGCCCCATATCAATAAATCAAGAATAAATTTGACCATGACATAATCGTAGTAATTGGACAAGGTTGCAGTGTGCCATTGTCTACCTCCTAAAAACTTGTCATAACAAAATGTGAATTATTTTATAATATTATTATGTTTACAATCATTTTTTATAGTTTTCACTTATAGATAGTTTGAATATTTGAATTATTTATGTTTTAAGGGGCACTCTCTAATCGTAGACAAATTTACTTTTTTAGTAACCTCCTAATTTTTTTAAATTATATAGTTTATTGTATTTAAATTTATTATGATATTAGAGTAGTATATATCATCAATTATATTTTGATAATCTAATTTAATTAGTTTAATTATGAAATCAGAAGGGTTAAATAATAGGTTGTTACATATTCTTCTCTTATAGATATGGATAGAAGCTTACATGATACCATGTGTAATGATTCAGAGGATTATATTACATCATATGGATCCTATTTAGATTTAGAGGCATATACATTTGGCACTACTTTGTCACAATAAATCACTCCATATCATGTCTTGGGTTATACATACATGCCCATCATTGATATCATTAGTTATTTACTTCCACCTTCCTTGTGCATAACTTATTTGATTTTAATTTTATAATTATTGTATTCGTTATCTAAGGATTACTCTAACATCTAAGTTCCTTTTTTTTTTTTAACATTGGATACTTACCCTCTTAACATTGAAACTAATTCAAATAGTTTAAAACACCTATCATTATGAGACTTAACTTGATTATTATTGCATATCCTACACCCTATGACACATAATCTCCTATTCCTAATTTTTACATGAGCATGTTTAACATATTTACCATTTTTTAGCATGAAAATTCTTACATATGTTACATATTGTTCTCTACATTGTTATGACTCAAAATTGCATAGTTTATTAGTTTCCTTCCCCCTTATCATGTTATGTTTTTCTAACTTATTGAGGATTGTTAAAATCCATCCCAATTACTTTATTTTAAAAATTTCCTTCTTATCACCTCTTTTAAAATCTATTTAGCATTTAAATATGTCAAAATTTTAAAAAAGGTGCATATATTTAAAATTTTCTGGCAAAAATAAGTATTGTCTAAGATTTTAAAAGATCAAAATTTTGTCAAAAATTCAAAATCAAGACCTAAAATATTTTAAGATGCTTTTAGTTTACTTATTTTCATATATTTTTTATTTTATGTTGAATAGATAGAATATCGCATATTGAGACATAGAACTTAGAGTCATTTTTGAAATATTTGTTAATTATTGGAAGATTAAAAATAAGTAAAATAAAATGTAATAAATGTGATTTTGATATATAAGAATTATAAAATATTACTCAAATTTATGAAATTATACACATTTTTAAAAATAAATTAATCTCTTTCTTCATAACCTTAGTTAAATAATTGAACATACAAATAAATAAAATATGAGAGATTCACTCAATAAAACCATTTTATATCACCTTCAATTATATGATATGGAATAATATCAATAATTTTTTCCCTTACCTTTCAATGTTTTATTGTTAATATACCTCCTAACACACCTTCAAACTAAAAATATTCCACGTTTTAACCATAAATTCTATTTATTTTATGTTGAAATATTTATATCATTCTTTTCACATTTACCTATCATAAGTTATAGTATTTTATACCCATGAATATCATATGTAATCATATTGAAAGATAAATTATTCACTCAATGAAATATTATGATATATTTAAATCGACTCATTTTAAAAAATAGATAACATTCCATGTTTAGACATGAAAGGATTAGTGAACAATTATATATATATATATATATATATATATATATATATATATATATATATATATATATATATATATATATTTGGGGGTGGCATTCATATCATATCAGTCTAAATCGTATGAAATAAAATCATTTTTGTGAATTTCATTAATCAACATGTATGCTAAATAACCATATTGAAACATGGGTGACAATTTGTATGAAATAAAATCATTTTTGTGAATTTCATTAATCAACATGTATGCTAAATAACCATATTGAAATAGGGGTGATTTATAGATTACTTACTATAAACTTGGTATTTGTGAATTCATTTGGTCATGGTAGTATTTTATTATTATTTTCGGTTTAGCTAATCCTTGAATTTTTTCTCGTGTGTTTTTAGATATTTAGTACATAAATAGGTGCAAAAATAATATCTCAAATAGAATAAATAATAATTATGGAAACAATGCAAATTCTTTGTCATGAATTTTATCATTATAAAATCTTTCAAATAGATTACACATCACTGAATATAAGAAAATTAAATGCAATAATTGAATACTATTAACATCCACTTTATGCCACGAGCTTAAATATGTTTTAGCTAAATATAAATTACAATAACCCCTTCAACCCTAAACATTTTATGGTATATTAATTTTATTTGTTTTCTAATTTGAATTCTCCTAATATGAATGAAATTTATATAATATTAACTTTTTTTGAATCTTCCATGAAATAAAGAAAATATTATCTTTGGTTCTTGTGTTTAAAATTAACATAATTTTTAAGCATTGTCTACTTATCACTTTTAAGAATTCAAAAATATCAAGAAAAAAAATCAAGTATAGATATATGTTAAGGAGTCGTCCAATGATGTAATATATGCTTTATACGAATTTTAATATTAGATTTAATATTTTATTTTTTAATAAATGTAGTATTAAATTCTTCAAATTTCCAAAACTTTTCTAATATTTTTTTATAAATAGTTAAGTTTATTTTTATGAGATATTTACTATATTTTTTGATGTCATAATTCCTTTAATACACATATGTATTAATATATTTATCTAATTAAAATTGGGACTATATTCACACATAAGTTAAAATATGATAGATAGGAATTAAGTGGTAAGAGAGAACCCAAATTCAATGAGAAAATTAAAACATGGATAAGAAGGGCTCATAATTATATATTATACATTACTAGGACCTATAATAAAACACTATTTGTTTATGGAGAAAAATCTAAAAACATACGAAGATACGAGGGGAGGAGAGAAAAAAAGAAAGAGATTAGAAAGGAAGAACACATGAAACAACAAAAATAAAGAAAAGAAACTAATAATAACTTTAGCTAACCAATATTCGATAAAGACTTGATTACCATATAATAATACAATCTTAAAACTAAAATATACCCTCATAATAAAATAAGTTATCTACAATATATTATAATATCTTTTGCACCCTATTTCTTATCGTATTATTATATTATGTATGAGATCCAATTTAAATACAATATATATGATCTAATTTTTTTGTTAATTTTAGATTTTAGGTGATGCAAGTTGGCATGAGTGTTCATCATATATAAATTGAACTCAAACATTACCTATAAATATACAATCATTATATTTCATTCACAAATATAAGTATATGTAATTATCATTCATAAATGATGTATTGGGGACTCATGGGAGCTTTGTAAGAGATCAATCACTCATTAAAACCTTAATTATTTTATAAATATTATTTCCCATAAATTATTATTAATATATGAACTAGGATTTGTATATCACTTAAATAATTTACATTTTTTTTATTTTTAATTTTCGACATAATTTTATATAATATATTTCACTACTTAAAAGCTTGAAAAATACCATTAAAGTTAAATATTTCCTTTCATTTACAACAATCCCCAATTTTACTTTTTTAATACCTAAGCTTCATATATTTCAAATATTGAAGTGAAAGTGGGACAAAAAGTTAAATTATAGGTACAAGGTGCTATAGATTTTGAATTGGAATGACAATTCAAAAAGTGTATAAAATAAAATGTAAGAAAAAAAAGGATTGAAAAATGTAGTAGGGTCATATCTTATCAAAAGCATAACTTTTAACCCAAGACATATGTTCACGTGACTTTTTAAAAACTAAGACCTCAACAAAGATTCATGATCAATGCACGTCACTTAAAAAACAATTAACACATTTTTAGGCCCAAAAGGATCATTTAAAGTGTCATGTCCCCTTTTTAGTTGACATGTTCTGAGTTCATGGTTAGCCTATTATGCGACCCTCGTAGGCTGATAGGATGGTTAGAGGGTCTTGATGGAGATTGGCTTGGCTTCGTTTAGCAGAATTTTTCCAGTTGGTTTTCATTCAGGCTCTTTCAGACATGAATTAAGGGAGATATTAATATTTGATTGATTTAATCAAATATTAAATATTTAGTCTAATTTTAATTAATTATTAATTATTTGGTCTAATTTTAAGACCCTAATTCTAATTTAAGAATTGGTCTAATTTTAAGACCTTAATTCTAATTTAAGAAACCCTAAGTCTAATTTAAGGAAATCTAATTTTAGCAAGCACACCCTTGGAGAGTATAAGGGTTTCTCATGGGAGAGAGTTGGAAATATGCATTGATTATTGATTTTGATATTAAAGAATTCTTCTATGAAGACTGAGCCAAGGGTTCCAGGATTCCATTGCAGTGGAGAATGTCAACTCTTCATTGTGTGTGATTCAGAGGCTGTGAGATATCAACTGATTTATTGCCAAATTGAGAGATAGCTTCATACATAAGTTATCATAGAGATTTACAGATTTGAGAGGTAACTTCATACAAAATTTGTCACAGAGCTTTCCAGGTATTTCTTTATTTAGTTTTTGATTCAATAAATTATACAGATAGAGATCTTCTATATTAGAGCCATATATCTTCAGATCAGGGGTTGAAAATAGACAGGTTGTGCTTTATTGGCAGCCGTATGATGTCCGTACAGGTTCGTACAGATCCACGTAGATATCAACCTCGACAAGCAAAGATCCCCAGTGACCGACATCAGCCGACTGAGGATTGACGTCGGCAGAAAAGGATTGACAGAGACCGATGTCGGCAGTATATCGACCGACACTGGTGACTGTGTGTTCGTCACAGCAGGCTGAGACAGAATTTCTAGATTCAAGCTCAATTTCTAGATTTACAAAAGCCCAGGGGTTTCAAGACTGTATTTTCATATTCTTTATATGCATAAGAGAGGATTGTAATTGTAATCATCTAGAAGAACAAGTGATAAGATCTATGATTTGTTATTGAGAGACTATATTATTGTTTATCTTCTAAATTTATTTTGCAAAAATTGTATCTTGTTTAGAGCTTTTGCGTTTCTATATTCCCTATTTGAATGGGATATTACAGTGGTATCAGAGCTAAATCCTGCCATCTTGAGGGGTTGACAATCTTATGCAGCCACAAGAGTTGGGACCACATAGGTATTTCATGCCCAGTAGAGCTTTGCTTGAAGGCACTCAAGTTTTAGAGCAGCAGTCGAAAGACATGGGTGATGATATTGATAGGTCCCGTATTCCTCACTATCCTAGAGATCAAGATGATGCAGAGGTTTTACTTACTCTTAGAGACATACGAGAAGGGCAAAGGCAGAATAATGAAGTATTACATCAGTTGGCAGCAGCACTACCAAGATTGGGTACTCCGAGGAGAAATTCACCACATCATGATGATGTTAGGAGTGATGCAGGGTCACAGAGAGACCTTAGGACTTCTTCTCGTATAGCTAACAGGCCTACTAGGCCTACCTTTGTGAGACAGGAGGCAGAGGAGGTGATAGTAGGTGAGGAGCATGAGGAGGCATTTACAAACACACTTATGGCAGTGACTGACGAGTGGGAGTCATTACCACCTGTGGTCAGGGAGATGATTACTTTTGACCGATTCCTCACACAAAGGAAATAACATTACCAAGGTCGATAGAATGGGAGACCAAGACCCCAGAACAATGATTTGAAGCATGCTACGAGCAGGCTCACACTAGCGACGTTTGACGATAGTGGTAAGGTGACAGCACAGGCCTGGGTTAGTAAGCTTGATACATTTCTCACATTGCAACCGATGGCTAAGGAAGATGCTATCAGATATGCAACACTACATCTTGAGGGAGTAGCTCATGATTGGTGGCACCACGGGATGGTGACACTCCATCATGATCGGATCACATCTTATCAAGAGTTTGTGGATAGGCTGGTAGAGTGTTTTGATAGGAGGGATCCAGAGTCTTATTTCTGAGAGTTGGCATAGTTGCGCCAGAGTGGCAGTTTAGAGTCTTACATTGGTGACTTATAGAAGTTATCAGTTATGGTTCCTGACATTTTAGAGAGGTGACTTGTAGTACTCTTCATGGAGGGATTGACAGAACCATTGAGAGGTTGGATCAAAGGCTTTGATCCTCCTTCATTATAGGTAGCTATGAAGAAGGCACGTAGCATGGAGATGGCAGCCCCATCTAGTAAATTTAACTCCAGAGGTACTTCTTCATCCAGGGACCATAAGTGCTCCAACGGAGATAGAGAGGGATTAGATTTTAACATAGATAAATCAGGTGTTAAAAATGATTCAAAGGCCAACCCAGTAGCACCACCATTGGATAGAGAGGCTCTTAATGATCTACGTAGGAAGAAGCTTTGCTTCTACTGCAAAGGTCCATTTGATATCCATCACGATTGACCTTTGAGGCCTAAGGGCAAAGAAAATTGTGTGATGTGGGCGTATTATGAGGATGCAGAATCAAAAGATTCTGAACAGCAGGATAGTTTAGAGGAGGCAGAGGCTTCAGAGCCTAAGGTAGAGGCAGATTTAGAGCTTCATATATAGGAGGCACGCCTATCCAGCATTCAGTCGAATGAGTCATTTAGACTCTGGGGAGTTTTGGTAGGATAGAAGGTCATCACCCTTCATGATACAGGAGCCACACATAATTTTATAGATGCTAGATTTGTGGAAAAACGTGGACTCACTACTAAAGATTTTGAGGGCATTAGAGTTAAGGTAGCCGATGGTCACACTCTTAGGTGTGAGTGTATGATTAGAGACCTCCCATTGTGCTTGAACAACTATGAGTTCAACGCTGATTATTATTTGGTGAACATGGGGGATATAGACTTAGTCTTGGGAATGAAGTGGCTTCATTCATTTGAGGAAGTTACTCTTCGTCTCAAGGACATGGAGGTTCACTTTGATTTTGATGGGAAGACACATATTCTTAAGGCAATACGGGGCAGTAGCTTCAAACATATGTTTTTTCATCGGATGGAGATGCCTATATGACATGACATGATAGAGTGCTCTGCCAAATGCACATTAGCGCCAACACAGGAGAGATATGAGGACGAGCTTTGTCTTGAGGTGAGTTCAGTTCTGGAGTTATCACATGTGGTAGGGACTCAACTTTCTATTACAGTCAGGTCATAGGTAGATGATGATATGACTATTTCTAGCCTTCATGATCTAGATCTAGATATTATTCAGGTAAGGAGTTTACTTGAATTGCTTGCTGATTTTTGTTTATGGATTGGATGTTGGGGTGCTTATCTTAGTACTAGGGATGATTTGGTGCCATTAGATGAGAGTTGGGATGGACATGGCATGGAGTTTTCATTGATTGAAAGCAGGGTAGATCATGACTACATGTGGGATCCAGGTGGATTGATTGGTTTATCATTCAGCGATTGCTTGAGGGCAAGCAATTTTAGGAGGGGCAGATTGTCATGTCCCCTTTTTAGTTGACATGTTCTGAGTTCATGGTTAGCCTATTATGCGACCCTCGTAGGTTGATAGGATGGTTAGAGGGTCTTGATGGAGATTGGCTTGGCTTCGTTTAACAAAATTTTTCCAGTTGGTTTTCGTTCAGGCTCTTTCAGACATGAATTAAGGGTGATATTAATATTTGATTGATTTAATCAAATATTAAATATTTGGTCTAATTTTAATTAATTATTAATTATTAATTACTTGGTCTAATTTTAAGACCCTAATTCTAATTTAAGAATTGGTCTAATTTTAAGACCTTAATTCTAATTTAAAAAACCCTAAGTCTAATTTAAGGAAATCTAATTTTAACAAGCACACCCTTGGAGGGTATAAGGGTATCTCATGGGAGAGAGTTGGAAATATGCATTGATTATTGATTTTGATATTGAAGAATTCTTCTGTGAAGACTGAGCCAAGGGTTCCAGGATTCCATTGCAGTGGAGAACGTCAACTCTTCATTATGTGCGATTCAGAGGCTGTGAGATATCAGCTGATTTATTTCCAAATTGAGAGATAGCTTCACACAGAAGTTATCACAGAGATTTACAGATTTGAGAGGTAACTTCATACAGAAGTTGTCACAGATCTTTCTAGGTATTTCTTTATTTAGTTTTTGATTTAATAAATTATACAGATAGAGATCTTCTGTATTAGAGCCATATATCTTCAGATCAGGGGTTGAAAATAGACAGGTTGTGCTTTATTAGCGGCCATATGAAGTCCATACAGGTCTGTAAAGATCCATGCAGATACCAACCTTGACAGGCAGAGATCCGCAGTGATAGACATCAGCGGACTGAGGACCGACGTCGGTAGAGAAGGATCGACAGAGACCGACGTCGGTAGTATATCGACCGACGCCGGTGACTGTGTGTTCGTCACAGTAGGCTGAGCCAGAATTTCCAGATTCAAGCTCAATTTCTAGATTTGCAAAATCCCAGGGGTTTCAAGACTGTATTTTCATATTCTTTATATGCATAAGAGAGGACTGTAATTGTAATCGTCTAGAAGAACAAGTGATAAGATCTGTGATTTGCTATTGAGAGACTATATTATTGTTTATCTTCTGAATTTATTCTACAAAAATTGTATCTTGTTCAGAGCTTTTGTGTTTCTATATTCCCTGTTTGAAGGGGATATTACATAAAGGTTTAAAATTGTAATTTAAGTTTATTTTCATTTTCCACAAAGTTCAATATTTTTAAAATTGGACAAGAAACTATAGTTTTATGTCACTCCCAATCTTATGTTATATATAAATATTAATAATGGTTCTTTATAGTCTTGTGTAAGTTTACATGCAAAATTTATTGAAATAGAAAGTTTTGAAAACAACAAAATATAGAAAGATTGGTTAACTTTAAGATTAATTCTTTTTTAATATCATCTTAGTTGTTAATGAAGAAAATATATAAAAGTTTTAAATTAATAAAATATAATATGTATTATTTTAGAATGATTAATTATAATTCTCTTTTTCTATTAAATTTTATATATTATAAATTTAGTTTATTTTTTAAATTTTTTGTGTTATTGCCTTCATCATCTAATATCAGATCAGATTTAGATCTACGAATAAATAATATAAGGTTAGAAGATTTATTTTTATACCTTGTGTTTAATTTTTGTTTTTTTTTTGGAAAAATTATATTTTCTAATAACATGTTTTTTAAAAAAAATGCTAAAATAAGAGGAGGATATGCTTAGATGAATAAAAATATATAATATTTTAAGATAAGAGTGGGGAGATTAAATTAATTATTTAAAGATAGAGAGTAATTAATAAAGTATATGAAAGTGACAAATAAGGAGAGCATGAAGTATAGATTCAATGAGAGGAGGAAGAACAAGATGAGTCAAAGTCATTTGAATAAATATTTAGTTGGATGTTAGATGGAAAGAATGAAGGAGTAGAAAGTGAAGTAACATAGTATTTGGGTAATTAAAAGCTATAAGAATTGATAGAATGGTTAAATAACGTGGAGTAACTTTTTGAACATAAAAATATGGTAGATGAGAAGAAGGTGAAATTTGGTTTTACAAAATTGAATGGTTTTTTCTATTATGGTGGAATCATTTAAAACATGAAAGATCAAAAAGGGTAGTTAGAATATCTAGGCATAGATTAAGTAAAAAATAATAATAAGAATTTAAGAGAAAATTTATTGCTTGGGGACTATTCACAAATCAAATATGAATTTAGAAATCTATCCATTCAATTGTAGCATGATGAAATCGAGGAATAAATGGCTGAAAGTTATATAAATGGTTTAAATTTTTATCTAAAATATGATATTCTTATCATACAATTAATAGAATGTAATATTTCCATCGATTAGATTTGAAGGTAGAAGTGATTAAAATTAGGAAGGTGTTTCACATATCATATATGATGAAGAGGTAATCATCCTCCCCATTAAAGGGTCATGATAGACTTATGACCACAAGATAAAAGCATCCCATATGATGGGAAGAAAATAATATGCTATACTAGAGTTTTAAAATCAGAAAATAGGAAGAGGACTCCTTATATGCAGAGACTATATTGGTGGTAGAGTATGTAAATCCCTATCAGATCACTCCAAGATCTATGAACATACAATAAATGCAAAAAATAGTTGGATTAGGTGAGAGTATTGTAAAGAAAAAGTGAGCTTCATATTAGTCTATTAGCTAATTGGCGAAAAATTACAAATTTGGTACCTTATATAGTGAGATATTAGGTCACCAAAAAGGTAATAACTCAACTCATTTTTAAAAACACAATATGCATATTTTCTATAAATGATCTTAACAATCCTAAGTAAGCTGACTAAAAAACCTGTAGGTAAAATTGAACGAGAGGAAAACCCTACACTAATGGCTCACTAAACCATAGCTTAGATGGGTAAAATAATTGGGTCCCAAAATAAGGCCTAATGAGGCACCCAATCAAAACGAAACTCCCATGATTTAGAGAAAAGGAAAAAAACACGTATTAGAAAATTTATCTCTAAAAAGAGAGAAAAGAAGAGGGATAAAAATCCTCACTAGAGTATCTAGCTATATATAGCCATCATGTATCATATAATGAAGTTATAGGGGTTGATTGTGGATCAGAAGTAAATGCAATAAATAGTGTATCACCCTAAAATAGTGAATGTGTTCTCCAAGTGCATGATGGATCTTATACCAAGGTATGATTTCTATACATGGAATTTTTCTCCTCATGCAAGGTAAGAAGGACAACTACTCTATTTAATGATGGAACAATGTGTGTAGAGTCTTATTAGGATGATGCAATGTCCTAAAACTATGGAATATATTTCCTAATATCTTATGTGCCCTAGATCACTATGCCTATTCCCTGTAATGTTTAAAATAGACTAGAGGTAGTTGATCAGGAAATAAATCCTCAATATTTGGAAGGTGACATGGAGATTTTGGAGGTGTGTCCACATCACTATTATAGTCATTTGTTTTAAAATAAAAGTTATCAATATCAAAAGTGTGCTTAGGCTCAAAATTTTCATCAAGTTAGGTGAGATTGAAGAATAAGAATCATAAAGAGAGTTAAGAGCAAGTTTTTGGATATTATATAGTCAATTCTAGTGATCAACCATTCCTGTTTCCAATATAGTATCTAGAGTGAAATTAAATCACATGCCTAGAGAAAGGTGAGTTATTTGGTAAACCAATAGGAGATTGGTTGAAAGTGAGAGAACACTTACAATATTATTAAATGCTCCACCAATAGAATCTTTCCCAAGAATATTTCTAGAAGTGTCATCATGTATTTGTATAGAGTACATGTCACATGGTTCCAAGGAACTAAACTCTATATGTGAAGAGTCTATGTGATGTGAAATACTTGATTTAATAACCCATGTAGGATTTATAAGTACAACTGTAACTATGGCCATTCCCTTTAGTTTTCCCTTACCATTCTCTTTTGACTTTTCTTTACCATTGTCATTTACCTTAGACAATTCATTGATTGATGAACTCTAATTAGAATAAATAGGGATGCCAATATTGTATTTCACAAGCACCTTATTCAATTGGTGAATATGCTTCGTCAAACATTTGATTTAATCATGCATTCCCAAGCAACACCAATATTTCATCTTATCTTTCTTAGATTTAATAGTGGAATAAGATGTTTCATTATTTGATTTGTAGGTGGGAGAATTTACATCCTTCTCTTGATCCTTTTTGTTCTATTTCTTCTCTATGTTGTTTGAAGTCTTTTATTTATTTATAAAAAGTGCATGATATTTTGAATACTTCAATGTGTCCATCTATATCACTTTATCTTTCTCCCAAATCAAGTCAACACTAAAGGTATCTAAAGAAGGTATATTTTGTGTGGATCCAAGAGCACTTTCCACATCTCCAAGATATCTAAACATCTAAGAAATGAATAAAAACATGGGATTAGGTGAGAGCAATTAAAAGTAAAAGTGAACTTAATAGTAGTCAATCAAATAATTAGCCAAAAATTATAAAAGAGTTACATTATATAGTGAGATATTAGGTCACCAAAAAGGTAACAACTCAACTCACTATTAAATAATATTTTAAGTGTATTTTACCCTAATGATATTAACACCCATAAACATGTTGACTAACAACCATGTAGGTAAAATAAGAAGTGGGAAAAATCCTACACTAACAAGCCCCAAAAACTTTTTTTTTGTTATAAATGAGGTAAAAAAAGGGCATAATTTATTTTAATTCCTCTTTATCATGCACAAGAAAAGAGACAAGAGGAGGATCAAAGGGTAAGTTTTGATAAAATTCAAGTACAGAGGAATATATTAGACTATTATAATTTAGTTTATTTTCTAATTAATAAATATTTAATTATAGTAATTAATTAATTTGTATTAATTATTATAGTGATACTTGGCACAAATATATATTATAAGGTTAAAATGTTAATGAATGTTCTAGATAGGGAAACTTCTAGGTGTGACACTTACCACAAGATCTTTCTAATAAGAGTATTTTATAGTTAATTTTTTTAGTTTAAGGTGTTTATTTCACATATTTCTCATTGTTGTTATTTCCTACACATGCAACATGGGTTAACCCAAATCCTTGGAGTTTTTTTGAACTTGTGGGATATGCTTGCTTATGTGTACATTGTCATAGGTGTTACATGTTTGACTCATCATTATCTAGATCTAGTTACTCTTTAGTGACTATTCTTGGTGTGAGAGCTATACTCTACTCCTAATACATTTGACCTACATTCATGGGGAGTTACACATCTCACTTCTTATTTGTATGTCTTATTTATTGATATATTCTATGTAGTGTTGGATATTTACTCCCATTCCTTTGTAATATTCTCTTATGCATGATTTTATTTACGTATATCTTCATTGTGATGTTCAATTATTTGACTTGTGAGATCACTCTACCATGTGCATTCATTAATCCGATGATCCTACTGATTCCTCAACATGGTATCAGAGAGCCAATGCATGTTCATGATTGTATGGTTATTGTTGTTAGTTTTAAATAAAAATATTCAGCATTATTGCATCATTTTATGAATTGTATTGGCTTATTGTATGTTTTTTGGCTCAATTTTAGCTTGGTTGTTGAACGCAAGATTGTTTGGCCTAAGACATGTCATGCACAATCATCTATGGTAAAAAGGCGTTGTTAAAGATCCAAACTAATTATGCATGTAAACCATTGTCATGTAGTCAAATTTATATCAAAACCATCACTTCATTCTTGACTAACAGGTCTACGCCAAACTTCAGCTCAAGCTTGAAGTTTAGTTTGGTTTGATCCTTGCTTGGAGATTTGTTCCATCTTTATTTATGTAGGCATGTTATTCATTCTCATAAAATAGAAGTGGGTTTCACGCTTAAAAGAGCCATTCTATCCTTCCTGGTCATCTCCCTCATACCACATTGACACCATTAAAACTCTTCCTTGAAGTTGTCCAAACTCCCACTTCACTAGGCCATAGCCTAGCTTTTATTATTCACCTTTACAATCAACTTTGCTTGTTGTGAACAATGTTTTATCCACATGGAAAGCATGAAATTGGCCTAATACATAGAGTGAAAATGTATTGTTGAATTCTAAGGAATGGCCTACAACTTATTTTGGGCACATTCTAATTATTAGGCCATTCACAACAAATATATTTGGGAACAACAACAAACCCTTATTCCTATATCCTATTCAAATAGCATTAATATTTTCTTTGGAATTTTCATGGATTTAAATATAAGTATTTGATTTTTTTTTCAATGGCCCCTGACCTCTCTTTGACCTCTCTACTGGTTTGGCATCATACCACTCCTTTGCGCTCATTAACCACCTATTATTCTTTCCTTGGCAATACCTGAGCTCTTTCAATTTAAAATCTAAGTCAAACATAAATTCTACCTAAAATTCTTTTGAAAAACTAGGTATTTATAATAATAATTATTTTAAATAGCTTTTTTATTTTTCTTTAAGCAACATTGTTTCGCTTGAGATCACATAGGAGAAAGTATGGGGGTTATTTTTTGACTTAAGTTGGCTTGAACACATATGCACTTCAAATATGGTTTCATTGACTGGCTACAAGGATATGTCCACTCCCTTTCCACTTGTACATTTAAAATTATTGTCAAAATTTGTTAAATAGGCCATTAATGATGATACATGTAATTTTTATAACTTTTGATTGGTAAATTAGAATTGAGTTCCATCATTTTCAGAAGAACATGTTTTTTATCCTCTTTCCATTAGTCCAATGGGTTTCCTATACACAATAAAGTTATAAAGTGTCATATTTTAGTGGGTTACTTGTGTTATGGTCCCTATTGCTTTCTATATTGTATATCATTTACTAATTTCTCACACATGGATACATTTTTAGTTGTGTCTGACATACCTATTTCCTATTTTGCACTATGTGTATTGCTTTCTACACTGGTTTTTCACTTGGACATATTCTTAGTTGTGTATGATGTCCTATTCATGAGAATTTAGTATTATGTCATCATTACAAAGTTTCTTATGCAATATTTTACTTCTTTGGTGTCTTTTCTCAGTCATGTTGAGTCCACTTGAGAGATACCAATTGATGAAGAGAGTTGATTCTATATCATTAGTTCTTCTTGAAAATACCAATTATTCTTCTTATCATTCTTACATGGAACACTTGTTCAGAATCAAGAATCATAACCTAGTATTATATGGATAGATTCTGGCTCTCACTGATACTATTTAATTCAACAAGTGGGATAACACTTATGATAAGTTTATTGGTAATTTATTATTACATGTCTCCATGGATCTTCATTACCATGTTAAACATACACCATGTCCCTATACTATTTAGATCATCCTACAGTATCTTTTTGGAGATCCTACTGAGATGTATATCAATCCTCCTCTTCTTATTCGTATCATCTCTTGAGATACCATTTTACTCTCCCATCCTATTTTTATTTCCTAGGATGACACATCCATAGTGGATAGTGCTCTTTTTTCTTTGAAGCCACCACTACATGACAAGATTCTGGTAGACCTTAGTTATCCCATTGTAGATTTTACTTTCACTCATATGCTTTATGTTTCTCATTTAGAGCCATCATAGTTTGGTACTTTGTAGGACTTTATTATTTTCATTAAGAGTACACCTTGTGAGATAATCAATGACTCTTCTCAACCTATGGATATTTAGTTTTTGGATCCTTGTAATTCATTTATAGTATTTTTTTAGCCTTGAGGGTTGTTGAGATGTGATCTCCACTTTCCATAGAAATTCTTTCCATGAATTTTCCATCTCAATATTCATCACAATCACATGTAATTTATGGCACTTCTGATCCAAACCACATTTCTAAGATTGAGGACTAGATTTCTTACACATACAAATAAAATAGTGATGTGGACACACCTCTAACGTCTTTTTATCACCTTCCAGATATTAAGGACTTATTTCTTGATCCACCTATCTTGTATCCACTTCAAAAATTATAAGTTGTAGGTATATTTATTTAGGACTCATCAGATATCAGGTAGTCTACTACATAGTTACAAGGCATTTTGTAGTCATGGTTAATTTCAGTGGGTTATATTTAAAAATATTTGGAGCTTCCTAGGTGAATTGGATTCATAATGGTGGTGAATCGATCTAAAAGGCACATAGTTTTTTATGTGAATCATGTGATGCCACATAATTAATAGTACAAGCTTGATTAGGTTTTTGAACCTAGAGAGAATACATAACATAGATACACATTTTCAAAATGCAAATGAGCATCTAAATGATGCAGATGAGTGTTTGAATGATGTAGAGGAGAATGCAAATAATGCAAATTATCATCTATATAATGCATATGAGCATCTTCATAATGCATACATGCATCAACATAGTGAAGAATGGGCGTCTAAATGTTGTAGATAATTTTTTTCATGGTATAGACAAATGTATACACACTATATACTGGCAAATGCACGATGTAGGTGAGTGCCTGAATGATGAAAATAAGTGCATGCATGATGTAGATGAGTGACTACATAATGCAAATGAGAACATTCATGATGAAAAAATGTATAAATAATTCAAATGTGCATCTGCATTATGATGATGCTCATCTGTACCATGTCGATGAACATTCACATAATGTAGGTGAGCATATGTTGTAGATGTGGAATGATGGTATGCTATCATGTGCCCATAACATTTAGGTGGTCATTTCCATACTATAGTCATTTGCATATGTAATACAAGTTCTCATCAGACATTTACATCATAGAGATAGACATCTGCATGATACAAATGGTTACCCACATCCTTCATGAAGTTACCTCTATGGTGTAGGAATTTAATGTTAAATTTTTGGGACCAATGTGCATATGTAACATGTCATGTCCACAACATATAGACAATCATCCATGGTGGTTAATTAAGATGTTGATACATGCACCAATAAGTGGATAGCTTGACCATGACATGTACCTCTGACAAGAACTTGATTCATGTGGATATTCACCCTTATCCTCCCAGAAACCTATAAAAGTGCCAATCACATTTAATTTTTCACTTTTTCCCATTTCGCACTCTCATTTCAATCTTACTCTTCATCCTCATAACTTACATAAACCTATTTCTTATCCTAGTATGAACTTAATTCCCATGGCTTTAATTTTTGAAACCTTTTCTAGCATAGGTGCAAGCAGAGGCACAAAGGGAAACACCAAAATAAATTTCTAAATCTTAACATGCACAATCATACAAATGATTCTGTAATAAGAAGACACATAAAATGATTCAGTGAAGCCTTGCAAGTTCAATGGCATTATCTAAATGCTGCAATATGACAAAGATATTTATTTACTAAACTTTCTATTTCAAATCTTTGATATTACATAATCCTCATTTGAATGGAGCTTGAGTTCTCATAATGTTTCATTTAGAATCCATCCAGAGGATATCCAAAGACTGATAGGTCTACCTTACAAGGATTGAGACCTAGTCACAACAAAGACCTTGTTGAATCATGAAGACAAATAATATTTAGAGTCCCATTATGCACTGCAACTGGATGGTATAATATTTTTAAATTTATAATTAATCAATATTTTTACTAGTTTTACTTATGTTAGTTTTTACTTGTTAATTTTTTTATAGATCCTTGATGTTGTGATAAAAGGGGGATGAAAGTTGAATGTGTGAAAAATACTTTTCTTCTAGGGATGCTTGAACTTTTCCAAGCAATATTTTTTTTGTAGGAAAGACCATAAAACATTCCATTTTCATCTCTAGTCTATATTCTTCATACTCGCAGTGCTTAACCATTTGACTGGTGCACTTTAATTTATAAAAGAATTATAGATGATTTAAACTTTTCTCTACACAATGAAAATTTTCAGCTTTCATGTTGTAATGATATAATTTCATTGTACGATGAGATAATTTCTAATTTATAAGCAACAACTGTTCCATCTACTCTTAATTTGATAATGTTTATCAACACGCTCTCTTTTGAATCTCATGAAGTCAATTTGAGTTATAGTTTGAATTTTACACTATAATTATTTTCAAATAATTATATAAATATTGATCTCATTAGTTTTAAAATATTTTGGTTATTTCTTGCAGAAAAAATTAAATGAAAAAATTGCCAAAATAAATGCAATAACTAAGGGATGTCAACCACCTAAGGCCATGGTAGAAATGGACATGTAGGAAGATATAGAATTGTCTCCATATGCCTTTGAGTAGAAATTAACAAGAATAAAATTCACGTGGAGTTTTATTTCACCTCCATCACAACCCTCCACTCATGTTGCTAGTATAGCTTCATAAACTATCTTTTCTTTATTTGAATTGACAAAAATGATAATTTTATCATTGTAATATTTTAATACTCTTTTATATATAAAGTGTCACAATTTGTATTTTAAACACTAGGGGGGTCTAGCAGACCTTTCAAAATTTAATGAGAATAACAAGAGTAAGACACACTAAATAAAACTACATTTTTTTTAATTTTTACTATATGTTAATTTAATATTATATTTATTTTATTTTTATTTTAGTGATTCTATGTTTGACTTAAAGTTTGTTCTTCTCAAATTAAAAATATTCCACCATCACTGCCACCACCTTGTCCTAGCCCTATAAATACTGGAATTAGGAAATGTTTATTTCTGCCACTGTTCATGTCACAATGTCTAATTTTTAAATTGTTTGTTTGGAGGTCTATTCAGTGTAATAGGAACCATTATTCTTCATGATATTTATCTAAATGAAGATTATTTTGTCATTAATCATGGCATGCCTATGGATTTTTTCAACCCACATGATATGATACAGGGATCTCAGCCCACAAAGCCTTTACATCAACCTCATATGCCTAGATATCCACCTAACAGCATCGAAGGTAGTCCTATGCAGTAGATTCCACAAACACATGACCATCATGCTTTTTTCTTAATTTATATTTTATTGGTAGAGAATACTAAAGCTTTTTTTACTTCTTTTGTTATTCCTAACGTTGATTATTTAAGAACATAGGAGTATTGGGATAAGTACTTATATATGAAATAAATGCCTATTTATACAACCATAATCAATGCAATCAATTATACTCAATAATGGAACATCAACCAATAAAAAATGATGTTTTATTCAACCAAGCCATTTTTATAAGTTTTTTAGTGACTAAAATCTCTAATGATTCTATTCTTCATATAATGTTAAATAGAATTAAGAACTTAAATGTAGAATTCTAAGCATACTATGACAAATGGTCAAAAAAAAAACCCTTGCGAATCTTAAAAATGCCAAAAAATAAAAATATGTATTAAGTTTCTTTATTAATTTTTGCAATTAAAATTAATTTTAAAACATTTAACTAATCAATGTTATTCGCTCATTTTTAGTTGAAAGAAACAAATCTAAAAAACCAAATTGTTGTCCTTGACATGCTTCCAAAGAATGCACACAAAAGTATTTCTATGGAAATTTATTTTTAAAAAAAACTTGTTTTATGGAATAAGGAAAATAATACATTGAAGAAAATAGTTAGATAAAATAGCTTGGATCTTGACATTTTGTTAAAACAAAAAGTTTATTGGACCTGTCATTGCTTTTAGTGGGAGATGTTGTTGTAGAAGAATGGGAAACTCTTGCCAATATCAGTAATGCAGTGAAATATCTTACATAATAAGGGATCCCAATCCTCATAGACAACATGGGGTTTCATAGGCAAAAGTTTCAGGCGCGATGACTGTCGCTGGAGAAGGGCACGCGGGCGTTCCGCCGACTGGTGAGCCGTCGGCAAACCCCAGGGAGGAGGCTGCGCCACTTGGGGATAACAATGAAGGTTTGAAGTCTTTTTATTCTAGTGAGAGAGTAAAGTTGAGTAAAGTCAATGGGTGCCTACTGAGAAGGCAGGACCGGCCTATTCTGGTCATACCTCAGGAGACAATCCAGGAGGATATCGAATACCATTCTTCACACACCTTGATCTGTAAATTTCTGGGAATACGCATCCCTCAGGCAGCGCTAGAAGCATGGATTAGGCGCTCTTGGGCAGTAAATGGGGACTTTGACATTATGTTAGCAGGGAATAACTACTTTATGGTGAGTTTATCTTCTGTGACAGACCGTAATCGTATTTTTGAAGGCAGACCTTACTTCTATGAAAGAGTAGGACTGTTCCTCAAACCATGGCATTCTGGGTTTAATACGGCTGAGGAATTTCCAGCGTGTGTTCCGGTTTGGGTGCGCCTTCCACGGCTGCCATTGGAATTCTGGAGGGAGGATATTCTCAGACAGATAGCGGCTATGTTGGGCACACCGACAGCGATAGCCCACCAATCTCTGGACAGGAAATTCATCACTTATGCTCGAGTCTGTGTGGACATGGATTTGAACAAGCCTCTTCCGGATTCAGTGGAAATTTGTCTGGGATCACTGAAATGGATTCAACAGATTGACTATGAATCCATCCCATTCAGATGTAGAATTTGCCATGTTTATGGACATTTGCACCGGCAGTGCCCCCACGCTGCCAAAGACAAAGGCCCATTGTCAGATTCTGCAACGCCTCCTACTACCTTGGGTGGTATGGGGGTTGGGAGTGCAGGCCAAAATGATAAAGCAAAAACCCAATCGGACAGGGTGAGTAAAGGGAAAAATTCAGCAGTGGGGAATTTGGCGCAGGGCTCAGCTGAGTTCTTCAGTGGGGGAATGGATGAATTTGTGCCAGTACGAAAGCGTGCTAGAGGCCGTGGGCAACGAAGAGGATTGGGGGAAAGGCAGAGTGATCAGGGATTTAACAGGTTTGAAGCCCTTGATAACATGCTCATAAAGGAGGGCTTTCCAGTGCAGGACCTTGGCAATGAGGTGGAACAACAGAACCAAGGCCCAATACTTTTAGCCGGAGTTGATAGGATGGACCAAACGCTGATGGAGGACTCTCTGAGATTGGAGGCAGGGCAGCCGGCTGATTTGCAGGAGTTGAAGGAGAAAGAAGTGAGATGGGCAGATTTAGTAAAGGAAGGAGAGCCAGCAAGAAAAGATAAGAGTCCGGCTTTGGCCCTGGGTTTGGTGCAAAAACAATTCAAAAAGGCCACTTCATCAGCTGCCCCTAAAGTGGGGAGAAGAAAAGACCAGGACAAACTCAAAATTACAGGTGATTTATTGGTGGAATCTGGGGTTGTCAAGACCTTGGAGGAGCATTTTCCCCAATCCACCCAATGATTGTGTTATCTTGGAATGCAAGGGGACTGAATAGCTGCCCCAGACAAAAAGCTATTCGTAGATTGGTGTGGGAGCACTCACCAGACATTTTTTGTATACAGGAGACTAAACTTTTCATGGAGTCTCTATTTGCTTGTATGCCAAACATTTGGAATAATGGGCAATGGCAATGTATAGGTGCCAGAGGTAGTTCGGGAGGACTAGCTATGGGATGGAATCAGAGGAAAATTCTGCCATTACATTGGATTTCCAATATTTCGGCTTTGTCAATGACAGCCTCATCTTTGGAAATAGGTGAATTGTGCTTGGTTACTACTGTGTATGCCCCAAGAGATCTTGAGGGATAGCAACAGCTTTGGGCGCATATCCGCTATGTTCGCCAGTGTTTTCCGTTCTTCCCATGGATTGTTGCAGGCGACTTCAATGCAATAATGAGCCTGGAGGAGAAAAGAGGTGGGATTAACCGCTTAAGCCCCTCTTCGGAGTGTTTATGCCATAATGCTGCAGCTCTTCGTATCACGGATGTGAAACCTGCAAATGGGCTTTTTACTTGGAGCAACCGAAGATCAGGTAATGCGGCCATTTCTAAACGCCTTGATAGATTTTTAGTTTCATGTTTTTGGCAGTCTAGTGCTTTCACTCTCACCTGTGAAATTTTGGATTGGAGGGGTTCGGACCACTGGCCTATCAAAATTTCTATTGGTCAGATTTGTGGTCCTAAAAAGCCTCCATTTAAATTCCAGTTGATGTGGATCCGTGACCCCTCCCTGCATGATCTCATAAAACAATGGTGGAGACAAGGAGGTCCTGCTTTTGGAACAACCATGTATTCCTTTCTGAAAAAGCTACAATTTGTCAAAAGGAAATTGCAGATTTGGAATAGGAACTGTTTCGGGAACTTACAGGATATGAAGAGGAGAATGCAAGACCAGCTGGACGGCATAACTAGGCATATAAGAGATTATGGCCTCTCGGAGGACCTTCGCCTGGAGGAATCTAGAGCTGCAAAAGAACTGGCTGAGTGGGAGCTTCGAGAGGAGATTTTTTGGAAGCAGAAGGCACGCATTGAGTGGCTTCAAGAGGGAGATAGAAATACGGCCTTTTTCCACAGATCTGTTCAAGGAAGAAGAAATGGTAACTTTATTACCTCTCTTGTTGCACAGGACGGGACGCACCTTTCTTCCTCTCAGGATATTAGAAGAGAAGCGGTTCGATACTTCTCTGAGCTCTTTGCTAGTGAACCACTGCGGGATGAAAGGGCAAAAAATGAGGTGCTATCCTGCATTCCACCCTTGGTGGATGACAGAATGAATGAAGATCTTATGAGGCCAGTCGGAGTGGAGGAAGTGGAGGAAGCTTTGTTCAGCATGAAGAGAGGCAAGGCCCCTGGACCTGATGGATTTCCTGCTGATTTTTTTCAAGAATACTGGGATATAATTAAGCAAGATTTATTGAGTGTCATACAGGAATCCTATTCAAGCAAGGAAATGCTTAGAGCTTTGAATGCTACTTTCTTGGTGCTTATCCCGAAGAAGGATCAGGCAAATAAGCTTGAGATGTTCAGGCCAATTGTGCTTTGCAATGTAGTGTATAAAAAAATCACTAAGCTTATAGCGCAAAGACTGAAAGTAATCCTTCCCAATCTTATTTCTGAGGAGCAAGGAGGTTTTGTTGCTGGCAGACAAATTTTAGATGGAGTGGTGATAGCTTCTGAAGCTATCCACTCTATGAGTATTTCACAAGAGAGAGCGATGTTTATTAAGCTTGATCTTGCGAAAGCCTATGACAGAGTTAGCTGGAGATTTTTACGAAAATTTTTGGAGGCCTTTGGTTTCAAGCAAAACTGGATTAGTTGGGTGTTCAGTTGTGTTGCCACGCCTTCCTTCTCTGTCCTTGTTAATGGTGAGCCTACGAAACTGTTTAGAGCCGACAGAGGTCTCCGTCAAGGAGATCCTCTCTCCCCTTATCTGTTTATTATCATGGCCGAAGGGTTTGGGCGGCTCTTCAGGAGTCGAGTCTCCCAGAACCTGATACAGGGTTGGAAATGGGAAGGGGAGCTTGCCACCCTGTCCCATCTACAATTCGTTGATGACACTATCTTGGCAGGTAAAGCTCGGATAAAGGAGGCAGAAGCTTTCTGAGCTACTCTGGATAACTATCTGGCAGCTTCTGGACAGCGGATTAATGAGCAGAAATCTTCTATTGTCTTCTTTAACACCCCTGAGTCTATTCAGAGGAGGATTGCTGCTACTATCCGGTTTCAGATTCACACATTACCAGTGGTTTATTTAGGGGTTCCTATTGTGGTGGGAAGATAGCCAAGGCTATTTTGGCAAAATATTCTGGATAAACTGAGACAGAAGGTAAGTCATTGGACTTATAGATGGCTTTCTACTGCTGGAAGAGTTACTTTGCTTCAATCTGTTATCCAAGCTCTGCCTATATACCGCTGCATGGTTCAAAGTGCGCCGGTCTATTTTTTAAAGGAGTACGATGCGCTCTCTAGGAGGTTCTTGTGGAGTGGCAATCTTCAGAATTCCAAGTGGAGTCTCATCAACTGGGGCATGGTTTGCAGTCCAAAGAAAGAAGGCGGCCTGGGCCTGCGGTCGGCCATGTTAGCTAACCAAGCACTTGCGGCCAAACTCTACTGGCGGTGGTGCACGCACTTTTCTTCCTGGTGGGCCCAAATCTTGACTGCCAAATATCTCTCGGGCATAAATCTTCATGACATAGCTAGAATTCCTGTTGAGGGGAAAGGATCGATGATTTGGATTACCCTCAAGCTTGGAGCGCATTTGGTTAAAAACGGTCTTTTTTGGGTTTGTAACAGTGGTTCAGAGGCCTTATTCTGGGAAGACTCCTGGGATGGTGAGCCACCTTTGCTTCACTCACATCCTCACCTGCATTCTCTTGCGGAATCCTTTCAGGTTGCTGGGTGGAATACCGTGTTATATTACAAGGAGCCTTATAATATGGGAATGAGCGTTGGATACAGGTGGAAACATTCCTCTGATTGGCCGCCTGGAGGATCGGATGAGGAGAGAATAGTCTTATCTCAGATTTTGGAGACCAGAAGGTGTAGTGCGTTGCAAGGCCCTGATACTCTTGCTTGGAGTGGTGATGTTACAGGACAGTATTCTGTGGCTGCAGGATACAGGAACCTGACTGAGCAAACGAGGGAGGTTGGTCAGTTTCAGTGGGGTAAGTATATTTGGAATCGATGGGCTTGGCCCAAATGCAATTTTTTTCTTTGGTTGCTCACACACAAGAGATGTCTCACCTGGGACAATCTCCAGAGGAGGGGCTTTCAGGGACCTTCTATGTGCTCTTTGTGTTATAACAGTGAGGAAACTGGAGTCCATCTCTTTTTCCAATGCTCTTTTACTATTCAAGTCTGGCACCTGTGGTGGAGGGCGTGGAATGTTCCTTGCAGGCACGTTTCCAATCTCAATCAGTTCTGGTCTAGGTTGGGTGAAGCTCCAATTAAAAACACCCTATTTCAGAATGCCTGGGCGGTGGGCCACTCCTTCATTCTGTGGCACCTGTGGCTTGAAAGGAACCGACGTATCTTCAGGGGAGAGAGGCTGGAGTTGAGTCTGTTGTGGCTCAAAATTACCAACGCACTCCAAGAGACCTTGTCAGCTAGAGGCGCGATGGCTTCTGATGATGTTATTGGAGCAGAGACTGTTTGGACGCGCCTGGGAGTTAGTTTAACCGCTGCTGGAAAGATTTTGGATGGCAGCAGCTTGGCGAATGGGAGGAAGAGATAGGTTCAGCCTGTCAATAGAGCTGGCAGCTGGACGCCACCTGTGGTTGGGGTGGTTAAAATAAATACTGATGGATCCTCTCGCGGCAACCCAGGTTTGGCTGGAATTGGAGGAATTGGGCGTGATTGCTCAGGTAACATTCAATTTGTTTTTTCCATTTACAGAAGCTGTCATACGAATAATCAGATGGAGGCCGAAGCTATTCTGGAGGCTGTGAAAATTTGTTGTGTTTACGGTCATCTCAATGTCATTTGTGAGTCGGATTCTCAAGTTATAATTAATCTGTTAAATAAGGATAATCATGATAGGATTGAGTGGAATTTAAGAGTCATTGTTCAACAGATTAGGCAATTTAGTCAGTCCTTAAAGTCGATTTCCTTTCAACACATCCCACGGGAGTGGAATGGTGTGGCAGACATGCTGGCCAAGTGGGCCTCGGAGAATGGGACTTCTTGGAATATCACGGAGATGAATAGGCTTCCCGCGAATATGTGTCATGAGCTGGTCCAAATGGTGGATCAGGAGAAAATCTTGTAATTGTTTTCTTCCTTGGTTCTTAATAAATTTTTACCCCTTTTGAGTTATTCCTCATAGACAACACAACCACTACCAATGAATAACAAGTGGAAGGATAGCCGAATACATTATGAGACTTGAGCTCAAGATTTGTTTTCTAATAACTTATTTTTTATAATTATTAGAAATTGAGGATTGAGTTCAAAGCCTGAAGAGTTATTTTGTGCTTATGTTTTGTAATTACTAGAAACATGTGTTTTATAATATTTAATATATATTTTGTAATTTTGGATTCCTTACTTAAGTCTACACTACCAATGAATAACAAGTGGAAGGATAGCCTAATACATTATGAGACTTGAGCTCAAGAGTTGTTTTCTAATAACTTATTTTTTATAACTATTAGAAATTGAGGATTGAGTTCAAAGCCTCAAGAGTTATTTTGTGCTTATGTTTTGTAATTACTAGAAACATGTGTTTTATAATATTTAATATATAATTTGTAATTTTGGATTCCTTACTTGAGTCTTACTTTTTATTTGTATGGGTGTACAAAAATGTTTTTCCTTGAATGAATAAAATGTCTTCAGACTCATATTGGTCTACAATGTGTAATAATTTATTGTAATATTCAATTGGTTTAATTTATTGTAAATTTGGATTCAAATCTACTAAAATAATATTTAACATTTTTATTATAACCATTTATTTTGATATAACAATGTAAATTTGGTTTAAAAGGTCAAACAAATTGGAAAAACTATAATGTTGAATATGTATTATTTTTTTAAACTCGAAATATAAATAATGTTAAAGAATACTACTGTAGAATTCTAAAGATAGGAAAAAACTCACCTCAATATTAAAAACAACTTAACTCGAATAGAATCAATTAAGCATTTCATAGATAATGTAATAGATTGATGAATTAAACAACAAATATTGTTCAAGTATTTTGATTTACATATTACAATGTTACAAACTAATATGTAGGTATCTCGAACAACCCTTTGGCAACCTATACTTCATCACAGACATTTTTATGTACTATCTCACTGACATTTTTAGTATCTTCTTTTGTAGTTTTATTTATGATACCTCTTCTTTTAGTTAAAGTACTGCAAATTGAAATTGCTCTATCATATAGAAACATATCCACTTCATAACTTGAAACATACAACCTCAAACATGTCTCAAAAATTTTATCTAGTGTTCTGAAATCTTGATTTAAAAATAAGAATGCACTAAACCCTTTCATCTTCCACAGACCCCAAAATCATTGTTTGGTATAATTCATATAATCAAAAATGTTCGTATATTTCTTCATGTAGAACATTATTATGATATAATTTCTTCCATAGCCTTGTAATATAACATGTTCATATTGGTTCAGTTAACAACCAATATTTTTCAGCCATTTTAATTCATAAAAGGATTAACTAGTTTTTGAGTAAATCCTTTTTCAAAATACGCTTAACTTACTCTCCACTGATTTCTATAGACTAGCTGAAATGTTTAATGATAGTACCCATGTATTTGATAAATAAATTACTTAATATTTATTCATCATCTACACTTTTCTAAAATGTAAGATTCACCACCCCCATGGTTTCAAGCAACTCATCCCTTTGAAAATGATCTCAAATTTCAATAGATAATTTTTTTTAAATGTCTCTAAATTTCATTTATGTGTCACATCTGACATTATGATATATAACCCTTATTATAGATACTTATTCAAATTCTAATCCAACTACATTAGTTCATCTTTATACAGTGTGTAATTGTATCCCCTTTCCATTAATGAAAATATAAATATGATCATGAATATTGAATTTCAAATATTTTTTAGGTTGTTTTATATTTTTTATTGTTTCCCAACTCTAAAATATTCGTCCCTCAAAACTTTCATTCGAGTAGTATAATATATCAAGAGATAGACAAACATGTTTCTTCAATCGTATGAAGTTTACAATATATAGTGATCTCTCTTTTAAATGTTTCATCAAACAATGCATTGCCTTCAACATGGAAAGAATACCACATAATGTTAGTAGAGTTTTGAAATCTGTCAAATCATTAAATAAATATTTTGCCTTGTCAACATCCATCCTATGCATAAAAATAAAACCTACCAATGATTTATATTCTTCAAATATTCTGCATGTAGTCTCATACATGGAAATCCATCTAGTATAAACTTCTTTTAATAGTTTTTTTTTTTCATTTAGTCACTCCAATTTCAAATTTATGAAACTCTAAAAATGTTTTTAGATTGCATGACATGTACATATGCATATCATTGTTAAGCTCCTTCACTTTTGTGACATTTTTTATTGTGCTTAAAATTCTATAAGCAAGATTCATTCTATGTGTCATGCAATCGATTTGAGTCATATATGGGGTAACTAATGTTTACAAGTGAACACACAAACCTAATTTATTCCCCTATATTAGTGATGCACCATCGGTACTAACAAACACCAACTTGGTACCTATATCATGGTAACTCATCCTAGTAATATCCATCAAATTAGAAGTAACCAATTTTTTAAGGCTTTCAACATTACAATTTCCAGTCATTTTATGTATAGATAAAGGGCAAGGTTACCTTGAACACTTCTAAAATATATAAATGTGCATGCATACACATGGTGTGTCATTAAACATTATTACCTCATCAATGGAGACTGATATAGACATTGGTGCCTTTACTTTATCTTTCAAATCCTCCTTTTCAATCATTTCAAGGCATTTTAAAATCTTCTAAGCATTAGTATCTGACTAATGTAATGTGAAATGTTATGAAATCCAATATGCTAGAATGAAATCTTGTAATTTAGAAAACCAAATATTGGTATTCCTCTTTTCAAAATGTGATATAAAGTTGAAAATTGTATATTTTTGGCAAGCAAACTATATTGAGAAACTTTTTTGAATTATGCTTTAATTGTTTCTCCTTTCTCAATGAGGTGTCATTGACGTTTATAATGATTATGATACTTTGTTGTATAACTTTGATGCATGAACTCTTTTGAATTTTTTCATCTCACTATTTTTTTTTATGATTCTATCTTTGTCTTTTACCAACTCATATATTTTTCCACAATGTTTTTCAATTGTGTCCAACTTGAGTTTCATTTAGTGGTCCTTTCCAAGTTTTCAACTGCATATTGTACATTTGCATTATGTTGGCATGTGAATTTATTTTTTTCTTCTATAGGTTTAATGAATGGGTATTTATATGCCCGCTCATACTAAAATGACCTTCTAATTGTTCAAGTATTTTTCTTCCTCTGCATAGTTTTTTGGTGCCTTTTTCAACTAGATATTATTTTAACTACATAGAAATATCATCTAAAGATTGTTTTGGGTGAGTAGATATCTTATTTGGTGTTAGTAACTCATCATAAACACCACTACCTATGATGTCATATCTCATTTTCCTTGAATTCAGTGGGATAGTGGGCATTTCTTTTTGAATAACTTATTTCAAGGGAGGTATATATTCAAAAGAGTTACACAATCCTTCAATACTTTTATCATTGAATTCTACATTAAAAAAGGTTGTATGACATTAAATTTTAATATGTTCCAATACTAAAGTAAAAATAAATAAAAAACATTAAATAAAATAATATTTATAATTTAGTACATGTGTTCAACATTTCATACCTAGATATGTCTTCCAATTCAGGGATATCTTTGATACCTTTATCAATGGGTTTTGCATGGAATATTGTTGTAGACCTTGTCATTATTATTAAATATTTATATGAATATTTAATTAATTAAAAATATAGTATTGTATAATTGATTACCTGTATTTTTCAATTCAAAGTCATACACAAGTATGTCTTCTTGTGGATGCATTTTTTCAAAAGAGTTATCAGTGGGTTCTGCATATAAAATGGTTATAAAAATTTTAATCAACATTTAAATTTAACATAATAGAATAAATAAAAATCACTAGTTAATTGAAAATTTAGTACCTTTGATTGATGTCTAGGTAAAATAAGATAATATGTTATTTTATTTTTTAATTTTTTTAAATGCCTTAACATTTTTAGTAGAAACCATATAATCAAAACTACAAAGTCACAGATTCAATGCAATAGCAAAATGAAGATGATTGATATCAAAAAAATATTCTTGATTGATGAATAAAGACTCACAATAACAAAATGAATCCACCCAATGATAGGTTATAGTCGAATGACTACATGTTGTCGCCCGATGACCACAACACCTAGGTTATTGTTGGTAGTTTGTAGTTGTGTGATGAAAATTTAAGGGTAGTAAATGATAATACAATAAAAAATATCAAATAATTATTTTTCAAAAAAATAATTAGATACCTTATTGTAACCTATTGATTTTTGTATCCCTCCTAGGACTTGAAGACTATTATTTAAAGTTGAAAACAACATTTTATAAATACAAAACACCAAAAAAAATTCTAAAGTCACCTAAATCCTTATGGTGCCTCATAATTACATTGTTGTCTAGTGGTATATTGTTGTCATTGGATATTAGGTTACTATTTATTGACAGTAGGTTACAATCACCTAACAGGTAGTTGTTCTCTCCCGATGATAGGTTGCACCATTGTGGTCACTCAATGTTGTGTGACTAGAATAGTGAACTTTGAAGGTTATTATCATTTGATAATATGTAATTAATTCATATAGATTAGATTCTAAGGTACCAATGAATTACAATTATATGAGGAAATTCATTTTGAAATTTAGGTGAACCTACCCTCAAAATTAACTTCAATCCTAAAAATTTATGCGACCTCACTCTGTCCACATCTCCAAAAAAATTACCAAATGTCAATTTTAAAAAATGAAATACTCATAAATTAACAAATATTTTCAACTAAAAAAACCATATTTGAAGTCCTCCATAGCCTCTAAATTCATTATACCCTAATTATATAGAGTAGTTGACCCTCTTACTATGCATGAGGAACACAGTTCCTTGTGTAAGGACTACACCTTGGTTGGAGATCCATTAGGCACTTAGTGGACTCATTAATTTTTAATGGTGATCCACTTTTCACATCACCTACTTCTAGTAGGTTCACTTAAATGGCATTACATTAAGTTCTTGTGCATAATCTTGCCAGACCTATGTCACACATTGTTTTTGGACCCTACTCAAAGTTACTCATACTATTACCTTAATCCTTCTTTATGTAATGGTATACTTTCAATACTCACATGTTATTCCTTTGAAAAAAGGAAGAAACATTGTTTGATGTGGATGGAGATCCTTTAGTCTTCAAGCAGAGGATATTGTAAGCTATGATTGGAGTGCATATGACTTTAGCATTGTTGGTTGAAAATTTCATTGATCAACATACTGATAAACAAAATAGGTCTGATCAGCCAAAGTAGGAATATTGGTCATCCAAATGTGTAGATTGACCACATCAAAATGGGACTAATCTCTCCTCTCATCAAGGGGAGGTTCCCTATATATGTATATATTACATATATATATATATATATATATATATATATATATATATATATATATATATATATATATATATATATATATATATATAAACAGAAAATAATACTCAAGGGTAGGACAAATCACCCATCTCTCTTTCTTTAGAGATGATGTGTGAGAATCAATGGAAAAACTCAAGGGAAATGATAGAAAGCACTCCTCTTCTTTCAGAAGTACTATTCAGCAAGCCACAAGAATACTCCTGGTAGTAAAATCAAAATGTAACTAAGGACGTAGTAACCAACAAACTAAGATGTAGCACAAAGTTTCCACCTAAATTTACCCAAGAGTGAGATACGAAGGATAATGAGGGCACAAAGTCTTCCCAAGGTCCTTTACACAAAATTGAAAAGAAAACACACTGAAAGGCAATTATGGGGGCACAAAGTCTCTCCACAGTTGACTTTAACCTTCCTGACTACTTTCACTAATTCTGCTTGTTCAATTAAAGGAACAAAAAATATATTAAGGAAAAAGACATAAGAATAGTTTCCCCAAAAACAAAGATATCACAGCACAAAGACTGAAAAGTCACTTGCTTTCTTATTCCAATAAAAAAATATGATCAACAGTCTGAGCTCAAAGTCTCAGTAATGCCATTCAATTTGGGCAGAGTTTCATTTCTGATTGTCAAAAAGAGATATTTACAATAAAAGAGAGTCCCTTATATAGCCTCTTCAAGAAGGACTCGAGAACAGTAACACATCTTGTTGCATTGAAATTTGTTAAGAAGACAAGCTAGAATTTAGGGGATTCTACCCATTTGCTTTTCTCAATGCAGAGAAATAAGTCACGCTATTGAAAGTTTACATCTTTCAATGTCCACCTGATGATCTGATCCTTCTCCATCATTCCTCCTTTTCTGGTTAATTAAATTAGGTCCTTGATTCAATTTGATGCTCTACTCCTTAGTCACTTCCTACTAGTCTTGGCCCTAAAACCTTTGAATACATTCGAGTATGTAGATGACAAGGATCAATGACTATTTTATGAGCTTTGAAATTGACATTTGTTCACTCGTCACTACATTTTCAATGGCTAGTTCGTTGTTTTTAAATTTGACGTCTTCAGGCATGTCACCCCTTGGTCCTTATTTGGTTTTCCTATTTTACATCCTCCCAAAGGGAAGGTGACCCTTCGACTTTGGGTGGGTGTCCTTTAAGTTGGTAGTCAAAAGTCCCCCACAAGGGCACCTGCCCTTCGGGGTCCCTAGGCGGCCTTATATTTTTGGCAGTCCTACGGAGCTTTATCATGAGCTTTTTCTATGGGAACTTTCCCACAAACAAAAATTCTATGGACATTTTCCCTGGGCTTTTTCCACGGGCATTTTCCAGAGGACAAAAGTCTATGAAAAACTTCCCACGAACAAAAAGTCTACGAAATTGTTCTGATTGATTTGTCTCTTTGTAAATTTCTTCAGGCTTTCTACCCACAGCTTCTTTCTTGAATTCCTTCAAACTTTTTGTCTGAAGGAATTCCTTTAGACAAAAAGTCTGAAAGAATTGTTTCTTGCCTTAGTCTTTTTTGACTACCTTAAACAAAAATTCAAAAGAATTACCTTTATGTCTTCCTTGAAAATGACCCTTTCGAAGGGTGCTTTTGTCGACCAAGTGCCCTCTGCAAGGGCACTTGTCCTTCGAGAGGCTCTTTTGAACTTTTTCTTTGAACTTCTCCTTTGAACCACTCCTTTGAACCAAATCGATGAACCAAGCAGATGAACCAAGCTTTGAACCAAAAGCATTGAACCGCTCCATTGAACCAACTGACGAACCAAAAGCATTGAACCACTTCATTGAACCAACTGATGAACCATTTGATTAAACCAAAGCAATGAACTTTGTTAATTGAAATTCACAGTTGTGTTGAGAGATTTTTAACCTATTGAACCAAATGCGTTGAACCAGTCGAACCTTGATTGAACTTGCTTGTAGAAGACTTTTGAACCTGACTGTAGAAGTCTTTGAACCTGGAGGCAGTTGAAATCTTGCTACTGATGTTTGCCGATGAACTCTTTTGGTTGAACCTAATCATTGAACCAACTTTGAAATCGCCTAAGTGTTGAAAGCTTGCTTCTTTCTTGCAGATTCCATAGAAATCAACCAGTGAAGCCCGTTGAACTTGGCCTGCAAAGTCTATAGATTTAATCCTGCAGAGTTCGTAGATTTTTGAGAAGATTGAAAAATGAGGAATTTTAATGCCAAGGACAAATTTTGGAAAGGGAAGAGACAATTTTGGTTTGTAGGACCAAAATAGTTTAAATGTTGTCCCAAAAATGAGTGATATTTTTTCGGGGACAAGAGCTGGCTCCAGTTGGGGAACTTCTATCAATTGCAAAAAGAATTGAAGGAATTAGAATCTAGAATCTCCAGTGCCTTGAAGTATGCCATTGGTTTATGGAGTCATGCTACCCAGAAATGAAAGGCATCAAAAAAGAAAACAAACAAAATAAAATAGAATTAAATACTATACAAATATATACATATATATAGATACAATGATCTGATACTTCAAGAGTTGAAGTGTTTTAGATGCTACCCATTGTGAGGTAGAGAAAAGAGTGTGCCATCTTGATATTTTAACAAAAATCTATTTTCACTAATGTGTTGATGAATTATAGATGGGCCTCTCCAAAGGGAGTCAAACTTTTCATGCATCCCTTTTGGTTCTCTCCTTTTGTCTCACAACAGGACTTGATCTCCAATCTACAAATCATGATTTTTGGCCTTCTGGTCAAAGAGTTTCTTTACCAAACCTTGATGAGCAGCAATTCGGTCTACCACCATGGTTCTCTGTTCATATAGCTCAGTCAAGCACATGATTTTTTTATCAAGAGATCTTTCATATGTCTGATCTTTAATTGCCTTTGCCAATTTCAAGGCTGGCAATTCTAAGGTGATTGGTATCTCAGCATTGATACCATAAAGAAGTTGAAAAGGAGACATACCAATTTCCCTCTTTGGTGTGACTATGTCTACCCATAGAGCATCAATCAATGCTTTATGCCATGTCCTTTGATTGTCATCTGCTAGTTTCTTGATGATAGTTACCAGGTTCTTATTGCTGGACTCAGCTTGTCCTTTCCCTTGTGGAAAATAATCAGAAGAGTGAGAGAGTATAATTCCATAATAGAAACAAAATTCTATAATCTCCTGGGAGGTGAAACAAGCTACATTATCAGTAACAATTTTGGTTGTAACTCCAAACCTAGAAATGATATTCTCCTTGAGGAAATTGCATACAACTTTTGAAGTAGCATGCTTAGTTGGGATTGCTTCTACCCACTTGGTGAAATAGTCAGTTGCTGTAATGACATAATCATGTCCAGCACTTGAAGATGGGTTTATAGTTCTAATAAAATCAATCCCCCATTGATGGAAAGGTTCTTCTATGATCACTGGCTTGAGAGGCATAGCAGCTAACTTGGGTCTCCCAACAAATTGCTGACAAAGTTCACATTTCTTCACCCACTTATATGCATCTTGGAAAAGATTTGGCTACTAATACATAGCTCAAAAAAATTTGTGAGTAGTCACAGGAGTATAAAAATTTCCTCCATAGGACAAATTGTGGAAAGATTTCAAAAGTTGGCTTTGTTTCTCTTTGTCTACACAGCGAAGGAATACTCCATCTATGCTTCTTTTGTACAAGCTGTTGTGCCAAAGGACAAAATTGGTAGCTTTCAAATTGATAGTCCTCCTTTATTTATAATACAAATAAGCAAGAAATTCACCATAAGTAAGAAAATGATCAATACCTAAATACGACTCATTGGTAGTGGAGACAAAAAGGACTTTTGGAGTATCTTCCACTTCAGCTTCTTCATGTTGTGTATCTTTTGGCTTATTGTCAGCAATTAATTGGCATTGACCTTTTCCTCTGACTAGCTTTGTTGGCTTGATTTCTAGATCAAACTCTTGGATCTTTGCAATCCAATTGTCTCTTTTTGTGCCAAACTCCTGCTGATTTAATATAGACTTGACTGAAGTGTCAGGAAATAAGGTAGTAGTGTGCGAATTTAGGATATAAAAGCAAAAATGTTTGACTGCTTTCACCAATCCATAAGCATGCTTCTCTACATTTTAATACTTCATCTCATGGGTTTTGAGAGGGAAACTCATGAAAGAAATAGGAGATTACATACCTTCCTTGTCTTGTTGAACAAGAATTGCTAAAAGCATGTGTTCAAAATCATAGCTATATATGATGAAATCTTTGTTGTAATCTGGACAAACCAAGGTAGGAGCGTGAGCAATGGCAGTCTTGATATCCTGAAATGATGACTTGCCTTTTTTAGTCCAGCTGAAGGTGGTCTTCCCTTTCATCATGTTCACAATGTGTCTAGTCTTCTCAGCAAATTCGGGGATGAACCTCTGTAAGAAATTCACCTTTCTGAAGAAAGAATGAACAACATTCTTACTTGTAGGAAAATTATGATCTTGAATAGACTTGACTCTATCTAAGTCAATCTTTATGCCTTCTTTAGACACAATGTGTCCAAGGAGTTTCCCCTCTATTACTCCAAAAGTAGACTTCTTGGGGTTCAAAGAAATACCATTCTGGCGACAACACTCTAGCACTTGTTGTAAGTGGCGTACATGATCAGATCGATGCTTTGAAAAGATAGTCAAGTCATCAAGGTATACCACTCTAAATTTACCTATTTCATCTTTAAAATCTAGATCCATTGCTCTCTGAAAGATAGCACCAACATTTATCAAGCCAAAAGGCATTCTTCTATATGCAAATGTACCCCAAGGTGTGGTGAATGCAGTCTTGTGTTGGTCTATTTCACCAACTTCAACTTGATTATATCTTGAGAATCCATCCAGCATTGATAACATCTTTGAACCTATCACTGTTTGAAGCACTTGATCCATAATTGGCAAAGGGTAATTATCTTTCAAAGATGCTTGATTCAGATTCCTGAAATTTACATAAATGCAAATTTCACCATTCTTCTTCCTTACAGGCAGTAAGTTTGCAATCCATGTGGAATGATGAATTGGGAAGATGATTCTAGCATTTAACATTTTTTGTATCTCAGATAGAATAGTACCTGATATTTTTGGATTGTATTGTCTGTATTTTTGCTTATAGGTCATTGAATCAGCCTTGAGAGGAATATCATGGCGGATTTCATCAGGTCTGAGAGACTTCAGGTCTTCATAAGAATATGCTAAGACATCCATGTATTAACGGAGCAAAGAGGTAAACTTGAATCTTTCTTCAGGGGTGTAGCACTTACCAATGTTAACCATCATTGGATTTTCTTTAGTGGTTAGATTTACTTGATTGAATCCCTGAGAGAAACATGAATCTATTTGTTATTGTTTGATGAATCTATCATGCTTGTCAAATAGCTTCTCAAGAGAAACCAGGCCTTTAGGAATTTTATTTCCTTTCAACTGTAATAATTCTTCATTTATATTTGAACTAGATTATAGGATAATTCAAGCTTCTGAGATTCACTGCCTTCAAAACATAGTTATTCAAAATTATCCTATCATTCTAGGAAGGTAATGATTTGATGATCATCATTGAATACTTGTCAATGATCAGCATTGTCATGAACACTTGGTCTATAGACCAGCTCAAAAGTATACATGTCTTTTTTGAAATCTGAGTGAGGAACTAAAAGAGTTCCTAAAATAACAAGTGCATCAGCCCTGTCATTAGACTCTCTGGGTATGGTAGAAATGTTGAAAGTATTAAAGATTTCAATTTGGTCCCAAACCAGGTTGCGCTAGTGGCATAATCTTTCATTCTTGGTTTGGTAAAGATTTCTTACTTGACAAACCACTAATTCAGCATCCCCTTTGGCATGAAGAAACTTGATGCCTTTTTCTTGAGTAGCCTTCATTCCAAGCAGCAAAGATTCATATTCAGTTGTATTGTTAGCATTGTTAATTTTTAATTTGTAAGATGAAGGAAACATATCTCCTTGAGGAGATATCAACACAATCCCAGCTCTTGAACCGGTAGAGGAATAGCTACCATCAAATTCCAGAGTCCATACCCCATCAGTTACAAATTTTTCTTTAGACTTTCCTTCGTTAGAGAGGAAGGGTATTTCTTCATCTATATGGAAACTTAATAATTCATCTGCTACTCTAGTCAAAATGATTTCTGGGTTGGCACTTACAATAATTTTATCAAATGCTTCATGCACTTCATTTGTAGATAGAAAATAGTTACCCATACTTGCGGATTCAAAAAGAATTTGAGCTTTAGGGGTTGATGTTTGGGTGACCACATATTTTTCCTCCTTTTTAGGGAGCAACCTCTTCATTATGCCTTCTACAAGGGTCCTTGCCTCAAATAGGTCCATGCTTAGTTCTCCTCCCACGTCCTTGCAGAAATTTCATCCAAGCAAAATGCCATAGGATCCTGGGACATTAGCCACCAAGGCAGTCATCTTGATTCTCTTGTCTGGAAAGGCTACAAATGCAAATTGGGCATCTTTGATTTTCCCCAGCAATGGTACTTGTTTGTTCTCCATGGAGAAACATTTCCCAAATGTCTTGGTCAGTTGAGGCTAAGAGATTTAGCTACTTTAGCAGGCATGACATTGTTAGATGTGCCTGAGTCTATAATATAGTTACTCAGCTTATGACCATTTATTAACAAGGAAACATAGAAAAGGTTCTATTTTTCTAGGAGCAGCTAGAGGAGTAATGACAATATTATTCAGAATGGGCATGTTCTTTGGTGAATCAGGAGTTACCTTTTTAGTTTTTTGTCTTGCAAGGACAATTTGGTTCTTGACACATTGGATCAGCTTATCCAATTGATCAAGATTAGACTGCAAATATTCAAATTTAGACATCTATTTTTTTGTCTTTTTGACATGATCGATTATGTCAAATGGTTGAATTCAGATAGGTACAGAGGAAGGTATTTCAACTTTTTGGGTTTTAGGAGGGATGGGAGGAGGGCTGGTTTGCGAAATTGAAATAGAAGGTGAAGGTGAAATTGATGTATTTGCCTTTTGGGTGATTACCGGATCCTTTGACTAAAAAGGCAGAGTGGTTCCATACTTAGCAATCATGACTGCTAGCTGAGATTGATCTTTTGTCTTCCCTTTATCAACATGTTGGACTGATTGGTTCTTGGACTTGGTAAACACTGCATATGATCCATCAAAAGCTTCTCCTTTACTTTTAGGTTCATCCTGGTAGTTTAGGAAACCAATGTGGGAGTCACCTGCTGATTCTTCTTGATTTTCTATAAGGATATTAGCGTCATTTTCTTGATTCAATTTAGGCTAGAAAGAGAGCTCTGATTCTGCTTCAAGATATCCCATTGTTGAATTAGTTGGAGGAGCTTTCAGGGCAAGTTTCCCTTGTGGGGGAGGAAGACAATTTTGTTGCCCTTGATTCCTAGCAACATTGCCCTGATATGACTGATTTGGGAATGTCCTTCTAGGCATATCTTTGTATGAAGGAGCAGAAGACATTCCTTACGCCATTTGCTTGTTGAGATCAAGTAACTCATTTGCCAACTTCTACACCATTGGATCTATGGTGCTTATAGATGCATATTCAGAAGATGATGAAGGTCTATTTCTATTTGGATCTCTTCTTATCTTCCCTACTAAGATGAGATCATCTTCAACCTCAGTGGCCAAATTTTGAGCTGCAACAAGATCTATTTGACTAGCACATCTCAAGAGAAAACTTACTTCAGGTAACTGAGAATTAATGAAGAATCATTTGAGATTCTCAGTTGTAGGTCGAGAAATTATAGGAATTATATTCCTCAGTTTGTTAAATTTGGCTATGAAGTCCCTCATTGGTTCATGAGGCTCTTTCTTCATCTATGTAAGTTGAGCCAAAAGTGCATGTGCATCTTCTGCAAGTTTAAATCTAGCTTCAAACTTATCTTTGAGGGTATTCCAATCAGTTACTGACTGAGCCTGTAGATGATAAAACCAATCTGCAGTAGCACCTTGTAATCTTTCTAAAAAAATCCTGACTACTACATCTTCAAATTCTACTCCAATTACGCCACAAACTATGCTGAAGGCTATAATGTGTTCACCAGGATGAACTTTCCCATAACCATAGAATTTGGGGAAATTCTTCCTTAAACTACGTGGAAGCTCATGTAAAGGTGGAGTAAGATTGAGAAGACTAAAAGCATTATCGTAGGGGCCTTGAGCTACCTTTATAGGATTATGAAAAGGAGGAATAACAAATCTCAGAGGGGTAATTATTGGCAAAGCTTTATGAATAGTATAAGTGGATCCTTCATCTGGCAATGGAGATCTGACTTTAGTAGGAGGAAAGCTCTTGGTTCATTAGAGCCGAGATGGTGAAGGAAATAGATCAAAATTACTTTGTTGTACCAACTCGAATACAGGGTTAACGATACCTTTAGCCCTTTGGCTTCGTCTATACCTTGAATCTGCCAGATTGTGAAACAAAAATGGAAAATAATTGACCTTGCTTCAATTTAAAGCTTGAGGATTTAAACTGTGCATTCTTTCCCAGATAGTGTGGAAGTGAATGGATAGATTATAAATGGCTAATGGGTATATCCCCAGCAAAGTCACCAAAAATTGTTGGTTAATATTTTGTCGATCAACGTATTGATAAACAAAATAGGTCTGATCAGCCAAAGTAGGAAGATTGGTTGTCCAAATGTGTGGATTCACCACATCAAAAGGGGACTAATCTCTCCTCTCATCAAGGGGAGGTTCCCTATGGATATGTTATATATATAAATATATATATATATATATATAATAATACTCAAGGGTAGGACAAATCATCCATCTCTCTTTCTTCAGAGATGATGTGTGCAAATCAAAGGAAAAACTCAAGGGAAATGATAGAAAGCACTCCTCTTCTTTTAGAAGTACTATTCAACAAGCCACAAGAATACTCCTGGTAGCAAAAGCAAAATGTAACTAAGGACGTAGTAACCAGCAAATTGAGATGTAACACAAAGTCTCCACCTAAATTTTCCCAAGAGTGAGATATGAAAGACAATGAGGGCACAAAGTCATCCCAAGGTCCTTTACATAGAAATGAAAAGAAAACACACTAAAAGGAAATTATGGGGGCACAAGGTCTCTCCACAATTGACTTCAGGACACCTTCCTTACTACTTTCACTAATTCTGCTTGTTCAATTAAAAGAACAGAAAATATATTAAGGAAAAAGACATAAGAATAGTTTCCCCAAAAACAAAGATATCATAGCATAAAGACTGAAAAGTCACTTGCTTTCTTATTCCAATAAAAAAAATATGATCAACAGTCTAAGCTCAAAGTCTCAGTAATGCCATTCAATTTGGGCAGAGTTTCATTTCTGATTGTCAAAAAGAGATATTTACAATAAAAGAGAGTCCCTTATATAGCCTCTTCAAGAAGGACTCAGGGACAATAACACATCTTGTTGCATTGAAATTTGTTAAGAAGACAAGCTAGAATTTAGGGGATTCTACCCATTTGCTTTTCTCAATGTAGAGAAACAAGTCACGCTATTGAAAGTTTACATCTTTCAATGTCCACCTGGTGATCTGATCCTTCTTCATCGTTCCTCATTTTCTGGTTAATTGAATCAGGTCCTTGATTCGATTTGATACTCTGATCCTTAGTAGCTTCTTGTTGGTCTTGGCCTCAAAGCTTTTGAATGCATTTGGGTCTATAGATTACAAGGATCAACGGCTATTTTATGAGATTTGAAATTGACATTTGCATACCCGTCACTACATTTTCAACAGCTAGTTCGATGTTCTTAAATTTGACGTCTTCAGACGCATCACCCATTGGTCCTTCTTTGGTTTTCCTATTTTGTATCCTCCTAAAGGGAAGGCAACCCTTCAACTTTGGGGGAGTGTCCTTTAAGTTGGTAGTGGAAAGTCCCCCACAAGGGCACCTACCCTTTGGGGTCCTTAGGCGGCCTTTTATTTTTGGCAGTCCTACAGAGCTTTCTCGCAGGCTTTTTCTACGAACACTTTCCTGCGGAGAAAAATTTCACGAACATTTTCCCCAGGCTTCCTCCGCGGGCGTTTTCCCATGGACAAAATTCCATGAACAACTTTCCATAGACAAAAAGTCTGCAAAATTGTTTCGATTGATTTGTCTCTTTGGAAATTTCTTCGGGCTTTCTACCCATAGCTTATTTCTTAAATTCCTTCAAAATTTTTGTCTAAATGAATTCCTTCAGACAAAAAGTCTGAAAGAATTGTTTCTTGCCTTAGTCTTTTTTGACTACCTTAAACGAAAATCTGAAAGAATTACCTTTGTGGCTTCCTTGAAAATGACCCTTCTGACGGGTTCTTTTGTCGACCAAGTGCCCTCCGCAAGGGCACTTGTCCTTCGAGAGGCTCTTTTGAACTTTTGCTTTGAACCGCTCCTTTGAACCAAGCTAATGAACCAGGCTTTGAACCAAGCTTTAAACCAAAAGCATTGAACTGCTCCATTGAACCAACTGACAAACCAAAAGCATTGAACCTCTCCATTGAACCAACTGATGAACCATTTGATTGAACCAATGTGATGAACTTTTTTGATTGAACTTTGCAGTTGTGTTGAGAGCTTTTTAACCTGTTGAACCAAATGCGTTGAACCAGTTGAACCTTGATTGAACCTGCTTGTAGAAGACTTTTGAACCTAATTTTACAAGTCTTTGAACCTGGAAGCAGTTGAACTCTTGCTGTTGATGCTTGCCAATGAACTCTTTTGGTTGAACCTGATCATTGAACCAACTTTGAGATCGCCTAAGTGTTGAAAGATTGCTTCTTTCCTACATAGTCTATAGAAATCAACCAGTGAAGCTTGTTGAACTTGTCCTGCAGAGTCTGTAGATTTCTCTTTTCCTACAAAGTCCATAGATTCAAGCCTGCAAAGTTCATAGATTCAAGCCTACAGAGTCCGTAGATTTTTGAGAAGCTTGAAAAATGAGGAATTTGAATGCCTAGGACAAATTTCGGAAAGGGAAGAGACAAATTTGGTTTGTAAGACCAAAATTGTTCAAATGTTGTCCCAAAAATGAGTGATATTTTTTGGGCGACAACAAGCATCATCTTCTATAGGTTTTTTATCTCTATCTTCTTCTTTTATCTCTTTTTTGAGGGATTTTTTTCCTATAGGTTTTTTCCATTTTATCCAGTTCTTAATATTTGCTTTGTACATAGGTGCCTCAACAAGCCTTATTGCCAGGACCTATTTATTTATACCCATTAAATTTATGCTTAGGGGGCGTATTAGTGTAGGGTATTTATTTTTTGAATACATCTTATTTTAATTATTTCCTACACAAGCCACATGGGTTATTCCACCTCACTTGGAGTTTGCCTACACTTGTGAGATATGCTTTCTTAGGTGTGCATTGTCATGGGAATTACATGTTTGACTTATCCTTAGGTAGATGGAGCTACTCTTGATTGGTTATTTATGATATGGGAGTCACACTCTACTCTTATCACATTTGACCTACTTTCATGTTGGAATTAAACATTTCACTCCCTATTTGTACATCTTGCTTATTGAGTTATTCTATGGAGTGTTGGATATTTTCTCTTATTCCTTTACAATATTCTTGTATGCATGATTTCATCTACTTATAGCTTCATTATGATGCATACGTTCTTGACTTGTGAGATCACTCCACCATGTCTATTATTTGGTATGGTGATCCTGGCAATTTTATGACATCATTTCTCTCTCCTATCTATGGATCACATTTGTAATTATGTAAAACAATGAAGACTAGAGATATTATTTTATATAATTATTATAAATCAATAATATTATGTTAGTCACTTGTATTATTAGAGTGTAGTTCTTGGCCACTCGAGCCATTTTTTTTTGGTGATTATCTTCAGCTAGATCTTGTCACATGTGTATCTCTCTCTTGCGGTAGTAGAGTTTTGTCTCATGTCTAAAAGCCATTATTAGTAGCTCTGCTCCTGCCCTCAAAGAAATATTGTTAAAAGGTGTTTTTTTGTCTTTGGAGCATCACCATTTCCTTTTAATGTATTTTTCATGGTTTTTCAACCATTGTGTTATATTATCAAATAGAGAAACCTTTTCATTCTTTTGTGACAACTAACTCTTATTATTAAAATTATCCCATAATATTAACAATATTTATGCTATTATCTATGTAAAAATATATAATTAATTTATATTATAATTTCTTTATTTGGATTGTAATTTGTGTGGTTACATTGCATGAAAATAAACAATAAAAAGTTAGAACTAGCTCATCCTTTATGCACAACTACGTTCAATGTAAAGGTTTCATAGCCTGTATATAATTGTGTTCTATTTTACTATTTTAATTGTGGTGGTTTCCATACCTATGTATGTCTTTTATTAGGGTAAGTAGGGATTTTTGAAGGGCCTAGACCTTTATTTAAGAGAGCAGATACACCAATGAAACCTAGCAAAACTAAAAAGAACACAAATGGCAAAGAAACGTAAGACTATCACTATGTATGTTATATATGAAATATGATGCATTTTTTACTTTTATCACATATATTAAAAATCAAAATTCATTTACCATTCTCAAAATTAATGCAAACAATGTGGTTTGCATAGTGTCAATTACCTTTAGACATGCATTACTACTTGTCAATAGATAGAACTATGGACACCTACATTATTTCAATGTTAGATTGAATGTTTTATTTTTTAATAAACATAATACTAAATTGCTCAATTTTTCATACTCTAATATTTTCTCTAAATGTTTCAATTTATTTTGATGGAACATTCATTATATATCTTGATGACATATATATGTGTGTGTGTCTATATATATATGTATATATATGTATATATATGTGTGTATATATATATATATATATATATATATATATATATATATATATATATATATATATATATATATATATATATATATGTATATGTATATGTATGTATATGTATGTATATGTATGTATATGTATGTATATGTATATATATATGTATATGTATGTATATGTATATGTATATGTATATGTATATATATATATATATATATATATATATATATAAATATAATATTACTAAATAATATTACTGTATTGAAAAGCAAATTAAACATAATTTTTATAAATTAGGTGATAAAGGAAAATCCAAAATCCATGGAAAACCTAAGATATGAGTAAGATGGGCCTAGAACATACACTATGCATTACCAGGACCTAGAATGATATACTATCTATGGGGATAAATCTAAAACATAAAAATACTAGAGGGGAGGAGAAAATAATATTAAAATAGAGAAAAAAAATAATGAGAACAAAAAAAGAGACAATAAAAATAAATAAAAAATATATTAATCAGAGTATTAACTAGACTATTAATAAATAACCACATGGGTGTTTTAGAATAATGTAATTTTAGAAATAGAATATTCCCCAATAAATGAAATAATCATCTGAAATAATTTATAATATTTGATGCATTTTATTTTTTATCCTAATATTAACTTATGCTTTTGAGCCAATTTAAATCAGGTATCTATGATGGCATGATCTCATTTTTCCATTATTTTAGATCTTTGGTGATAAAAAATGGCGTGATTGTTCATAATATTTAAGTTGAATATAAACATTACCTATAAATATAGAATTATTATATTTCATTCACAAATATAATATATAGTAATTATTCATAAAAAATTTATTGAATATTAAAAATAAATCAAATAATCATTAAACCATTATTTCATTCTAAAGACAATATTTGTCATAAATTAATTGTAGCATATAGATTGAGGTTTGTTGACTTGAATATATATATATATATATATATATATATATATATATATATATATATATATATATATATATGTATGTGTATAATTGCTTTCACTACTTGGGTATTTATAAATATAATTATAATTAACATTTTTATAACAATCACGCAATATTCACTTGGGTTTAGGTAAGATTCATATGTTACAGTTATAGAAAGGAAAGTGAGATAAAAATGGTAATTTATAAGTATTAGGTTATATATTTGGGATAGGAATGTTGATTCAAACAGTTGAAAAATGTATGAAAAATAAAGTTGGAGCATATCTTGTAAAAGTCTTAAATTTTGAAGTAGGTCTTTGTTTCCATTTTTAAATAGAATAAGTCATCAAAGAGCTTCTTGCAGTTGTAATCAATGCTCATCAATTTTTTTAAAAAAAAGACATATTTTTAAGCCCAAAAAGATCATTTAAAGGCCTAAAAATTGCACTTCAAATTTCTTTTCACTAATGTTTATTATTTTCTAAATTTAGTCTTGTTAAAATTGGACAAGGACTTATAGTTGCATATCATTCGAAAGCTTATTTTATATATTCATAGGAATAATGGTTCTCTGTATTCCCATCTTAATTTTTATGTCAAATTTACTGAAATATATATTTTTTTAAAACGACTAAAAAAATAAAAAGTTTGCTTGACTTTAGGATTAATTATTTTTTAATATAATTTTAATTATTTATAAAAAATATATCTCCAATTTTTGAATTAATAGAATATTATATATATTATTTTAGAATGATGAATTATAGTTCTGTGTTTCTTTTCAAATTTATATTTTGTAATTTTAGTCTATATTTTTATTATTAGATTTATTATCTGGTATTTGAACATGGTTAAATTTGAGAAGAAAGAAATGAAAGTAATGTTATTTATGATTTTGTTCTTATGTTAATTTTTTTCTTTTTAGAAGTTATATTTTCTAAGAGCATGTTTTTGAGAATAAATTTTGAAATAAGAAGAGGTTATGCTAAGATCAATAGAAATACATAATATTTACATAAGAGAGTGGGAGGGATTAAACTAATTATTTTAGGACATAGCGTAAGTAAAAGGAGATAGGAAAGTGATGAATAAGGAGAGCATGGTGTATAGATTTAAAGCGAGGAAAAAGAGCAAGAAGAGTCGTAGTAATTTGAATAAATATATCTTTGAGTATTAGAAAAATAAAACGAAGGAGTGTAAGTTGAAGTATTGTAGTATTGGGGTTATTTAAAACTAAAGGAGTTGATAGAATAGTTGAATGACATGGAATGAGATCTTGAATATGATAATATGGCAGAGGAAAAGATGGTGAAAGTTTATTTTAAAAAACTGAATGATTATGTGATGATAAGGTGGGATCATTTAAAATATGAAAAAAAAAAAAAAAAAAGTAATTAGAAGATTTGAAATAAAAATCATTTCTTGTGGACTATTTACAAACCCTATACATAATATATTAGAACTTGAGGGAAAAGAAGTATAGTATAAATGAATACATATGAATTTTACAATCTATCAATTTAAGTGGAACATGATGAAACAAAAAAATAAATAGCTGCAAATTATGTAAATAGTTTTAATTTTTATCTTCAAAATAATATGCTTATGTATAGAATTAATAACATGGAAGATGATTATCAATTAACATAGAATTAATAACATGAAAGATGATTATCAATTATATTTGAAGGTGGAAGAACAGCAAAGTAGGAAAGTGTTTTAGAGATAGTTTAGGATGAATAGATAACCATCATCCCCATTAAAGGGACATGGTGGATTTACTCCCACAAGATAAATCACCCCATACGATAGAAAGACAAGAAGATGCTAGACTGATTTTTAAAATATGCAAAAGGAAGAGGATCTCATAGAGGCAAAGGATATAATGGTGGTAGAGGATGGAAAGCCGTTAAAACACTTTTTTTTTTCTACAAATAAAGTAAATAAATGAACAATACATTTTAATGGCCGATTATGATAAAACTGAGGAAGAAGAATATATTAAATTTGTAGACTTTAACTTAGGATATAATTGAATAAAAATTAATTATAATAATTAATTTGTATGCATCATTTACTAGTGTGACATTTGTCACACATCTATCTTAAAAAGTTTTAATAATAAATTTTTAGATGTAATATTTATAACAAAATCTTTCTATTAAGATAAATTTTTAATTGATAAAACTGAGGAAGAAGAATATATTAAATTTTTAGACTTTAACTTAGGATATAGTTAAATAAAAATTAATTATAATAATTAATTTGTATGCATCATTTACCATATGTTAATCAACGCTTTATCCTAGCATGTAGCATTTGAAGAAATATAAAATTGCTTCAAGTAAACACCATTGAAAAAAAAAAAAAAAATCATTTTCTTTGTCTAGTTTTTCTTATTTAGCACTTTCCTTTTTCGAATTGATTTAGTTTTTAATGGAGGATATTATTCAGGTATTAAGCGGGGCTAATTAAATTAATTTTTACATTAAAGTTTTAAAGGCAGGAAAATCATTTGTATTGATGAATTTTTTAAAGGTATCACTTAATCTAACATTTTGGCACACTTGTAAGTAATTCATACCATTGGATACATTATCAATGGTACCTAACATCTTAAAGTTACCATTTAAAAATGTTCGATGGTATGTGATGCTCAATAAGATTGTCTTTTGAACATAATTGTTCATAACTACCTCCTCTGCTATGGATACACAATTTTTTTTGACCCACTTACAATTTATAACTACACCATATGGTAACCAAAGATGAAACAACTCCTCTAATTGAAAGGCACTTTGCATGTCCTCTCAGACATAGTTATGACCTTCATATCAGAGAATGCAAAAAAAATGTTAGTGTGTAAACAAGATGAGGCACTTCGTTTGATTGGCATTAACGTCTCAAAGACCCTTCTCTTTCACATCATTGACACTAAAATCCCGAAGGAAGCATAGAAAAAGTTTAATACCTTATTTGGAAAAGTCAGTGACAACTTGATGAAGAACTATCTTTACTTACACCATGTCATTCCCGCCATTGAAGGATTTCTAACAAAATTCAAATTCAGTAGGTCCCAATTGCATGTTGTTGGCAAAAAAAATAATGGAAAAGAAGCCATTTTTCTCATTATGGCTAAGTCGGAGGGTCATTTTAGTATCTTTGCTAGTAATTTTTACTCTACTTTGAATGCCTTGGATGATCAATTTTAGTGGCCCACTTTTGAGTTGTTTTGTGAATGATTGACTAGGTAGAAAACCAAGACTACATCTCTTGACATTCTTCCTAGCTCTATTTATGCACAATTTTCTAGATCCTCCAAAGACAAACCCAAACTGAAGCCAAATATTATACCTTTCCCCAAAGCTATTGATTCTACTAAGCCATCTAAACCTAGAGAATATTCTATGGTAGAATAATTAATAGTTAAGTGGTGCTATTTATGTACCCTTAATACATTAAATTGCATTAGTTAAACAATAATATACTTTATTATTTATCATGAGTTTATCCTCATGTAAATAAATAATAAAATATATTATATGATCTTTGGAAAGGTTAGACCCATTAATGTGGTGGTTGGAAAAATACATATTATAATGGTTAGATTACCTTACCTATATATAACAATAGTTTATATTGTAAGATGTAATGAAAGAGAGTTCAGACAAATGAGATGTGGAGAATACATTTCCATGTTATGTGAAGATTTGTAGAGGAAAAGTGAGGGTAAGGAAAGCTCTATTCAGTACATTTGAGTTTCTCATAATATGAATAATCTTTCTAATTTTTTTACCTCTTGGAGGTTTTTCCACCTATTTCTTATGTTGGTTTTATGTATTCCTTTGCTATTGATCTAACATCTGGATCCATTTCTCATATACATTAATTTGGATGTTTTATCATTCTAAACAAAACAAGACTTATGGTATATGTAACTTTTATGGTGTAAAAAATCATTTTGAGTTTTGATGTTTGAATAAGATCAAAGCCTTAAAAGTGGTTGTCAAGAAAAAGAACTTTTTTATTTCTACTCATTCTTCGACACCTTCAAAATTAAAAGGGAATGTAATTACTGCTATGGATTTCACTACATCATGTGATGGTTAGATTGTTAATTTCAGTACTTCATCACCTTACACAATCTTCAAATCTTATTTATTCTTTCTCAGATTGTATAATTTCTAATATTGAAGTATGTAACTCATTTAGAATTGAAGTGTGAGGATTTGTTACTATTCATAAGTTGGATGGATACATCAATAATGTGTTATATGTTCCCAAATCTTTGACTTTTTTTTGTGGATCAAATTTATAACTCAATCTCTATGAAGGTCATTATGATATGAGAATTATTAGATCTAGATGATATATTTACTATAGTTAATTGAGATCATGGTTCATGTCTTATAGTACCTTTAAGATATTTTGACATGTGTGATCGTATTTTGAGTTATTTATAAAACTACTATATTTAGTAATAAAAACCCAATAACATAAACAACATCAAAGGAGGGGATAAAGAACAATTGGATAATTAAATATGGATTATTGCCATCTTTTTATCCCTTACAACTCCTCTTCAAGATCTTCAAGAATATTCTAATGCTAAATTTGATTGTGGAGTACTTGGATTGAGCTTCAAAGTGACTCCAATAGATTCCATAGATTGTTGAATGGTTTTGAAAGAGTATGAAGATGCTTGACAATGGTTGATTATAAGAGTATAATGGAGGCTTATTAATTTTATAGTTAGTTTAACTATGGCCCAAGCATGGCTTATATAAGATGGTGGAGGATGTTTTTAGGGAATTTTAAATTATTTAGAAACCTCTAGTTTAGGGACTTCCAAAATCTTAAAGGAGCTTCCTTATTTATAGAGGTTTCTTGATTATTTTAAGAGATAATAGGGGATTAGATGGGAGTTAATGAGGTTTAGGATTCATACAGATGTAGGAGAGGCTAAGGTGGTAGGGTAGCTGGGGTTAAGTGAATAAAAAGGAATTTTAAATTGGCAAGTGGCCTAATGGCTAGATTAGTGCCTAAGTAGTTTAGTTAGTAGGTTAATAGAGTAATTAATTAGTTATAAGTGTATGGTTAGGTCTAAATTAGTGTTTTTAATAGGATTATTAAGGTGAGCATATTTAGGTGCATACATTTTACCCCTCTTTGAAAGGCTATTATGAGTGAAGTGAAGTGGAGGGAGTAATGGCTTTTCAAAAAAAAATATATTCATAGATAAGGATGTTGTTAGTAGGTAGGATTCCCCCTTGAAGGAGCATGTAGGGAAGAATGAACCAGATAGTCACTCAAATAGAAATCCCTAGGATAGAATAAGACCAAGATGAAGATAAGGGGTTGGGATGCCCCACATGTTGATGTAGCTATGATTGGCATGCCCCGAGCATAAGTGCTATGGAATACAGTGACTTAGCCATAGACGATGAGTTATAGATAATCAACCAATGTCTAAAAGAGAGGTAGGTTGATTAAGATGGTAAGATTTTAATTCATGAAATGTATTGTTTGACAAATAAAGAGATGAGATAGGCTACTAGCTAAGGATAATTCTCATAGCAAGGACACATGCTAGGGATGGAGGGAATCCTATAGAATGAGATTTGTTGGATGGAAAGTGATAACAAGCCACTTTATGTTGGATGTGTATCTCAATATGATTTAATAACTTTGAGTGACAAATAAGGGATGGGATAGGATGGGACATTAATAGTGGTTGAGATATCACTAGGCACAAGAACATAGCTAGGTGCTACCTACATATTCTGAAAAGATCTCAGGCCAATATAGTTTTGACTCAAGATTGTGGATTGATAATGAGGAATAAAGGGAAATGCCCTAGGAGACTTAGGATTGATAAAAAAAATGATGAATAGTGATAATAGATCATATAATAGGATTTGGGGGCCCAAATTAGTAGTCTGGGTATGATGATGTGAGTAGTGAGGGTTAAAATGGGTACAAGGGATAAAAGAAGGGGGTGAAGGAAGGGTAAAATAGAAAAAGGTGGGTGAAAAAGGATCATTTTTTATTTTAGCCCTTTTAATTTCATTGCTTTATAGCCTTAGCAATGGACCATATCCCTTTCTCATCACATCACAGAGAGAGTGTCTAGGAGCATCAAAGGCAAGCCAACATGGGACCATTGGTAAATAATCCTTCCCTAGCCCATTAATTTTTTCATTTTCACATTTATTTCCTCATTAATTATATGTACATGTTGTGGTGACAATATCACAATTGAGGGTAATGCTCTATGTGGTAGTATTGTCTTTGTAAGTTATGATATTATGGTCATAAACTATGATATTTCAATACCATGATAGGTGACTATTGGTATTTCAATATCATAATGATCAATTTAGGATATCATGTTACCATAAGAGGAGAGTGATGGTTTTATAAAACCACAAGTTTAGATTCATAGTTATACAAAACTATAGAACATGATTAGTGTTATTATCATTATCTGATTGAGGACTAGGTTGAAATTAGTGATATTATGGTAGGTAGGGATAAAGGTTGATGATTTTTTTATCGATGGAAGTTAGGTGGTGTAAGGACTTAGGGAAATGAGGTGAAGGGTGTATAGGGGCTAACTTGGGGAAGGTTCAAATTGATAGGATTAGTCTCGGATAAATTAGGTTAGGTTAGGTTAGGATTTGAGTGGGTTAAGATGGGGAGGATAGGATGTAGATGACTCGATTAGGGAAGGTTAGGATGGGTAGCTGTTGGAATGAGGTGAGTGGGGTTTAGATGAAGGATTAAATGGGTAAGTTGGATAGGGTGAGTTAATGTGATTTTAAAAAGGGAATCAAAGGATAGTTAGGTGGATAACATGCATAATAATATTTTTAGGGTTGGTTAATAGGTCCAAAAGACCCAGTTTTGCCTTTTAACATCTATAGAAACTGAGGACTCATTATATACGGGCCTCCTTTAAGGAATGGTGAACACAACCACAAAATGAACTATACCAGATAAAATATCAAACCAAAGGTCCATATTAAGTCCCAATAGTGGTCCTTTATGTCAATAATCACCTGACTACATCATTGTGTCCTTTTCATTTATGCCTTATTTGTTTACTTTGAGGACATTCGCATATTTCATTACCAATTGAATCTAAGCCTTAATATTATTTGTTTCATACATGTCACAACATTTAAACATGTACTTGTGTATGTCTTATATTCATGGGTGTGGACATATTCAAATTTAATTCTATGTGGCTCTAGAACTCTTTTGTATTTATATATATGTGTGATGGAATCTGAACATGTCCTTGTATGTGATTTATATTTGAGTGAGTAAAATTTGAACATGTATTTTGTATTTGGCCCCTTGTTATTCTATTATTTATTTTTTATGTTGTGTGTACACTTTGATTGTGTGTATCATGGCCATGCCACATTTATTGATTCCTTACTCAAAATATTAATGCCATGATTGACATCATGTCATGTCCCCTCTCTAGTACAACATGACACTTTACGTGGATTTGCCTATTCCAGACTCTCGTAGGCAGATGGTGGTGATGAGAGAGTCATTTTTTGCATTTATTTGGTGATTGGATGGCTCATTATGCTCTTGAAGACATTATATTTATTTATTTGGGGCCAAAATGTTATATTTTTAAATTAAGATGCACTTTTATTTTATAAAGTTACTTTTTATAAAGTCACTTTTATTTTATAAAGTTACTTTTTATAAAGTCACTTTTATTTTATAAAAATTACAATGAGGTTTTACAAGATGTATTACGAATACTTCTAGAAGTTTCCAAAAAGTGCATAAATAGACCCCATGGGTCTATTATTTGGCATCGAAGTCTATTTTCTCATTTGAGTCTTCTTGAGCATATTATTTGCATCTAGTTGCATTGTCTTGTTGAAAGCTAGAAGTTGCAATCTATTGAAAAGGATCTATATCTCCATTGAATGAATATATTGGCACTAAGTGGATTTGTTCCATATTCAATTTACATTTACAGCAGTATAATTTGATTGTTTGACAACTATTTGACGAAATTCCATAGTGCAAGATCAGTGTTTTGATGATCCTACTAGTGAGGGTCATTACACATCATACATCCACCCAACCCTTTTAATTATATTTTGGATATCATGCATTCTTTCCTAAGTAGTTATAATTAACATTATATACTTACTCAATTATTTTAATGCTTCATTGTCACATCTTTCTAAACATACTATAAAGGCTTGTTACCACATGCATCTTTTATTATTAATGATAAAATATTACCAAAGATCGATTTAAGAACGATGAAATTAAGTAAGTAAAATACATAAAATAATAATATTACCTTGATTAAGTGAGCAAACCATGAGTTGAGATGAAATATTTGATAAGTGGAGAAAATTATTCAACGGTGAGAGAACTCCACAACCTAGTATTAAGAAGATTGAAGACAATAAACTCCAAGTACAATGGCATGTATAAGCTTAGAATGAGAATGGCCTTAGGCCAAGAGAGCAAGATCAAGACTTAGAAAAACAAGAATTAATTGTGTGTTGAGAGTGTTGAAGAATGAGAGAGGAAGGCTCTCTTATAGAGTACGAAGAAAAGAGCGGAAGTTATAAGGAATGTCGTGATTATCTTACAAGCCTCTTTTATGTGAGACACTTGTGACTTATTCCTTTAAAGTGGAGAGAATTATGTGTCAAGCGAGAGAATAAGAGTTACATGCAAGTAACCCTGAATCTAACATGTGGATTAGGGAGGTAAGTGACACCTCAAAAGAGTAAGAATAAAATGTATATATATATATATATATATAATAAGTACATACATAATTAAGATTTTGGATAAGCTTAAAAATTATATGAAGGATTTAAAATTAAGAATAATTTTTCAACAGTCCCTCTTAAACTTAAATTGGGGTTACAAAAGTAGAGAAAACCTTTACAAAGAAGAAAATATTTGAAATTACATAATACTTCCTCTTAATAAAAACTTGCTTCAAAAGGAATTACAAATATTTTAAAGAAGAAAAAAGAAAAGATGTTGCCAAAAGTCACAAGGAAGAAAGTATGATCACCAAAAATCTCCAAGAATCTTTTTTAGATAAGGTGGTTAATCTATCATAAAACAAAGAGTAATAAAAAAGAATAATGATGCACAAATCTGTAAAATAAATATGCTAACATCAATCTTTCAAGTTAAGTAACAAATATGCCAAAACTACAATCTACACACATAATGTAATAAAAGTATATGTACAACTAGATAAATTTGAGTGAAGACAACTTTAATCATAAAGTGCATAAAAATACACAAAAATAAGTTAGTCATCATAATCAAAGTATATATCCAATGTAATAATAAGCAAAGAATGCAAAAATATAGTTAGATAATCAAAATAGAGACAAAGAATATGTGTCACTTTAAAAAAATATTCTGCATGAAACATTAGAAGAATTGTAAGAAGACATATTAAAGTCTCTAGAAGATTCATTTTCTTTAGGAATCGAAATAGTTTTACCCTTATTGTTAGAGTTTTAGTCATTTTTCAATAATGAAAAATATCATGCATGGATTTACCACAGGATTTGTAAGGATGCCATTTCCAATATTTATATATTTGGCGCTCGTGTTTTCTACAATATGCACAAATTTTAACAATTTTAACTAAATCATGAGCATTAGAAGTAGTATAATCAAAAGAAGTTACATTATAAGTACTTTAATGAGAGACAATAAAATTCTGAATTTGTATGAGAAGTAGGTGAATCATTAAAACTAAGACATTTATAGTTTATATTAGATTTAGTTAAAATAGGTTCAAGCATCCATGTTGTGCACTTACCGAGTCGATCACCCGAATAGTCTTTATTGTGCATAATTTTTAATCTGGGGTTGGTATAAAAAGTGAGAATATGAGTTTGAGTTCATTTATAAATACTAGGAGATCCAACATCATTAGATCTGTTCTTATTAGCAAAAGACTTATTTTTCAAGTAGAGCATCAATAGATGATTGCATTTTCTCTGCATGAGTAGTAAAAGAGTTTTGAAAAGTAGTAATATTGTCTTTTTGACATTGAACTTCATATTTGAGCTTAGCTATCTCATCAATTTTTAAATTACTTTGATGTGTAAACTTATTAAAAAATAAAAAATAACTAATTTTAATACCATATCAATACACGATTATACAATTTTTAGTTTTGCAATAAATATGATAAATTAACTTATCCCAAAAAAACAAATTATTATAATTTAAAATAATTAACTTACAAATGTAGGCCCACACCAAAATATCAAACGTAAGTGGATTGAAAAATACCTTTTCGTATGAAATAATAAAATTATTTCTTAAAAGGATTACGACAAAATCTCCGAAAAATAAAAGGCACAAATTGCTATAGATTTTAATATATTTGCAAAAGATTTTAATTCATAAATACCAATATGAAATGGTTTTGAAAAAAAAGTGGATTGATGTGAATGGTATAAAAAATCATTAAAAACTTTAAGATGACGTCCTTAGTTTTAATGATATGTCACATTGACAAATTTACATATAACACATTTGTTTTCTTTTAAAAATATGGAAAAAAACAAATTTGCACATATAAAGGCTTTATGTCAAAGAAATACGGATTAAAATTGAAAAACAAAAAAATTGCTTAAGGAAATTTTGCACTCGCAACGCTCCTAAAAGAGTTTGAATAAACTTAAAACATATATTAATGCATTAAACATCCATCGCAAAATTAAACATTAATGGCTTAACGCCAAACTACCATACCATATAATAAAGGTAATCTCGAGAGAAAGCTAATAAAAGCACTTTTAAGCAATTAAATTAACTTAAATGTAAAATCCATCTAATTATATATGATCGATTATTGTGTGTGTATATATAAAGCCAGCTATACATAATCGATTTACTATATATAATAGATCGACCACTAATATATATTAGTAATAGATCTAATATATATTAGATGGATTACTTATATATATAGGTAATTGATTACTTTTATGATCGATTATTGTGTGTGTATATATACAGTCAGTTATACATAATCGATCTACTATATATAATAGATCAATCACTAATATATATTAGTAATTGATCTAATATATATTAGATGGATTACTTATATATATAAGTAATTGATTATATATATATATATATATATATATATATATATATATATATATATATATATATATATATATATATATATAAGCATTTGAGATGTCAAAAACATTTACAGATAATCCAGATAAGACATCATATTATGGTGCATCCCCCATTAGTAAGCATAATAATTGAATGAACTATATAAAAATGGCTCCTTATAAATAGCCTAGCAAAAAACTAATATTATCAATAGTATCACAAAAGCAATAGTTATATCAAAAGAGAAATATAACAAAGAGCAACCACCCCAAATATGGCAGACTCAAGCCTATGAGTTATGCACCTTACTAGTAGCATCACCTTTGACTTCGCATCCATCATCAACAGAATCAGGTCCCTCTGAAAAGTTTTTACCACCACCAAGGCCCAATCGCATTTGTTCAGAGGCCATCTGAATAGGATAGTGATCCACTTTTTCCAATAGTCCTTTCATTTTTCTCTTTTTAACATAGTCCAAGACATCCTCAACATCCACCAAGCCTCCTCTTTTGATCAATTTTTCCAATTTGCTAGAGAAAATGTTGATGTTCTTGTCAATGTTCTTCCATACTTCTTCCTGTGGACCCTGATTATGTGTCTCTAGAGCTAATCCATGAGAAGAAAGCATTGTCTCTACAAACTCATCACCCAATTTAGGGAATAAGTTCAGATCGAATGGTGTAAATGTATCTTGGGATTCTCTAATTATGCATCTTCCTTGCTCATCATTGCGCACATCCTTTACCACATTTTCATTTGTATCTAACCAACTATCAATCCCATTCTGATCAAATTCAGATGGAGTAATCCATTCTTGTACCGAGTGTTCCACCTAGTCAAAGTATGTGTATTTTATGTAGTCTGATGCAGGAGCATCTACAATGGCTACCTGAAGACATGGTCAAAGTTGGAAATTCTCAAGCATACAAAGTTCAAGTCATGTCTTGTTTTGTATTTGAATTCATATTGTTGTCTTTTCCCTCCAAAATGTTGTTAAGGAGGAATAAATGTAAAAAGTAAAAGTAAAAAGGTAATTGTTGGGGCTGTTGAGAAAAATAAGGGGAGTGGTTGAAATCTTTCAACCGTAAGATATTAGTCTTCTCCAAATTAGTATATTGTTGGAAATTAAAAAAAAAAAAAAAACTTTTTGTTGTTTTATCTTGAGCCCAAGTTGGGCGTAGAGGTTAGGGAGAAGATTCATTCAAAACAAAATATATATTGTTTTGGTATGAGGAGGGATGAAGAGTAGTAGTTAGCGAAAGAAAAGAAGGCCTTAAGGGCCGTATGACTATATAGAAGATCTGTAGGTATCAGTCTGTAATAGGTCTGCATAATTTTTTTTGATATCTCAATAAATAAAGAAAGATTATATTCTTGTTGATTATGAGTCCTTTGTAATTGTACAATGTTGGACTATGTCTTTATGATTGAGTAGAGTCCAGAAGTGTCGTAGTATCTTTGCAAGATGACCGTATATGAGGAGAGCTGCAGAGTTTTGTATGTAACAGATTTGAACGAGGAAGATAATCGTCAGTTACATGGAAGACTGAAGAAAATTAAAAAGATTGAAAGATAAGGCAATCACAGAGCATGATTTGAGGAAATGTGAGATAGGAGGGGTGCATGATATGAAGAGAAATGATTAGAGGAATGCAATGTTGTCTTCCATAATCTTGGTAAGCAAATGAATTCCCATCTTTTAAGTCATTCTGGGTTATGCATAGAAAAGGCCGTGCATTTTTGAAAAAAAACCCATTCTATAAATCTCTGAATCGATTTATGTGGAACATGTTTATGTCTGTCATGTATAAGAAACAAATGAACAATATTTTACCTTGTTTGTAGACAGATCCTAAGAAGGATAATGGATATGGAATAAGATCTTATAGGATGTAGATTTGTTATATATTTCAAGATATGTCCAGACAGTACAAACAATATTGAAATCTTAGTGATTTGAATCGACTCAAGAAATCGAGTACAACTTTGTGCTGAATGTGAGAAAATATGAGGTTTTCATTTGGCTATGGCACCTAAATATGTATGTATGTTAGTTTAAATTAAAAACATTACAATTTTTTACAAGGTTGTTGAGCCAAGGGAAGATGATATATGTTATCACAGAATTGATTATGCCTATTTGAAGGCTTTATAGCCATGGGTAAAAATAGTCCTGAGTTTAATCGTGAGACCACCTATTTTGTGAGGTGAATGGTGTATATCTACACAGTCTTGAATGGAGAAGAACGCATATTTAGTAAGGCTTGTAATCAAGTGTTCACTCTGTGCATGTGTAGGCTAATGTTTGTATTCAGTTTGGGAAGCATTTGAATTATCAGCCTGTGAAAAGCCAGAAAGTAATGTACCCTAAATCTATGATTTCTTTCAAATACAATACCCCTGTTTGCAGTCAATTACAATATAACGGTTGTGAGCTATGATTTTTTTTCTCAAAGATTTCCAGATTCTATGGACTTTGCAGGTTCATAACTACGGACTCTGCAGGGTCATTTTTATGATTTTGTTGTTGATGAATATCAGAAGAGAACAACGCATCATTTTGGTATCAAAGCAATCTAAGGACTGTTTCATCATTTGGTATCAGAGCCTGAAGCTCTTGGGATTTGTTGAGGAAAGGTATGAGTACCTTTGATATTTGATTTGAGTTTTTTTTTTTTGAGAAGCAAATAGGTGAAGAGGAAGGCAACCGAGCCATTGAGGCTGAAGAGGAGAAAAAGCCAAGAGAAGATCAAAAGTAAGGGAGCAAGTGAATGCTCAAGAGGAAGATCCAAAGGAAGGTAAGTTTGGATTTGTGATTTGTTTTTGTTGAAGTGTTGTATAAAGAGTTGCTGCAGGATTGAGAAAAGGATCAAAAGACTAAGATGCAAAAGGCCTAGGTGAGATCAAGGAGATTGTCAAAAGACCAGTCAAGGAGAAAGGCTTGGGTGAGACAAGGGATCAAGAGACCAAGGTGGAAAATACTTGGGTGAAGATCTCAAAAATAGAAGTATTGTTGAAGGCACTACAGAGCAGTAAGGTATATGAGGGCACCAAGAAGAAAGCAAACATCCAAAAGAAGAAAGGTATGGACAGTATTGCAATTGATAAAGAGATTGATAGTTTGAAAAGAGATTTAGCTAATTTTATAGATAGATATGAGTCTTGGATGCAGATGGATAAGCAAGCATGGGTATGGCCAATGAGGAAGAGGTTGAAGTGGCCAATAGATCTCCTAATGAAGAGGGGGGAAATGCAAAATGAGATTGCCAAGAAGAGATAAGCCCATAGAGGCTTGAAGAAGATAAGAAGGTTGCCAAGTGAGCAGCAAGAAGAATAAGTTGAGAAGAAGGTTCTCATTGTGGAGAACAAGAGAAGAGAAGAAAGAAAAGATGAAGTGTCAGGAAGAACACTTGAGAGGATGAGAGTGTCGATGAAGAGAACACTCATAGGGACCTTGTGGTCTCTTGTTTTATTTCTAGTATAGTCTTTGAGTGGATAATTGCAGGTATGAACAGCCTTGTGAAGGTCAAGAGAAGGTCCTTGGAGAATGAAGAGATTGGTGCAAAAGAGAGAAGAGAGTTTGTTGTTGATAAGGAAGAAGAGATGCATTGGTTAATGCATGAGGAAGGTTTTGAGTAACCCCTACAAGCAAGAGAAGAGATGGAAGATGAGGATGAATTCTATGATACCATTGAATGCCAAGAAGAGGAAAGAGAACAGCCAAGCACAAAGGGAGAGAAAGATTACTCCATGGAACAAGCTATCAAAGAGGTAAATGAAGTGTTAAGACCTGATTTTGATTATTATTGTGAGCATGAAGATGTTAATACATAGGTTAGAAGAGGCAAGATGAAGATGAAGTCCTCACACAAAGTAGTCAATCATGGATACATAATGCCTAAGTGGATGGTGAAGCACACAAGCAAGCAACAAGTAAGCAAGCATTCAAGTTTACCTTATAAGATTGATTTTTCTCATATTCCTAATATGAATGTAGATGTGCAAGAAAATAAAAGGACAAACAAAGTTGGTTTTTTAGTAGTGTCACAAGAGCATGGATGCAGGATGCCTAAATGGCTTGTGAAGACAAATGATAAGAAGGAGAAACACGTATGGGTGCCTAAGAAGGCAAAGAGTGAAGATGTGAGTGTTGAGGTAACAACACCAAGAAGTCAATGGAAGAGGATTGAAGGTGATTCAAGCAACCAAGAGAATGAAGGTGAGATGGTGAGTATGGAAGAGGTAAAAGGTAAACAAATTGTTTATGATGATGATTTTGAATCCTTTAATGATCTTTTCATGAGAAATGAAAAATGGAAAGTGACTGAGTGGACTAATATGTAGCAAGAAGAGAGTTCCAAATGGATGGATGATGAGGAATGGGGAGAGTATGCAGCAAAGCATTGCCTCATTGAAAACAAAGAAAAAACAAGATGGCTTTAAGCAGAGGTTGAAGAGAGTAAGGACACACAAGGTGAGGATACTAAAATTGTATTTGATGAGCATATTGAAGAAGTTGGTTTGCATAAAGACAGCCCAAGAAAGGATGAGATGAAGAGTAAGGCTAGTGAAGGACAAGTAATCCTTGTGAGTGATCAGCCCAAGTTTGATGAAGAGAATGGAGAGATAGATGAGAGCTCACTAAAGAAAGATTTGAAGATGTTGGAGGAGTTGTTTGGTTATTCAAGAGAGCTACATACAGGTACAAGCCATGGTGAAGAAACCATTGGTGAGAGTGAAACAAGACAAGAGCAAAGCAAAGAGGCAAGGGCAGATTTGGCCAAAGAGCAGAAGAGTGGAGGCAGCCAAGAGACTTTATGGTCTCAAGTTTTTACTTATAACATTACCTTTGATGTTTTGAATGTAGGTATTAAAGTTGTAGAGATGAATGAAGTCCATAGTGTAATGGACAAAATTTTGAACCAAGAAGAACAACAAGAAGATCTAGAAGACATGTATGAAAATGAAGAAGCATGGAAGTGGGAGATGGCAGCTGAAAAGGAGATGAGGAGAAGAACATACCAGAAAAGGAAGAAAAGCAAGAAGATGAAAGACAAAGACTATCAAAGACAAACAACAGCATTGGCATTCACAACAAGACCTTGGGATCCAGGTATATAGTGTAGACTAATGTATGGAGGAAGTAGTTGATTTGAACTAAGGTTCAAACTATTTCTAGAGGGAGAGTATGATGCAAGAACATCTACAATGGCTACCTGAAGACATGGTCAAAGTTGGAAATTCTCAAGCATACAAAGTTCAAGTCATGTCTTGTTTTGTATTTGAATTCATATTGTCGTCTTTTCCCTCCAAAATGTTGTTAAGGAGGAATAAATGTAAAAAGTAAAATTAAAAAGGTAATTGTTGGGGCTGTTGAGAAAAATAAGGGGAGTGGTTGAAATCTTTCAACCGTAAGATATTAGTCTTCTCCAAATTAGTATATTGTTGGAAATTAAAAACAAAAACAAAAAAAACTGTTTGTTGTTTTATCTTGAGCCCAAGTTGGACGTAGAGGTTAGGGAGAAGATTCATTCAAAACAAAATATATATTTTTTTGGTATGAGGAGGGATGAAGAGTAGTAGTTAGCGAAAGAAAAGAAGGCCTTAAGGGCCGTATGACTGTATAGAAGATCTATAGGTATCAGTCTATAATAGGTCTGCGTAATTTTTTTTGATATCTCAATAAATAAAGAAAGATTATATTCTTGTTGATTATGAGTCCTTTGTAATTGTACAATGTTGGACTATGTCTTTATGATTGTGTAGAGTCCAGAAGTGTCGTAGTATCTTTGCAAGATGACCGTATATGAGGAGAGCTGCAGAGTTTTGTATGTAACAGATTTGAATGAGGAAGATAATCGTCAGTTACATGGAAGACTGAAGAAAATTAAAAAGATTGAAAGATAAGGCAATCACAGAGCATGATTTGAGGAAATGTGAGATAGGAGGGGTGCACGATATAAATAGAAATGATTAGAGGAATTCAATGTTGTCTTCCATAATCTTGGTAAGCAAATGAATTCCCATCTTTTAAGTCATTCTAGGTTATGCGTAGAAAAGGCCGTGCATTTTTGAAAAAAAACCCATTCTATAAATCTCTGAATCGATTTATGTGGAACATGTTTATGTCTATAATGTATAAGAAAAAAATGAACAATATTTTACCTTGTTTGTAAATAGATCCTAAGAAGGATAATGGATATGGAATAAGATCTAATAGGATGCAGATTTGTTATATATTTCAAGATATGTCCAGACAGTACAAACAATATTGAAATCTTAGTGATTTGAATCGACTCAGGAAATCGAGTACAACTTTGTGCTGAATGTGAGAAAATTTGAGGTTTTCATTTGGCTATGGCACCTAAATATGTATGTATTTCAGTTTAAATTAAAAACATTACAATTATTTACAAGGTCGTTGAGCCAAGGGCAGATGATATGTGTTATCACAGAATTGATTATGCCTATTTGAAGGCTTTATAGCCATGGGTAAAAATAGTCCTGAGTTTAATCGTGAGACCACCTATTTTGTGAGGTGAATGGTGTATATCTACATAGTCCTGAATGGAGAAGAATGCATATTTAGTAAGGCTTGTAAGCAAGTGCTCACTCTGTGCACGTGTAGGCTAATGTTTGTATTCAGTTTGGGAAGCATTTGAATTATCAGCCTGTGAAAAGCCAAAAAGTAACGTACCTTGAATCTGTGATTTCTTTCAAATACAATACCCCTGTTTACAGTCAATTACAATATAATGGTTGTGAGCTATGATTTTTTTTCTCAAAGCTTTCCAGATTCTACGGACTCTGCAGGGTCATTTTTATGATTTTGTTGTTGATGAATATCAGAAGAGAATAGTGCATCATTTTGGTATCAGAGCAGTCTAAGGACTATTTCATCATAGTCCCACTCATTTTCTAAAATTTTAACTTTGATTACCATCTCGTGACTCATTTCCCAATCAAGATAGAGGTTCAGTTTGGGGTATCCCCCAAAATCAAGCTAGAAGATTGAGGTGACTTTGAGGAGTCCTGTCCTAAGAAATTGCTTGAGTTGCCCCTGAAGCATTTTTAACTATAGGAATATCTGCAAAGACAAAATATGGAGGATGACTTCAACTATGAAGTCAGTAAGCAATTTGGCCTTTTTTTAGAAAACCTCAAAGTTCTTTTACTTCCATAAAAACCATAAAATTTCAGTATAAAACAGAAGCCAAACTTTATGAAAGAAAGGGTGCACTTTAATCTTTAGACATGCATAACCAAACACAATGTTAAGCCAACCAATCTCACAATCAAAAACCACATTCCAACATTTAAGACAACAATTTCATATCTTAGCAGCATATGGGAAAGAGAAAAAAATATGCTCAACCATTTCAGTTTCATTGCAAAAAGAACATAAAGGATTAGTAAAACCACAATTGCTCAAGATAGAACCAGTAACCAACTTATTATACATTAATACACAATGAAAACAAGATTTATTGGGTTCAAGAAGAGAGGCCCAAATCACATCAAACCTAAAAGACCATCCATGAAGGGCCAATGGAGAAGGAGAGATTTTTGTAAAGTATTCGAGATGCAAACTCAATTAGAGTGGGACCTTGCTTCCACTTCATACTATCCCAAAAATCACCCTCTTCTTCCATTAAAACCACATTATTTTCTCTTTTAAGAGCCATTTGGAGCAAGGTGAATGTTCTTCACTAAGAGTCAGGAATATGAAATCTAGCTTTGAGTTCTATCCAAGAAGCCCAACCTGCATGGGAATAGAGGTCCTTATAAATCCTTAACCCCTTAGTGTACCAATCAAAGGTAGAGTATCCCCTGATGAGGGAAATTAGTCTCCTATTGACATCCAAATTCCACCAAAGCAATATATACCCCTAACATGTTATCCCAAATAAGTTAAAAACATGTTTAGAAATAATGAAGGGCTTGACAACATCCCAAGATGTCCAAATAGAAGAAAATATAGGAGAGCTAACCACTTTGACCATGAAGGGCCCAATGAGAAGATCAAAAATAGTCAAACCTTTCCAGCATGGCTTTCCTTTAAGAAAACATCTCAAAATATTATTCTTGACTAGGAATTTCAAGGTCTCATTTCCAATGCAATCTCTGATTATCTAGTTAACCACTAGTTTTATACCCTATAGCCAAAGGTCATTTAGCCCCAGGCCTCCAATATTTTTAAGTTTTAATCAAAATGGCCCTGAAATCATATGCCTTTTCTTACCCCTTTCCCATTAGACCATAAAAATTCTCTTATGATCTTGTGGAGCAAGTTGATTTGAGATTTTCCAAAGAGCCAGTACGAGGCATATTAGATATTATATGATGAGATAACTTTTTGAAAGACTTGAATCCTTATTGGTAATTACAATAGGTGTCCTTTCCATTTTATAAGTTTCTTGTTAATTTTATCGAAGATCCATTCCCACATAATTTTGAAGGAGGCTACAAGGACAAATGAAATACCTAGGTACCTAACCATTTCATCTGGCCCTTTCCAAGTCCATGCATAGTTTGATAGCTACACAAGAGGTTGTCCTTATCAACCCAACATGTGTAATTTAGGCATTACCACTTTAGAGCCAGAAGTAGAGTAGTAAATATCTAGTCTAGCCACTACCTAAGCAAAGTTGTTTTGATCTAGGGTGACAAATATTTGTGTCATCAACAAATAGAACATCAATAAGGGAATAATTATTTGGGAGTGAAATACCTTTCACTGGAGGCCCAATATTAGAGAATCTTAGAAAATAGTCTAGTGTATCAACCACCAGAACAAAGAGCGAAGGGGCAAGAGGGCACCTTTATCTAATAGAGTATTAAAGCTCAATAGATTATGTCAATTCCCCATTGACTTCAATAATAATCGAAGCATATTTGAAAAGTACATTGACCATTCTACAAAATCTATCTTAGAACCCAAAGGCACACAACATTATTTCAATGAAATGCTTCTCAATTCTATCATATGCTTTTTCAAAGTCATGAAAGATTATTACTACATCATAAATTGAATATCTAGCCTAGTGCATTCCTTCCTAGCTGATGATTAAATAGTCTAGGATGTATCTCCTTTCAACAAAGCTAATTTGGGTTTTTGAGACAATAGAGGATAGAATCAAAGATAGACTCCTCACAAGGATATTTGATATAATCTTATATGAGACATTGAAGAGGGTAATCAATGTCTAGTTTTTTATTGAACATAGATTACCATCCTTAGGAATGAACTTTATTACCCCTCTATTGATGTTCAGTCTGAGAGTGCTAACATGAATTTCTAGATTAAAAACCTCCAGATAGTCTTTAGCAATCCAATCCTTATTGGATTTATAGAATTTAGTATGGAATCCATCTACCCTAGGAAATTTATCGTCCTTAAGTGAATCAATGGTTTTTATGACTTCATTAAGTGAGATAGAGGCATCCAAGAAAGAGGACTAAGTCTGTGACACCTTTTTAGGAATGCAAGATTCACAAAGACCCTTGTTTTGTTCAACATGACCACTAGAACCATTAGAGGAAAAAATATCAGATTAGAACTAAAAGAAATCTTATTTAATGTTGGTTAAATCCTACAAAATCTACCCATTAACTTTGATACCATTAATCTTGCTTCTAGTGTGTTTAGATTTCAAGAATATGAAGAACTTAGAACTTCTATCACCAAGTTTTAGCCAGATCAATCTAGAATGGATCTGCACCCTGCTAGAAATATAGTGTTGTGATTGTTTAACTTGATGATTCAAGAGATTAAGTTCTTCAAGAAGAACCCATTGGTAGGATCAATCTGCAACAATATTCTAGCATGAATAATCTTCTCTTGATTATCCCTTGTAGCCTTTTTGTGATTTTTTGCTTTGATCTACCCATATGTTCTAGAATTTTTTTTGGAAGTCTCCATACTATAATTTTAATGATCAATTTTCGAGCTAGAACAACATACAATTTTGTCAATGTTCTAGGAAGACTAAAGACCCTCTAAATGGACACTATCTGCCATATGGGACACATTGAATTTATATATCCCCTTAAAGGATTAGCTGTTTGTATTTTCCTCACTAATCAATGAAAATACCATTTCAATAGCGTGGTGGTTAGACATAGTAAAGGGCAAGACTATCACCATATTACCATCCATAATAGGGGTCACAATGAGTGTCTCCTTATTCAAGTAAAATCTGGTAAGTCTGGAGTATTGCCCTTTTTTACTGCTCTAGTTATTACACTAGGTGTACCAAATTCCTCTTCTTAGGCTTTTACCTTTCCATATAGGGTCTCCAACTCTATACATTATTTTGAGTTTTGACCAAAAAATAACTCATTGTCCTTCCATACTAGGTGATCTCCCCCAATTTTATCTTCTTTATCTTACACTATATTGAAGCCTCCTCCAAAGACCCAAGGAACATTTTATAAATTTATAGGCAGCCATTTCCATACATTTGCCCATTATGTATAGTCATTAAGAGCATAGATGTTAGACAAGACAAAGGTCTGATTTTGAATTTATAGTAATACCCAAATAACTTTGTTACAGGGTGAGACACCATCTTTAACAATGTAATATTTCAAACTAGGCTTCTCTAGAATAGAGTCCCCACCATTCCCCCTTTGATGATTACTGGAAAATTACTAGGCATTAGGCTAGATAAATTTCAAGAATAAGGACAATTGGGTTCTAATAGCCTTAACTTTTTGCAAATAAAGAAAATCCAACTTTTTTATAGAATGTCTGAACTGCCTTACAATTGGTTTTTTATCAAGGGACTCCAAGCCTCTCACATTCCAGCTTACAAGTCACATATACAACCAAGGGAGTAAACATAGGTTGATTAGATTGACCATGGGGCTTATCCCCACTATTATATAATCTAGTGAAGCAGTTTGGGACTTTATTTTCCTTTCACATTTTTTTGGAGGGGGGTCCTAATTACTATGGAGGGACTCTCTTACCATCTATTTTTTCTCCTTAGGCACTACATGTTCTACTATGATAGAGCCTGAATCTATTTTAAGTCTTTTTCCTCCTTTAGACAACCAATTTTTAACCCATGTAGGCTCTTTATGTTTCAAAACAACCCTATCTAATATATCCATCTCAGAGGAAGGTATATTAGATTTTTCTTTCTCTAAGGAGACAGCCATCATAAAAACTTCACTACCAAGATTGTTGGTCTTGCTTTAGGATGATCCATTAGAAGAGGTAGTGTACCAAGTAGGAGATTTAGCAAGAATAACCACATATTCCTTAGAAGTTGGGTTCACAAGAGTTTTTTGATGATGAAATGCATCATCTAGGCTATTGGGGAGATAATTTATCAAGTCTAGTAAGGAATTCAAGCTATCGACAAAAGGTAGTGGGGGGCCAAACACCTGAGAGTTGAGGGAGCATTCCTCTATAACCCTCTCTTTTTGAATCTCAGGACCATCCTTATCCAAAGCCTCAATAGGGTAAGCATTATATTTCAGGGGTACACTATTAAATAGATAATTTTCAAAAACATGTACATTATCTAAAATAATCTCATCTTTCAGGACTTCCTTCTCTTTTTGTCAATTAGGTATATTACCCTTATTAACCAGCATAGGACAATTTTTTCTAATATGTCCATATTTTTTACATAAAAATAAGCATTCATTCCACCCAATCCTTTGAGAACACAAGTATGGAATTTTCCCTTTATTTTAAAATTGACATAATCCAAAAAAAATTCCTAGGGCTTTAAAGAAATTAAAGCCCTAACATTCATGTGGGTTAGATATCTTCTAGTATCCTCTATTCTCAATACTTATCTGAGGGGTTTCAAATCCTACGGAAGAAAATTTCATAGCTGAATCAACACTCCTTCAATAGTAACCCATCTGAGATCAATTTTGAAAATGAGGTCATTACAGTCCATTTTTGGGTTCTATGGGATAGCATTAAAAATTGACTGGCCAACATTCTACAAGGGTTTATTGATATCATAAGGATATCAATAAACCAAATTTAGCCAATTATAAAAAAAAATCCTAGAAGGGAGACCATTCTTGTTTAATCAAATAAATAAAATCCCTAGATTTTTTATCTTGGTTTCCTCTTGCTACAATTCAGATTCCATTGAAACATTTTAAATAATTTTCAAGGTCTTAGGAGGGATAGAAATCTTATCAAATTGGTCTTCACTTCACTGTTTCTCACCATGTTCTTCCTTACATACCAAAAACATAACTCCTTTTGAGTTTTTTATCACTCCTTCCTTCCATAAAATTTCATTGAACAATATTTTTAGAGATCTAATCATTTTAATTTCCACCTGAGATAGGTGAAGGAAATTGTTCTTATTATTTCAAATCTTATCATCTCACACATCATCACCTAAGTCATTAAAATAACCATGTTTCCCCTTCCCTGCATGTTAATGCCCATCAAATCTAATGGCTTCCATACCCAGCTGAAATTAATGCATGCCCCTTAAGACTCTCCAAAAGGGAAGTGGAAAGGGTGTTCATGGATAGACATTCATGGAGGCCATACACCATAGCCCATATAGAAAAAAAATATCCAAGCACCCCAAATAAAAGAAATCACACAAAAACACAAAATCAAACACAAACAATAAATTAAAGACCACTACTTTCACTAAGTAAAAATAAATCAATAGGAACAAAGGAGGCAAAGGTGACCAAGGTGAATCGCAGAGAGGAAGCTTGATGCACCATTATGGAGGATGATTTTTCATCTCCCCATTGTAGATATCCAAGCCTCACTCCTATATTTTCCTTGCATAGCTATCTTATTACCAAAAAAGGAGAGAATTTATGTTGAATGAATATAAAAATTTATAATTGAATGAATTGCATTAAAGACAATTTTGTCACAATTCATAAATGAATAAAGGAAACATACTAAAAATAATTTAGCTAATCATAAGTCTAAAAAATTCATTATGAGATAGGAAGGAAAAGTAAATAAGGTAAGGTAAAAGGTGAATCCAAACACTGAAAGGATAGAGACAGGTGTCAACTAGGAAAAGAATGTGTGACTAGATAGGTTAAAATCTAAGCAAAAAACTAACCATGCTCAAGTAGAAGGGAAAAAAATTAAAAAAAATAGCATATTAATGGCTACATGTAGATTGAAATGCCATTATCAGTCCATGGATAGGTAAAAAACAAACGATGTAAATCTATCAACAAAAATGTGAATACAAAATAAGGAGTAAAGATAAAGGTGCATGAATAGGTATTAAATTGCATTACAAAAAAATAAAGGCCGAGCATTTAAATACTAGATTGTACAAAAAAAATTAACAATAATGAGAATGGCAATGTCAGGAGTACACCACTTATGAATTGAAGCTACTATTCCATACTAAATTCTAGCTAATATATACCAAAATAACATATTGAAAAACCATAAAAATAGAATAGATCTATTTTTTTTAATTAAATGTTTAATATTAAGAAAAATGGAAAAAAAATAGCAGAAAAAAACATTGAGAGAAACCTGCAAGTCAATATTTTATTAAAACAATGTATTGTAATTTTTATACATAAGGAATGAAACCATAATGAAGGGTGAAATAACAAGGGGGAATATTACATAATTGCAACACTCTTATTATTTTTAAAGGTTTTCTCCACTTTTATAACCCCAATTTAAAATTAAGGAGTGTTGGAGAATTTATCATAATTTTGGGTCCTTATATTTTCTAGATTTATCCTAAATCTTAGTTATGTGTGTATTTATTATATTTATAAATACACTTTATTCTTACCTTTTTGAGGTGTCTCTCACCTCCCCAGTACACTTTTGGATTTAAATTTAATTTTATGTAACTTTTCTCCCCCACTTGGCACACACTTCCCTCCACTCTAAGGGAATAAACCACAATTGGCTCACATAAAGGAGACTTGTAAGGTAATCATGGGATTCCTTGTAACTGTCATTCTCTTCTTCTTCACCTAGAAAATTTTGCAATCCTTAATAATCAATGTGAGAAATCCTTATCTTGAATACCATGATATAATGTTTCCAAAAATCTAGTTGAGAACATGGAAAATAAGTAATGAAAATATGTAAAACAATAATATTACCTTGATAAAGTAAGCAAACCACAAGTTGAGATGAAAGATTTGATACGTGAAGAAAATATTTGAATGGTGAAAAAAATCTAAATTTAGTATTAAGAAGCGTACAAAAAATGAACTCAAAGTACAATATCATGTAGAAGCTTATGATAATAATGGCCTTAGGCCAAGAGAACAAGAACAAGACATAGACCAACAAGAATGAGTTGTGTGTTGAGATTGTTGAGGAATGAAAAAGAAAGAATATTTTAATAGAGAAATAGGAAGAGAATGGGAGTTACAAGGAATCCCATGACTACCTTAAAATCCTCTTTTGTGTGAGCCACTTGTGACCTATTCCCTTAGAATGGAGGGAAGTGTGTGCCAAATGGGGGAAAAAGAGTTATATGCAAGTAACTCTAAATCTAACAAGTAGACTATGGAGGTGAGTGACATCTCAAAATGGTAGGAATAAAGTGTATTTATAAATACAATAAATAAACACATAACTAGGACTTAGGATAAGTCTAAAAAGTATAGGAAGGTCCCAAAATTAAGATTAATTCTCCAACAATTACTATGCTTAATTAACACACATGATGATAACATTCTATTTCTATGTTTCAATACTACTCAAATTTATAATTTAACATCACAAGGACCTATTGTATAGCTTTTTATTTTGAGTTAAGTTTGTTTTTAAGTTCAAAATCTAACATCAAAAGAGATGTAATTCATATAGGATTGTATTAGATATTATCCTTCCTAGATCAGTACATATATAGGATGTTCATATAGTTTTAGAATTAGAAAATACACAAAAACGTTATTTTTGACAAGAGCACCATATTGGACAAGAAAGAAATCTTATATTTTCCTTAATATAACTATTGTCCAAATGAATTAAAAATAGGCATTTACATAAGTTTTTAGAACCCAATTTTTCTTAGAGAAATATACACCAGTTTCGTAGTCCTACTTTCTAGAATTAATCAAAATTACTTAGTTTTATCTTAGATCTACTCATTTTTGGGTAAATCATGTGTATCATGTTATTCCAAGTTATCACATATTTTTTTCTCAAAATATTGGATGTTTTACTCAGTTTCAAAATCTATATGCACCATATATTAGCTGGGGGTATGTGCATAGCACATTATTTCTTCATTGGTCAGTTGTTATTATTAGTCTTGTAGATGGAATAGAAAATCCATGTCATTATCCACATTCTATACACCAAACCCAAGTTATACTTAGTATTTACACCAATTTTGTGTTATTTTTGCACCATAATTGAACCTTATTTTATCTATAGTGGTTGGTTCTATATTTGCACTAGTATTTACACTAGTATTTATACCATTTTTATACCAAAAATGTCTCTTTGGATTCATAATGGGACTCTAAATTTAATTTACTACCTTGAGTATTTGATGGTGGAGTCAATCATGCTTTTATTTCTTAATCACACTCACATATTTATAAGGATTGGGGAATGCATAGTCCAATACAAGCTAATTTAATATTAATGAAATTAGAAGTGTACGACCCACCACATTCCATAGTTTTTACACTAAAAAAGTATCATGGTTCATGTATCCAACTAGCTGTAGTAGTTCCTTGTCACTCTCTAGTTCCTTATATTTCACTCTTTGATATTCATCTTAATTAAATCTTGATATTAAATATGTTTCAATGGCAGGTTTTGAGTGGAGGACAATTCAACATTATGGCCTACATATAGGAATCCTCTTCACAAGTAATTTTAAGTATGCACTCTTTTTTATTTTACACTAATACTTTTACTATATTTCATTAATATAATAAAAAGGAGGAAAATATAGACACATAAATTAAAATTTTATCTAAAACTATGCACTTGTGATCATTCTCTTACACACTTACCTTTAGACATATCTTAAGGCCCTTTTTATCACTTTTCAATCACCTTGAACACTCTTATAAGTTGATGAATGACCACCGAATGTATTCATCCCTATTATTATCAACCTTAAACATATTTTAGGCCATACTAAATAATCATCATAATGAAATCACACATTAGACCAAAGCACATTAGGGGACTATAATGCATCACTCTATTGTCCTTTCCTTCTCTCCTATCTTATGATCAAATAATAGATAATTTATAAAATAAAAATTTAAAGGAGTATTTTACTATGTCCCTAATTATCCCCATTTAAATTAATTTTAATGATGTGACTATATAAGAACTTTTAAAACCATTTGGAATAGGAGGAGGCTTTTACTTAAAAAATCACCAGAATCATAATTTTACATTAAGAGAAAATCATTTATTTCTCCCACTTCTGATTACATACATCCCTAGTATCCTAGATCTCAAGTCTAGATATATTTTATAGGTCATAATTCATGATTAAGGAACATAATCACATCAATATTACACCATTATATAGCATATTTCACTAGCTATTCACACATCATCATAGCATGTGATAATTACATGAAGTTTGATCCCTCTTCAGAGTATTGGTATGTAGGTAGTTCTCATCACGTGGGGTGTTTAGGTCTCACCAAACATTAAAAATTAACCCTTTTTTACCCATTTATTTTCATTGGTCTTAAAATGGCAAATATCTAGGGTTTTGAATGAAAATTAGTCACATAGTGGTTTATGCAAGTGATCACAATCTCTCACATTGGATAAAGTCTCTAAAAATGAAAATACAAAGAAAACAAAAACCCATATTCCCTCACTATTAGTGGATAGTATCACACATATGTTGGATAGGAGAACCACCCCTCTAGTGTTTTCTTCCAAGCATTAATTTCTAGGCCTAGATTTAGCTCTTGATTTCAGTCATCATATCTCCTCACATAGTAATTTTTAGTCTTAAATCTCTCATGTAGCTATAATTTTCAGATAAGTATTTGTTTTCACATTATACTTTTGATATTTTTAGTAAGTTATCAAAATACAATAGTCCTAAATTAGTGAATGTTATGGTTTTTATATTATTCTCCTATTTTCTCATAGTAGTGTTGTCATCTATGGTTTTCTATAAATCCAAAATTTGATAAAACATATTCTCATCTTAACAATAAACGTATAACTCAACCATCCATTTTAAGATATTATTAGGGCTCTCTTTACCACATAACAAATCAAAATTAAAGTGAAAGGAAAAGAAATGTTGTGAATTTGAAAACTAGTTTTTTCCTGCCTTTTAGGGCCCTCTGAGTGGGATCTGAGTGCTTACGGATCCAATGGAGGCTACTGCCTATGGCAGTGCCTCTAGGGACCTAAATCTAATAGAGGATATTCAATAAAATGGATGGAAGAAAGCATTAATGGGGAAAAGATGTGTTCTAATAAAATCATGTCAAGCCTTCCTATCAAAAATGATTCCATTGAAGGTACGGCCTTGACTATCCTGAATGATCTGTTTGAGGAAATCATGGAGACCATGGACCTTACATTGGTAGGTAAGTTTTTCTCCTTCCATCCTAATATTGAGATGGTTAGGAAATGGGTAATGTCTCAGTGGAGATTTAAAGGTAGAGTCTCGATCACTGCTATGGCAAGAGGCTTATTCCTATTTAGATTTACGAATAGGGAGGATATGATAACTAATCTTGTTAGCGAACCATGGTTGTATGGTCCACATTCAATTTCCTTGTGCTCTTAGAAACTAGTGTTTGACCCCAACTCAGACCTCAACAAGTCTGCTCTTGCTTGGGTAAGATTGCCAGGATTCCCATTGGAATTTTGGGATGAAGAAATATTCCCAGCTATTGGCAACTTTATTGGCCAATTTGTCACTATAGATCATACCACTAGAATGCAATCCAAATTTGTGTATGCTCGGTTGTGTGTCAATGTATAGATTAATTAGACCCTTCCCACGTCTATAGAGTTAAACTCTAAATATGGGATTTGGACTCAGCCGATCATATATGAAAATGCTACCACTTTCTATCAAATATTCAGAAAAAAGGGACATATAATGTCTAAATGTAAGATGAAGCAAATCAGGAGGAAAGATGGTTCCCCGATTGAAGGTGAGGATCAGTCTCACAAATATAGAAACTCTAGTAGTCAGGGAATGGGGAGTACTGTAGAAAACACTGATAATATTGAAAAGGTTAGGGAAAAGGTTGGTCAGGAAGAGGTCTCTGGTAATGAGAAAAAAGCTATCCTAGAGGATAATAACAAGAAGGTATTGGACAATGATAGTCAAAAGGTTATAATAGACATAAATAACTCTTTGGATCAGTAGACCAATATGTCTGAGGAAGGAGAAATATGTGCCCAACTGATAGATGGGCATGATGCAGAAGACAAAGTGTTAAGAGATGATCAGTTGGAACTACCTTCAAAAATAATAGATGTTGAGGGAGAAATAGCCTTACTTTCAAACATAGATACTTCCCATGCTCTATAAGTAGTTGACCAACTAGTTAATTATTCAATGACAGGTGAAATAGGTCAAAATGGCAGTAGCAATGAACAAGAAGAATGGGTTACCCCAAAGAAAAAGAATTGCAAAGGTAAAAAATTTGCAGACATTGATACCGACCCCAAACAAGGGAGACCAACCCTAAGAGAAACAAGATAATGAGAGATCTCTAGGGAAATTGCCAGTGGTAAATAGAAAACACTGGAGACCCATGCCCTCAAATCCTCTAAATGAGAATTTTATCCTAGAATCTATGGGGCTTTAACAGCCCATCCAAATAGTTTGAGGTTAAAAACTGCATTTTATATAACAAATTAGATATTTTATTACTCCAAGAGGTCAAGATGAATGAGGAGAGTTTTAAGAAAATAGCTAACTACATATGGCCTAAGGCTACTTTTTACAATAGTTCAGCTGAAGGGGCTTCAGGTGGGATTGTAACTATGTGGAATAGTGCTAAAATTCAGGGATCTCTTATTTCTTATAATAAACATTTTTTTATTATTAACTTCTCTTGGTCCTCTTGGAACTGGTTATTGATAAATGTCTATGGCCCGAATAATAGAGCATTGAGGTAAAATTTATGGACTGATTTGAGTAACTTCAGGACTAACACCCCACACACTAGATGGATGTTGGCTGGAGACTTTATCACTTTGTTATACCCTTCTAAAAAATAGGGTGGGATTATTGATTACTTTGACATCATGTTTGACTTTTCTGAATTCAGAATTGAGTGGGGATTTTTGGATGTTGAATTGCAAAATCAAAATTTCACCTGGTCTAACAGAAGAAGAGGAGACCAAATGATCCAAGTTAAGTTAGACAGATTTCTTATTTTTAGTAACTAGAATGATTATCATAATATGTACTTGCAAGATTTCCCTAGAACCATGTCTGATCATTGCCCTATCTTCCTCATTTGGAATGATCAGGGACAACGTGGTCCTTTCCCCTTCTGTTTCGAAGCTATGTGGATTAAACATAAAGAATTCAGACAATTGGTGGCCCAGTGGTGGAAAATTCCCATCCAGGGTACTCTTATGTTCAGAGTAGTCAAAAAACTATAGCATATCAAATAGGAAGTTCATGGATGGAATAGATATATATTTGGTCAAGTCTTCCATTAGAAGAAAAACATAGCTGAAAAACTTGCAGATGTCCAATAGCAGATTGCTCAAGGAGATGATTCTGAAGACACTTCTAAAGAAGAGAATGTCCTGATTTCTAACTAGAAGAATCTTATGGATAGAGAAGAGGTTTTTAGGAAACATAAATCTAGATTTTAGTTTCTCAAAGAGGGGGACAGGAACACAACTTTCTTTCATCTCTCAACCATGAAACACAAGAAGGCTAACTCCATAATGAAACTATGTTTGGATAATGGCAACATTATAACTGAAGATAATGAGATAGGGGAACAAGCGAGGATATTCTTTCAAAAAAATTTGACTGAACAAACTAATGATGAGGGGAATGATGGAACTATGAATCAATTCATTGATAAAATCCCCTATTTGATAACTAAGGAAGACAACCTGGAGATTTTAAGGCCTATATCTGAGGAGGAAGTCTGTGCTGTTTTATTCTCTATGGATTCCTTCAAAGCCCTGAGTCCTGATGGCTTCCTTCTTATATTCTTTCAGGAATATTGGGATATAGTGGGAATAGATCTTAATACTACTGTCCGTGACTTCTTCAGATCAAGTAAACTTTTGAAACAAGCTAATAATACTTTTATAGTACTAGTTCCCAAAAGGTCGCAGCACACGCACCTCTCAGAATTTAGACCTTATAGTTTGTGTAATAGTATTTATAAGCTATACACTAAAGTGTTGGTTATGATAATTCAACCTTTGTTAGACAAAATTATTTCCCCTGCTTAAAAAGGCTTTGTCTTGGGTTGGCAAATTCTTGATGTTGTGATCTCCACTCATGAGACTATTCATTCCATGGACAAGAGTAGAATCCCTGGTATGGCTCTTAAGCTAGACATTTCTAAATCATATGATAGGGTCTCATGGAATTTCCTATTCCAAGTCATCAAAAAATTTGGATTTAATAATAAAATGTCTCACCTTGTATGGAACAATATTTCATCTACTAAATTTTTTATTCTAGTCAATGGGGTCCCTAGAGGCTTCTTCTCTTCTTCAAGAGGAATCTGCCAGGGGGACCCTCTCTCCCCTTACTTGTTCATCATAATGGTAGAGGCACATGTAAGATACATACAAGCTAATATAGCCTCTAAGCATTTAGTGGGCATTAAACTTACTTCTTCCCTTCCCCCTATGGCGGTGCAGTAGTTTGTGGATGATACCATTCTTTTTGGCATCTCCTCGGTGATTGAAGCTAAGAGATAGAATAATATTTTAAATAACTATGCCATAGAGTCTGGGTAAATCATAAACCTCCAAAAAAGAAATGTGTAATTCTTTAATACTCTTAATTACCTTAGATAAAAAATCATTGACATACTAGACTGTGCTGAAGTTGTTTTACCTGCTACCTATTTAGGCCTTCCCCTCATAGTCAAAGAGGTATCCCCAAGTTTTTGGAATGGAATATTGGAAAGAACTCACTTCTAGGTTGGAAAGAGAAACTTCTCAACAATGTAGGCAAACTGCAGCTTCTTCAGGCCTCTCTATAAGGGATTCCTACTTACTTCCTGTCTCTCTTTAAATTACTTGCGTATTTTGTAGACAAATTGGAATAGATTCAAAGAAAATTCTTATGGACGAGACTGGAAGATAAATATAGAATTTCTTTGGTCATTTGGGAAAAAGTGACTTCTAAAATCTCATGGTGGCCTCAATGTTAGATCCATCAGGAACATGAACAAAGCCCTTCTCTCTAAAATCAACTGGAATCTGATTCACAAAAATAATGATTGGGGGGAAATTATGTATGCCAAATATATGCATAGTATGGATGGATCTAACTTTCTTCAATAGGTTGGGTTACCCAAGGGATCTATGATATGGATTAAAATGCTAAAAAGTAGAAGCCTTCTTAAGCAAGGAATTAGATGGAAATTGGGAAATGGCTAGCATATTAAATTCTAGAATGAAATTTGGGTAAAGGATAAGAGTCTTATCACACAAGGAAACTATGGAGAAATTGTTGACATTGCTACTCAGTTCTTTGGAGATAAATTCAGTGATTATATGGATAATAACAATGGCATAAGAATCTAGTAAAATATGTTAGATTGTTGTGCTCATCGGCCTGAGCTCTTCCCTAGAGTTCTAGATATTCAATAGTTGATTCAGGGGATTAGAATCCCTCTCTTCCCATGTGAAGATGAACAGTACTGGTGGCCAGATAAGAATGGATGGTTCTCTTTCAAGTATGCTTATCATTTGTTGATTCCTGAGGCTCAAAATAAAGAGTTATGGAAAAAAGTTTCAAACTATAAACTTATACCAAAAATCAACATGTTTTGGTGGGCTGCTACTCATAATAAAATTCTAACCCAAGACAACCTTCAGAAGAGAGTTTTTACCCTAGTCAACAGATGTTATTTGTGTGGTTAAAAAGAGGAAATAGTTTCTCACCTTTTCATACACTGTGATTTTACCTGGGAACTATGGGGCATAATCCTAAATAATTTTGGTATTGAGTGGGTCTGTAACTCGGACCTTAAAGAAGTCATTATCAGTTAGAATCCTACCTTTTCCCATCCTTGGCTCATAGAATTATGGAATCAAACTCTACCCTATTTGAGTTGGATTTTATGGAAAGAGCACAACCACAAAAATTTTAGGGATACTATTATAAATGCCTCCCAGGTGTTTCATTATTTTGTCAAGACTCTTTTGGAAAGTGTCACCATTGCACATATTCGTGCTGCAAAGAAACCCCTAACTCAAGAAGAAGAATAAATAGCAACTAAATGGAAGGTTCTAAATCATATACCTACTTATAATAACACTAAAATTCTTCAGAGACTTAATACTAGATAGAATCCCTTGAAGTCTAATTGGATGAAACTTAACTTTGACGGGGCCTCCATGTCTGATGGTAAAGCCAGTGGGGGAGGGATTATAAGAAATGACAAATGGTGGATGATTGTTGTCTATACTAGTGGAATAGGCTATTAGAGTAATAACTATGTTGAAGCCACTGCTCTCCTATGGGGGATAAAATTGGCTATATCCCTCGGTATAAGGAATTTGAGTATCCAGGGGGACTCTAAAATGGTTATCGGTGCAGTTAACAAAGCATCGAATGTGGGCATCAAGTTTAAATATATCATTAGGGATATTCAATTTCTTCTACAGAAGCTTACCAAAATTGATATTTCACATATCTATAGAGAGTTAAATAGTGTTGTTGATGCCTATGCCAATCTCAGCCAACAATTTTCAAATTGGTGATGTTTTTCACCAAATAGATCATACCCTTTAAATATTAGGGATCTCACCCAAAAGGAAATGATATGTTAAGGATGAGTTGGACATATTAGAAGGATAGCTCTATTAGTCAGTCCCTTTGGAGGGTGCTGATGTGGATCTAAAATTTTGGGGCATGTTATACTCTTTTGATAATCATTTCTGATTTATTATACCAATGTGTTAAGGTGAGAGGATGGTTTCATCATTATGGAGATCACTGGGAAATTATATCTAAGCATGGGAGGAGTACGTGTCATCTCTGCATGATGCTTTGAATTATGTGCTATCACATTATCATTATGCTTATGTAGGAGAAAGGGCTTGAGGCTACTTAAATAATGAAGGTAAAAATTGGGAATTCTTCTGGTCTGCTCTATAAATCCAAAATGTGGGGTGATAAAATTTAAACAGAACTAGTTTCCTATTCTGAGTTTAAAGACAAACTGGTGGTTTGGCACTACTACAAAGAGAGTGGGATTAGTCCCTACTTGGAAAGGCTCAACAAGTTCGATGAAAACCTGTCTGAATAATTTGTGAGGTCTTGGTTAAACTGATGAGTCACTATTGCAGGAATTAGCTATGAGATATCAAAAAAGGTGATAGCTATGGTTACAGGAATGTCTACGTAGGGGATGAAGCTACAATGGAAAATGAAAATCATGGAACTTTCTAGCCAGAAGTTGTTTCTTATAGAAGGCAAAGAACTTTCTCCTTACCAAGGAGGATTTGATCGTGACAAATTACCTAATCCATGGGATGGCGTGTGTTTCATCCTCATGAAGTATTTCATGCTGGAAGGACATTTTTATAGGTTCTATAATTATCATCTCCCCTTGTTAAATCATTTTAGGTGTAATGGTCTCATCAGCTTTCCATTTTATCTACTCTCTTCCCTAGAGCATTATGTCCTTAGGGTGAGAGAAAAATTGGCAAAAAAAAACTGATATGAATCCTATCCCCCTTCATTAGGGCCTCATTTTCTATCTGTATAATTTCCACCGTGCCCTTGAGACATCCAGGACTATTAAAATTGATAGCAGGGAAATTTATTCTAACCCTTTTGCTAATGATGTAGTTGAAGAACCCTATCCTTCCCCTGTCTCTACTAAAACTAAAGAAGTCACCTTTTCTACTCCTGAGGAAACTCCCTTAGACACCCCTGGCTTCTTTGTGAGTATGAAGGGCAAGAAGAGGAATTTTTATGTTGGTGAAGAGGGAATTGGGGTGACTACTATGAGGACCCCTAAAAATCCTTGTAGGACCCCTAGGGGTCAAGGTAGTAAATCCCATCTGTCCACTAAGGTTAGTAAGGAGGGCCTCTCATCAAGAGTTTGACAGTTGGGGTGGATTGATGGCAGACCTGCTCCCAAGGCTAGTCTTATTGACTACTCTGAGAGCCTCAAAGGAAGCCACCTAGGATGAGGAGAACAAGGAAATGGAAGTTCAATAAATCTTTAAGGATACTAAAGGTAAGCAGGAGACAAGAGAATTTGAGGCTACTATTGAGGACATTGCTGACATCGCAAAAAATGCTGACAAAGAAGGAAAGATGTATGTGGAGGAAGTTGATGAGGAAACCAAAACTGAGACTGGTTTGAAAACTAAAATTTCTGCCCTGAAGGGTTGTATCCAGAAACTGGAGCAAAACTTTACCACTGGGCTCTGGAATTCTATTCCCCTAAACATGTCTATGTTGTAGGACCTGGGTACTACTGCTTATGCTATCAATGCAAAGAACACTGAGAAATTGAATGACCTCATAAAGTCTATGTTTATGTAAGGTGGGTTATAGTTGTTTTAGCTCTTTTTTTTATAGTTTCTCTGTCTCTCATTTTTTCATGTTCTAGTTTTTAGTTTTGTTGTGTCTATTGATTCGCTAAACATGTCGTTCTTGTTGTAAGGCATTATTTTTTCTGATTACCTTCATGGTTTCTATGCTTCTGTAAGGTTTCGGGCCCTAGTTTTCCACCTTATAATATCAAAAATAAATCAAAATTAGAATTAGACTTACCTCTTTCCTTGACCTTGACCTCTAATGGTCTTTTCTTATACTAGAATATTTTATTCCACTTGTTAGGCCTCTTTTCAAATCATCCATTATCTATTGTAACGACATCAACCCCACCATTATTTATTCTTAATCATATTCACTCATACTTTTAACATATACATTTTGTGTAGTCATTCCCATCATATCATTTCTTGTGAGGAATATTTTCAATATCACTTCAAAATATATTACCTTTGATGTTATTTTAATGTGTGTCATATCTCACCACAATAAATAGTTTTATCTTTCATAAGTTGAAATATAATCAATATATATCCTCTCAAACTCCCTCTCAAGTTGTAGGACATCTCTGAAACTTACAAAAAACATGTGCAAGCTTCTCTTTCACAACTTGAAACACAATAGACTTATCTCCCATACCATACAACTAACTCATGTAGAAGTTTCACACAACACAAACTGCAATAAAAACACCCTACTCTAAGATCACTTGTCGTAATAATCAAATGGGGGATTAATTAAGTTTTACCCTTATATTTGTGTTGATAGGGCCTAATATTCACTCATGGTCACACATTATCACTTAGTCAAACTTGACGTACTTAACACATTCATTCTAATCATATTAAAACATCACATTATTCATCCTCTTAAACATGCAAGTTCATGCACACACACACACGCATGCAAGTGCACGCACACACGCATGTGTGCACACACACACGCACACGCACACACGCACACGCACATGCACATGCGCACACACACACACACACAATTTATTATTTTGGTGAAAAATACTACTTCTAACCACATTTGATACTTTGAAAAAATAATATTATTAAATTAATTATCTTATTGGCAACTCTTTTTCTATAATTTTTAGTATCTTTGAAAATCTTATTGTTGTGCTCTTTCCAAATCCCCTAAAGAAGATGGGGAAAATGTAAAGCCCAAAGTTTTTTGAGCTCCTTATTAGAGAAGGGTGATGTCCACATAAGCCATGAATCAATTAAAGAGAATGAATGAGACCAATAAGTCTAAAACCTTTCAAGAACCCCCCCCCCACACACACACACACCCCTTAAAAAAATGGACACCCAATCAAAATGTATAAAATAGATTCATAATCTAATTCACATAAAATACATCTATTAACCAGAACCCAACCCCTCTTTCATAAATTATCTATTATTAGAAAATTATTTTGAAGACACAACGATAAAAATCTTAATTTCATGAATAAGATCCTTATCTAAAACCCTTAACTAGGGTATAACCTCATCACCATGCATAACAATTTGTTTGTAACCTTATCTAATAGTATACTGACCATTAGATGCATCTAACCAAACCGACTCATATTCCCTCACCTAATTAGTGATACATATTATTCTAAAAATAATATCTAAATTTTAAACAATACCTATCACTTCATAATGCATATTTTCAATTTTAATATGTTTCCTACATCTTCTACCATTATGCACATATATATTCCACAACCATATCCCCATAGTCATGTTTAATTTGATCATAAACTTGATCCTATGGTTCAATTTCCTTTAATAGATGATCAAAGATCTAAGACTCCTCCCAAAATCTTCCATTGAGACCATTTAGAATTTTCCATTTGCAAGCTTTAAAAATTATATCCCTATTTTTTTATAAAAAACAGTTCCAAATAACATAGCCTCTTATAAAGTTTTGTTCAGTAAGAAAAAAACTAACATTTTGTTTTCTAAATATTTTTCTCGTAAAATAATTACCCATTAATTGGAGTCCTTAATTAATCTCCATAAGAATTTTGACCACCATCAGTTTATTCATCAAATTCAAATTTTTAAGACCCAATCCACTTGAATGTTTGGGGAGATAAACCCTTTCCCAACATAACAAAGGGAATATTTGTCTTACTTCTACTCCCATAAATAAAATTCATTTTTGAATTTTATACAATTTATCTTGAATCACCTTTGGCATCTTAAAAAGAAACATTAATTAATTTGGAATACTTTGGAAAAAAAATTATTAACAAAAGCTTACCCACTTGGGATAAAATATCTCCTTTCCATCCTAAAAATTTCTTCTAAGATCTTTCAAGGAGTTAATTCCATAGATTAATAAACATTTGCATGACAATAAAAGGTATGCACAAGTCCATTGTTGTCAAATATTTAATTTGACAACCCAATACTTGAGACATATTATGTTGTTTGACCATATGAGTATTCACAAAAAATATCAACCGTTTATATAATTCAATAATTGCTTGTGAACTTCTTTATAATTAGCAATGATATTTTTCAACACTTTAGCTTCCATATCTAAAGAGATAGAAAGAGAAATCATATCATCTGAATATTATTGATGAAGAGTGGGATGAACTCCATTTGTGGTCCAAAAACCTTTCAAATCCCCTTTCCTCAAAGAATCCAACCAACTCCTACTAAGAGAGTCTAACAGTAAGATTAACAGAAAAGGAGATAAGGGATCTCCATGTCTTAAACCACATTTATTAACAAAAAAACTAACAAGACTACCATTGACAATTATGGAAAACATGGAAGAGGAAAGACTACTATTAATCAATAGTCTAACATGTGCGTCGAAATATTATAAACATAATTACAAAGACTTATAGGAAGAAAATCCTTAAAATTCGTAACTCCACTCTTTTTAAGGATCAAATAAATGAAGGTATTTTTAAATTTTCCAAGTACCTTACCATAATAAAAAAATAATCCACTACCTGCACCAAATTATCCTTAATAATGTCACAAAAATTATTAAAAAATGCAGTCAGTAAGACATTTGGCCCCAGAGCCTTACCCTTATTCAAAATAAATTCTACTACCTCCACTTCTTCTACCATCACAAATCTTAGCATATTTATGTTATCTAATGGAGTAATAGTAGAAGGTAAATTTAGGTAAAAGTCATTCCCGTTAGACTTGTTAACAACTTAATTAGTATCAAACAATTTCTCAAGTAACTTACTGCTTCTTCTTTGATATGGTGAGGATCTAAACAAATAAAACCATTATCCAATATTATATTAGATATTATATAAAAATCCTATGTTTAATCAAAAACACGTGAAATAAATTAGATTTACAATCCATTTCTTTAAACAAAATGGATCATGATTTCTACCTCTAGAAGGATTACTCATGTGAAACTATGGTATGATAATCACACAAAAGAATTTTCTTTTCAAGTAATTTTTTAGTGATCAAGAAATTTTTATCTTATTATTCTTTTAATTTCTTAAATTCCACTCTAATCACCTCCTTTTGATGGAATATATTTCACAAATTATCTGTATTCTAGATCCTGACATTTCTCTTAATATTCCTTAGTTTCTAAGCCAACTTGAACAAAGTCAAATCATGGATATAAATATTCTACCACTCTCTAATTCTATCTAATTATTCTAAGTAAGAGAACCACATATTCTTAAATATAATTAGGGTTTTATCCTTCTTCACTTTTTCATCCATATTAATAATAATAGGATTATGATCCAAACCTACTCTAGGAAAATAAGACAGGCAAAATGTTGAATGTAAGAAATAATCTATATAAATTAGGACACGATCCAATCTAAATTGAATAATATTTTATTCTATCTTTCTATTAGACCAATTAAAAGGATAAAATCTTAGGTCTACATATAATAAACCATTATTAGAAATAAAATATACTAGGTCCTCCATAACCTCCATAAAAAGTTTACCTACCTTGTTTTCACATGGACTAAGAGGAGAGTAAAATCCCTAAATAAAATCCACTTAAGATCCCCACATTTAAACCTAAAATACCTAGTCTCCTTCCAAAACCTTATATGAGCTAAAGGATCATTAGGTTCATAAACATTGGAAAGATTCCATAGTAAGTCTTTACTATTTTTAGTAAAAATAAATATCCAAATGGTTAGTTATTTTTATCAAAATATCTTCTTATATAAGATTGTCATCCTAGAAAGTAGTTTTCCCTCTTGAAGTACTTGAAAACCTTACACTAAAAATGTTTGCTTCCTTTCATACCTTATTATTTGTCTTCTCAACCATTTTTCATCCATTTTAGTATTTTGAATGGCTAGAATACTAGGCAAATGATTCTTTCTAAGATCTCTAAAATTACTATGTTTTTTTACTATAATTCATCCCTCTAATATTCCAACTAATAATCTTGAATTAAAACATATAGGGGATCCTTTGAAGCTTCTTGATTAAATCATAGTATAAGTACATTATAGTATCTCCATGTCCATCTTTCTTCTTTTCTATTTAGCTTGTGACAATTTGCATCTCTTTCTAGAAGAACCTATGTCTAGTTGTTTTTGAGATTCCTTTAATTTGGATGGAGTCTCTACTTCATGTTATTTAACCTTTATTAAGCATGGAGAAGACACCAAATTGAAGATTCTTTATAGATTCTATAACACCTAAATATATTTATTCTCTTCCACATAAACCTCACCTTTCTCCCCTTTAAATCACTTCTGAAAAACTAAATAATTTATTTGATTTATTGTACAAGGTACCTCCTCCACGTGCTCATCCTCTCCTTTAATGTATTATAAACAATGAAAATTATTTTTATGCACAAGAGATACCTTAGATTGAAAGGCGCATACAATGTCTGGAAAATCTCTAACTTATGTTGAATTGGTGTAAGAATCAAAATATTTTACCACCTTTGCTAGTTATTCCCTCTTTTTAAATAAAATTTGTTTCCCTACATTTGAATGAATATCTTCCTCAGACTCTTTGACATTATAATGCTCTAATTCCTAAAATTAACTAACCAATTACACTACAAAATTAATCTGTACCTCATATACACCTTCTAAGTCAACATTACTTTCAAAATAACATTTGATTCTTTGATGCATGAGGACTCAAATTTACTAGTGATTATCCCTCTAAAACATATTTTAAAATTTTACTCCCCTCTTTCCTAACACTAATAATAGTAGTCAACCTTTATAATATTTTATCTTTCTCTACCTTCGAACATTTATCATTATCTTGTTATTCCTTTAGTTCAAATTTTTTGCTTGAAATCTATGATTTATCATAATGTGACATGAAATAAATAGTGTCCTATTTATTTTTCCTCTACCATTCTAAATTCTCCTTTTTAGGCACATAGTTATTTCCTTTCTTGATAAAATATGAACAAGCTCTGGACATATTACTAAATTGGATACACCCTTCAAATTTAAAAACTATATTTTAATGCTCTTTATTTTGTATCCACTCTCCCCTACTAATATTTAATATCACAAAAGATGGGAGTTCTTTGTTCATAAAATCATTAAAGAAAAATATTTCATTAACTAATATGTTTCTAGCTTTTCTACCAGCATCAAAAGAAATAATGTAGTCAAACATTTTGGCCACATTGATAAAATGGTCCTCCTCTCAAAAATCCAAAGGAAGCCATAGGAATCTCACCCAAATCAACATAATATTTATATCATCTTTCTCTAGATCCAATCCTAACTTCCACTTTTCTAAAAACAAAGCTAGTCTCCCCAAGAACCAGACTATTCGAAACAAAATTTTAGCACAGTCTTCCTCATTATTGAAATGAGTGAGAAAGAAAACATTAAGCATCACCTATATCTCCATATGTCCTTTCAGCATCCATTTTCTCACATCCCATTATATAAATACATGTATATTGGGTTTGGATCTAATAAAATTACCAAACCAAAGTAAATACCATACTAGAAGATGCTCTGCTTAGAATGGAATTTATAAATTGAATATGAAACGTACTTGTGTCTTTGAAAACCAAGAGATTATGATTTGGATGGATTTATTAATGCTCACCCACTTTTCCTTTATTTTTATCAACCCAATAAAACTTACCAAAGCTAGGTGTAACATAAACATACCTTTATTTGGATCACCCTATGACATTTCTTCATTTTGATAGTTATTAATTTAAGGACTCACCTCCATATCCAAGCCCTTCTATAAAAGTTCAATTATATCCCCATCACCTCTGAACCTTATATTATCACCATCACCTACTTTTTACTCAATATTCTTATTGAAAAAAATCCTCCTACCCAGCTAGACTCCTCTTCATAGGCCATTATACCATTATCTCATACATGTCCGATAAACTTATCTTAGTTGGGGAAATTCTTAGGATCCCTAACATTTATAATAAATTACATCAATAAAAACATTCCCCTAATTATGTGGAGTCCTTCAAGATTATTCATGTCATCACCATTGTTTCTTGGTAATTTTTACTTCCCATGCTCCAAATTAGATTCATAGTATTTTCTATATATCCATCTTAAATGTTTTACCATGTTGATCTATCACATGTCATATAGTCAAGATCATTTTAGGTTAAGAACCTAATATTTGTTCTAGTTGATCCCTTAAGTTTTCTTTAGACTCATGAAAAGATTGACTTGTATAATAGGGAAATCTAGCGACATAAGGTCCAGTTGAAAATTTATACTAAGGAGAGTGCTACTTCAAAAAATTATATTGATTTAAAGATAATATTTTCTCTTTTATTTTATTATGTATGTGAACAATTTTTATTCTAAAAAAACCCAAAAAATGCCATACATTGTATTCTAGTACTCGTTTCCATTTATTAAAAAAATGGTAATAAAATGAATTATTTGTTGCGTTTTTCATTAATTTTCATATGTTTATTATATGAAAGAATGTGGTTGTTAATTAAATAAATATATTAATAAATTATTGATTACATTTTTCATAAGATGTGGTTTCCTTTTAGTGTGGTATTAATACACTCATTTTAGTATGATTGATTATGACTAATTATTTAGTTTATCCTATGTTTTGATAAGAAAACTTTGATGAGATTCCAAATGAGAACTTCATCAGGGAGGGAGTTTACCAAAATAATGAGGATATTAAGAATAGATAATCTTAGTGTGCAAGTTTTTATTTCAAGAGTGTAATGATTTTTTTTTTATATGATTGAATTGAGTGTTGCTTATGTTTGTGAATTTATATATTTTTTGAAACTATAACCTAATCACATCCTTGATTTGAATTTATTTTATCTTTTATATTTGATCATAAACATTTATTGTTATTGTGATGCATTTATATGTGTTTTTGATTTTTTTAATTGTTAGTGTTAATAATGTTTATCCTACTATTTTATTTGTATTCTTAATTGATTAATAAAGTTTTCTGATTAATTTATTGGAATTAAGCTTTGTGGCATTGTTTATGATTATTAATGAAAAATTGAATGTTTTTGTGAGTTGCATAATTTATAATCATTTTTTATTACACTAAGATGACCATAATGAAAACTATTAAATCCTTTTGGGATTTGTGATGCTATTATAATAAGGTAAATATTATGATAATAGATTTTGAGTATTGTATTATCATATAAGTTGTTAGTAAAAATATGAATTTATAAAAACTAATAAAATTGTAATGATGTTTCTATAAAAATAGTTTTTTCTTAACTCATAAAAATAAATATAAAATAATTTGAAAACATTTTTATTCTGATTGGAACTCTAAAAATCTTTCTTACATTTTTAAAATTTTACATAAATTTGAGAGAAATTAATACCTTTTTTCAAAATTTTAATATAATAACTATTCTAAATTAATAAAACATAAAAAAATTATTATATGAAACTATGTCAAATCATTTTTGTTTATCAAATACTTATATCTGAATATTTATTTTATTCTCCCAAATTTTTATTTTCGATACCTTTTTAACAATCATTTTAAATAAAAATAATTCACATTTTGGACAAAAATCCTACCCACCTATTTTATGATGAATTATTTTACACCATTTTTATGTTTGGTTTTTACCGCTCATAAATTAGAATATGTTATGACCATAATTCCCATATCTTGGAATATTAAAAAGTAAAATATTGACTCCGTGAAATATTTTTAAACATATATAACATTTCTCATATAACATGATTTTATATATATATATATATATATATATATATATATATATATATATATATATATATATATATATATATATATATATATATATATCACATGGAATGGAATAGAAATTACATTTAATATTAGTGTTAATGCATATCAGTTTCTAGAATCAAAATTTATTCTTAACAACCATCCTTAAATGTAGATGATTTATAAATTACTTATTTTAAGCTTTATATTATTAAATGCATCTTGTCATGGTTGGATTTTATTATTCTATTCACTTTTCTAATGTTGACAATTATTTCATCATTTTTTTTAATATATCATGGCACAAAAACAAATGCACAAAGAGATCCCAAATACCATAGGTAATTATTTTTTTTGGCCATGAAAATTATTTATTATGAATATTCTCATTAAAATATCTTTAAAATACTTTATATATCAGTGACCATAATAATATGAATATGAAATATGGGTGGGTGTAAGGTAATTGAGGACATTAGCAATACTTGAATTTAGAAGCGTTTTTAGAGATATTTGGACAAAGAATTTTAAGATAATGTAAAAAAATTAATTGAAATTTTTTTAATGTAATTTATAAATATAACTTTTAATATAAAAATGATTTTTTTACAAATTTGATGTAATGTTGATAATAACATAGTAATTTAATATGAAAATATAATTAAATTGTACATATAAAATCTCATGTATGAATAAATAATATGTCAAATATTTTTGTGAATATGTTTATTAATTTTAAATTAATAATTTTTTAATTAATTTTAAAACTCAAAAATTTATAAAATTAAAATTGCAAGTTTATGAATATAATTTTTTGACCTTAATTTCATAAATATCATTTTTGTAAATATATCTAATGATGTGTATATTTTTGATATTTAAGATTTAGAAAAAATTGAATAATAGTCAAAAAGTTATTAATTAAAGTATCTTTGAAAATACGTGCTTGAATTATAATGATGTGTATTATGTATAAATCAAGTAATAATTAAAACTAATAATTTAATAGTAAAAATTTATATATTTAAAAACCTCTTTCTCCCACCTACATGCTAATATATATTTTTACAATAAGTAAATAAATATGCCTATTCAAATGTATTTATGAATGTTAAAAAACAATATAAATTTATCAAAAGTTATATTGATTGGTGTAAAACAAGTTTATGGACTAGGTTTGAATCCTCCAAACCTAAAACCAAGGTAATTTTAGAGGGAAATCATGAACATTAAATTTGTAGTTATTAAAAAGGTTTTCACATTTTATAAAAGGTGCATTACCTATGTAAAGGGTATGTGTCCATATGTTTAAAAGAATTAAAAGGGCATGTGACATTTTTAATGCAAAGCACATACACCCTTTGAGACACAAAAAGTCATATGCTCTTTTCATTACAATGGGTGTATGCCTTTTCATATCTCAATGATAATGTATCATTTGTATTTGAAACAATATGTGTCAATGATTAAATGAAAGAATTTTTAAATTAAGTAATAGAACAATGTCACTTTAATAAAGTGAGTAAATTACAAATCTGAGATAAGAGATTTGACAAGTGGAGAAAATATAGAATGGAGAAACCCCATAATTTATTTAGAAGACTTGAAACTAATGAATCTCCAATTACATACTAAGAAGGAGATAGGAGAGAGAAAGAATGGAATTAGACCAAAATATCATCACAAGGATGCAAGATCAAGATCAAGATTGAATAACTACCAAAAGCAAGAAGAGAGGAGGAGAATAGTTAAATAAATAGATCTAGATGGAATGAGTTACATGTGCAAGCTTTAGCATGTCTGTTAGGTGTCCCTAATCTTATTAAAACTGAGGAGGATTTGTGTTCTATGTGGGGAGATAGGAGTTACATAAAATTAAATCTAAATCCATCAAGTGGACTAGAGATGTGAGTGACAATTCAAAACACTAGGATAAACTGCATTTATAAAAATAATAAATGCATGTATAGCTACGAAGATCTTCCTACAAAAAATTAATAAAAATGCATGAAATAATATATTTATTTAATAAAAAATCATGAAATAACATATTTATATAGTTAGAAAAAACACCAAAGGGATTATATTAATCACATGGCACTTTGAGCAGACATCCTCCTTTGAGTTAGCTCAATATAATAAATTCATGGATGCCTTCATTGGCCTCAAAAATTACTTATATACTCAGTCTAATCTAAGCAACTAATGCTTCTCACGAATGTGAGATAAAATAAAATAATTATGGGATGACTTACAAAGCATATGCATCCATAGAAACTAATATATTAACCAATTAAATTGAAGCAGTAACATGATTTCCTAACATCCCCTTCCTTTTAAAAAAAATCTTTGTCCTCAAAGCTTCAGATGTGAGAATTGATATCGACTCTAAAATAGTGGTTCCCATATTACATCATTTGGTTTCATTTCATGCCACTAAATTAATACCTCTATGATGGATTGGGAGTGAAGTTGGCATGTGTGCCTATCCAAGATTACCTCCATCTCAAGAAGGATGGATCATTCATTATCAAGTTATGGTAAAATAGTTTATATTCTGATGTTTGTGCCAAGAAATTTCTTCAGACCAGAGACATGAAATATTGGATGAACTTGAGAAGAAGGTGGGAGATCCAAATTATAAGCACCCAACCTAATATTCTAGAGAACCTTATATGGCCCATATAACTTGAGAGCTAGCTTATTATGCCATTTGATTTTTAGGGAGGATTATTTGTATGGTTGCAAGTGAATAAAAACCATATCACCTACTTAAAAAGTGTGCTAAGAATGGTGTTGATTATCCTATTGTTTCATTATATTTTGTTCCATATGAAGATTGTATCACAGGGTTTTGAGGATCTGATCTCGAGTTCATAGAATCATATTGACCGCTTTAACTAGTGAACTACTAGGCGTAAATGGAAGGAGCACTAGTGGTGCTTAACTATAGATTGCTTTATATGGAGTGATTTTAGTTAAAGTGTGGTAGGAGGTATTGTACCACCATTCAATGAGAGGGATCCACTTTATTAACTACTATTATTTTTATGAGGTGAAGCAATGCAGAAAAGATTTCAAACATTTGTTGATAATTTCAGTCTGGAAATTTCTTTACGAAAGATACCCAGAACTCGTCTTCAGTTAGGTACCGGTGTATTGAAATAGTTATATCAAAAAAAGGTTGGTGAAATTTTCATCAAAATCAGAGATAATGGAATAAAGAATTCCATCAAAATAAAAAATCTAGTCCAACAAATATTGTGTGATTGTGGATGTGGTATAGGGATGGCTAAAGGCATAAAAATGACTATATTTAGAGATAAATCAACCAAAACCAAGATCATTTTTTTCCCTCTAGATTTAGATAGCCCCTTAATGAAATCCATATAATTATATATCCAAATTATAGTAGGGATGGGCAAGGGTTTAAGCAACATAGGAATGAGTGTTGTTTCACCCTTGTTAAATTGGTAGGTATCACATTCAACCACTATTTGTTGAATTGCCTTTTCCATTCCCTTCAAAAATAAGTTACATCATGCCCATTCATATGTTTTGAGAAACCTTGAGTGCTCTATGGATAGATAAGTATGGATTTCATAGAATATATCCTACTAAAGATCTATACTCTAGGGAAGCACTAGATAACCCTTGTATTGCATAGAAGTACCATCCGAAAAATAATGTGGTATGATAGAGGGAATAGTTGCCAACTATTGAATGATTTGAGATAATGAGGATTTATTTACATACCCCTAATGTATAACATCTAAAAAAATTATAATAGGCATGAAAATAGTTGAAAGGAAAGCTTGGTCTATAAATGTATGAGATAGAGCATTAGCCACAATATTATCCCTACCCTTCTTATAAGTGATCTCATAGTCATAATCCATGAGTTTGATGACCCCCATTGTTATAAGAAATATTTTAGACTCTATTCATCAGTTTTATTGAAAAAATAATTCCCCAGTAGGTATGGCTGCCACTTCTGTACTACATATAAAATGGCCATCATTTCCTTCTCATAAGTAGAGAGTTCTAAATTCTTATCATAAATGGCTTTGATGGTGAATGAAATGGGGAATCCTTCTTAGAGGATAAAAACACCATGTCCATTTCCATAAGCCTTTCTCTTTATAGTGAAGGTCTTGGAAAAATCTGGTATAACAAGAATAGGTGTAGTACACATAGCTTATTTCAATTTTTTAAATGCACACTTAGTAACTTGTGTCCATGTAAAAGAATCCTTTTTCAACATAGATATCAGTGGAGATGAAATATTCTTGTAATCCTCAAAAAAATTATGATAGTGTCTAGTTATCCTTAAAAAACCATGGAGGCTCTTGAGTGTCTAAGGATGAGGCCAATTTGTCATGCCAGTTATTTTTTCAGAATCCACCCAAACCCCTTAGGATGAAACAATATGCTTGAGATAATCCACTTCATCCTATCAAAAATTACATTTAGACTATTTTTCATAGAGATGATGTTAAAAAATATGTCATTATATGAGCTTGAGATGTTGGAGATGCTTAGAGCATGTTTTACTATAGATGAGGATATCATCGAAGAAGACTAGAATGAATTTCCACAAGTTGGGCCAGAATATTTTATTCATCAATTCTTGGAATGTTGAAGGATAATTAGTGAGGCCAAATGACATGACTAAAAACTCATAGTGGCCATCATGCATACAAAAATTTGTTTAAGAATATCATCCTCATGAAGTCAGATCTAGTGATATCCAGAGTGGAGATCCAACTTAGAGAAAATATGAGTGCCATGAATCTCATCAAGAATCTCATCAGTAACAAGGATTGAGAACTATCCTTTATTATGATATGATTAAATGCTCAAAATTAAATGCAAAGGTGCCATGACCCATATTTTTTCTCTACGAAGAGAATTGGGGAAGAATATAGGATTGTATTGGGGTGAATAATGCCTTTCTTTAGTAAGTCTAGAATGATCATATCGATCTCAGTATTTTGTTGAAATGGGTAGCAGTAGGGCTTGATGTTGGGAGGAATGCTTCAAATAAGGAGTTGAATATGGTGGTCCTCTGACTATGAAGGTGGCAATCCCACTATTTTGGAAAAGACATATGCATACCTATGTATAATGGTTTGTATATTAGGAGTAGTAGATATGATTAATGGTTTCATTCAAAAAGAATAGAGCTAGATAATGACATTGTGTGAATTTTTTTAAAGAATATTTTCCATGCAATGTGAAATTATGATGCTGAGAGACCCTAGGTATAAGCCTTTCAATGTGTGTTTTTCCCATTGTCTAAAAAATGCATCTAAAGTTCAACAAAATCTCATAAGATGGATCTAATTTTGCATAACCATTGGGCTCCAAAAATAACATCACATCTACCTAAGGGAAAGTAAAACATGTCAGAGCATAAATTATAATTTCTAATTGAGATACACATATTGTGACACTTCTATTTACAAGGTAATGTGTTACTATTAAAAATCATGAATTCAAAGTTGGAGCAAGGATGGACAAAACAATCAGCCTATTTGGTGATTTGAGGGTCAATGAAGTTATGAGTGCTACCATAATAAATGAGTATTTTGATAGGGATCTTCTTGAAGTAACTCTTGACCTACATAATTTATGGTTTAGTGACTCATTCTACAGCATGAAGAGATATCTCTAGTTGGTCTTCCTAAGAAGCAGGTTTTATAATTGGTTAAACTTCTTTTGGACCATCTACTATATCCCAAGCATCTTCCCAATCTTTAATTCTGAGCAAAGAGTCCACATCTATTAGGTAGAGATTTTGCTTGACACATTGATTTCCCTGAGTGAATTAGACATCACAATTATAACATATTCATTTTTATCTACATGCTCACATATCTGCTTCAATAAAATGCTTGATAGGAGTGGTTCTGGGGGATGGCATTGTTTGAGATCATTATGGAGTTGTATTTCACAATGGAGAAAAATTGGATTTTAATCTCTACAAAGTTGTGATCTTATCCTCTACCAAATTAGTCAATCCTAGGGCTTTTATCATCATGTTGGGATGGAACATTTTGACCTCAGATCGAATTGCATCCTTCAATCCACTAATAAAGTAGCTCCTAAATAATTCATCAAATAATCCCTCTATGTGATTGGCCAATTTTTAAAATTTTGTTTGATATTCTCTCATAGTTCTTATTTTATGAATTTTATTTAGTACTCTAGTGAAGTCATCAGAAATATTTGTTCCAAACCATTATAAAATGAGTGCACGAAAATCAGTCCATATTATCTCATCATGAGCCTTGCTATAGAAATGATATCACTGAAGGGCTTCATGTTTCAAGTGAAAGGATGCAAGCCAGACTTTGTTGGCATTAAAAGTATTATGTATAATAAAATATTATTCTATCTGATAGATCCATCCAATCAGATATGCACAATTAAATCAAGGAAAATCAAGCTTCAGCCCATGAAAATTGCTAGAAGAATAAAATTTGGTGTTCAAAGAGGACTCGAGATGTCATTTTTTGTTCAAGGTGGTATGTTAAAGATTGAGGCCAAGAATTTTTTCATCAAGATATTCGATTTGGGTTTTGAGGGTGTTAATTTCATCCTCTATGTTTTTTCCTCTTGTGTGGGTTACTACCATGACCAGAATAAGTGTTTTTTTCAATGGGTATGGAAAATAGATTTAAGACGTGTCTAGTAAGGAGATTTTTAATTTGGGCAAAATCAAAGGGGGTATAGGTACTTTTACTAAATTTTTTGCATAACGGGAGTATGATTGACGAAGGTGAGGGAAATTTTAGAAGTGAAAATAAAAAATTAGAAAATTTATCAAAGAGGGAAAAAGAAGCAAAAAAGGGAGTTAAACACTATGGAAAATTTTTGAGGCAAATGGATAAAAAGAGAAGTTATGGCAAAATTTGAAAAAAGGGAAAATTGAGATTTGCAAGAATTAGGGGTGGAATCAGGATATGGGACCTCAAGGAATAAAACATGGAGAATGGAATTTTAGGTGTCTAGTTAAATTTTGAGGATCAACAGGGCTATAGATGGAGAGATATAGCGAAAGAATATCTAGTTTTTGGTTTATACTAAATGTCTAGATACAAGTCCTCTAACTGAGAGTCTTTTGATACTTTTCAATTAGTTTTCTAAAATTGATAAGAGGAATATTTTTTGGTTTCTAGTTTCTATCAAATGTCTAGCTACAAGTTCTCTAAGATTATTTTGGAAATATTTTGAAACTATTATGGCAAGTCTGTTGATACTCTATTGGTAATATGTGAATACCTAATATGACAAGTTTTTTATACTCCAATGATAGTATTTTGAAACTAATATAAATGGGGCCCAAGTTTCTATAGCTACCTAAGGTTTTAAATATATCTCTCTAGCCACCAATGCCATCTGAGTGAGTACCATTGTCCAAAAATAAATTGGCCATGGATTTACCTTTAAATAATAGCTCTTAGTTTTCATCATAAGTGGGAAATAGTCAATTAGGATGGGGCCATTACCCATTTCACTGGTAGGTCCTCTCAATGGGCCAGCTAATTTTGGGTTCCTATGGTGCTCCTCATATTGAGTTTTAGGAATTACACCCAAGCACTTCCCATAGTTATGTAGACAGGTATTTACTTTGATCCAAAATAGATTATTTTGATATAGAAAAATAATTAAATGAATTATTAAGTGGAATATAAAAACACTTCTAAGATAAAAACAAATTGGCCCTCGAATGTGCTCTGATACTAGATGAGAGGATCATATTGTAAGAAATTAATGAAAATACATGCAATAACAAATTTATTTAATGAAAATACATGAAATGACATATTTATATAGTTGTCAAAAACACCAAAGGGATTATATTGATCATATTCCACTTCGAGGGGACAATCTCCTTTGAGCTAGATCAATATAATAAATTCAAGGATGCCTTCATTGGTCTCAACTTACTCATATAATCAGTCTAATCTAAGAAACTACTACTTCTCATAAATGTGGGATAAATTAAAATGCTCATGGGATGACTTAAAAATCATATGCATCCATAGAAAATAATATACTAACAAAGTAAAGAGAAGGGGTAGCACGAGTTCATAACAATAACCAAGAATTAAGATAAATCTAGAAATCCATAATAAAGACCTAGATTAAGGCCACTTTCCCAACACTCCCCTTAAGCTTTATTTGGGGATATAAAAGTGGATAAATTATTTTACAAACAAGGAATGGATTTGAAATCACATAATATTTTCCCTTAATATAACCTTCCTTCAAGAATAATTACAATAGTTTTCATAGATTGTTCGAACACTAAAAAAATAGATAATTTAAAAATCATTGCAAAAAAGGCAAATTCAATATTGATTGAATGTTAAATATAAAATTATAACAAATTTTTGTAAAATCCTTAAGAAAACCCTAAAATTTAAATTTGTACTAAAAGGTTTTATGCAAAACAATGTTAGCTTAAAAAATAAGCAATATCAATGTGACGTGATTAAAACTTCTTTTTATTACACCATCTTAATTTCACTTTTAATTGTACGTTGACACTAAAAATCCACCATTAATTTATGATTATTGTTGTGGGTTTTATACACACCCCAATAACCTTATGAGGTAGCCTCTAACATTTTAGGATCTGTAAAAAGATTTCACTCTAAGGCACAAGTTGCAGAGTAAATAATGAGAAAAGTATATTATTTACCATGGATGGGTTGTTTATGTATGAAATTAGATCTAATTTATATGGGTTTAGGTATGATGGTTTTAATTAAGGTGGGCAGGACTTCTAAAGAAACTCAAAAAGAAGAGGGAAAGGAAGGTCATAAAATAAGGCTTATGGACTGTATAAGATGAAAACCTCTCAAGGCCATCATTTGACCTAAGGTTTGATAAGAAATTATAAGACCAATGTCTGCTACAAGCTATTGTATCAAAACAACAATCAAACATAGTTAAGAGTCAAAGGGAAGCAAAACATAGTAAACTTAAAAATGCATAACCAAAGGTTGTTATGTTTATCAGATCACTCTTGCACTTTAAGAAAGTGGCATTATAATTAGCATGAAAAATAAATTCAAGTCATATATAACTTGAAATGAATAATTATATTGAAAATATATAACTCATGCACAATAAAATAACTAAGATGTCAGAATGATAACACTTCTTACATAGTCCACACAATCAGAGAATAATCGAGATTTGCACGTCAAGACCAAATTAGTAGAACTTCTCAAAATTTCTTATTAGTTTTAATAGACAAAATTCACCTCCCTATGGTACTGGGAAGATATAAGTATAAATAATCTTGGGATGGGTAAGGCCTCGTCTCTCAATCAAAGTCTAAATTTACAAGATCAAAAATAACATTGTATGTTAATCTCATGTAAAGTATGCATGTAAAACATTGATCACTTAGAATGTATTTTCCAACTATAAAATACAATATATATGCAAGTTACATAAGTTATGAACTAACATTACAACATAATTAGAGAATTAAAAAACATGTGTATACTTAAAAAGTAATGATGTGGCACCACTAAAAGAATAAACACTATGATAAAGATGGTGTAGAAGTTAATGTGGATAGAACTCGAGTGGTAAATAGAGTTACAACTGAGATGGGAATTAGAACTGGAGATGAACCCAAAATAACTACTAGAAGTGGGACATAAGTTACTCTAATATGAGTATGCTCCAATGCATATTTGAGAAGTTGATAACTCTAAGGTGGAATTTGCATGAACTTTTCTATTTTTATTTCTTTTTTAAATGCTTCTTTTTAAAGTTAAAGTGCATGACTTACTCAGAAGTCAATCTTTATGGTATCAAATTCAAGAAAGGATATTTTGAATAATTATATAAATTTATCCATTGATTTCTTATGTATTTTCAATGAAACTATAACCCTAGTGTGTAGTGACTCAGTCCCTATAATCTTATCTCTTTCCAAATTGACCGACTGTGTTACCTCATGACTAGTTCTATAGAAATATCCTCAATCTCCACTCTAAAATTATCTTTTGATTCCTACAAAATATTCTCAAAACTGGGCGTGGGCACCAATTTCCCTTAAGGAGTACTTACTTGAATGAATCTTAAGTTAGTTAGGATAGAGATAGATTCCATCTTCTAGTTTGTAAATTTTTGGACCAAAGGTCACATCTATTGATACCATTCAATTATGCTATCTCTTTTGATATTAATATAATTTTGTGCCCAAGAAAATTTAGATGCTATCATTAAATTGAGCTCAACATAAGTCTTATTTCTTTTTTCTTGGCTTATAAAATGCAATTTGCCATAAATATCTTTTATTTTCTTAAACAATTGAATAATGTGTCCCTATTTGTGTTGAGAGGTGGCCTTTGCAAACCTTGTTGAATTAATGGTGTCAAATAGATTTATATATATCACATGTAAATTATCCATCTATACACCTAAATTACATTTAGTGTTAAAATGAACCTAAAACCTATTAATAATTATTTTTAATATAATTCATAACATCTCCCTCCAAATTCATGCAAATCAATAAATTAAATTAATCAATTGTGCACACTTTTAAATCCTTATTTAAATATAAAATATATATTTTACACCTCACCCAACATATTCCAACTTATTCTCCCTCACATGTTGACTCATCCCAACCAAACCCACAACTTGCTCAATCCCCTTTGAGTCACCCCTTGAGTTGTCAAAAATTTTGACTCATTCCTGATGACTCAATTAATCATTCCCATACTTCTCTCAACTATTTAAAATGGTCATCCTCATGGATGAGGACTCAATAGCCACCGTAGATTATTTGGATTATTTAAAATATCTAAATTATCCTCTATTATTGGATTTTCTTCTAAAAAATATAAATAAACATGAAAACCATCATTTTCACCATCCTAACTTATGTTAATAAGTATTATTCATTTCAAAAAATAATCAAAATGAATCAAAGTATCCAAAAACACTTTTTGCACCAATATACTTCCCATTTTCCTTTGCATTGGAAGAGTGAGTAACCACATTCTTGAAGAGTAAATCAAGTTTACATCACAATGGATGAAACTTGCATGTTTAAGGTGTATGTTTGTGTTTACTATATTCTTTTTTTTTTGCTCTATCTTAAGTTGAATTTATCCTAGATTAAGATTGCATAATTAGTTTATTTCTTAGCATTTATATATTTAGTTCATATATTTTAACATGCTTAGTGGGACTTTTACCTCATCTTTTTCATCTTGCATTCATCATAATTTCATTTAGGAAGTACATTTAATTCTTGTTATGTATATTTGCATATGCATTTAATATTATTTTTGTGAGTGCCAGTGTAAGTTGTAGCTAGCTAATTAATGTTTTTTTGCTCGAGTGAGTATGCTCAATATGTAATTATAGATTTGAAAACATCATTTGTGAAATTGTACCTCATAATAATGAAATCATTTTTTGTCCCATTTTTAGTTTTTTTTTTCCAAAATTTATTTATATCATTAGTTTTTTATTCACTTTCTACTTCTATCTATGTTTTGAATTTTTTCTAACTCTTTGTTATAGAAAAACAATGAACCAGTAAATGTTTTAGTGAAATCATTGTTTCTAACTATGAATTCATCTTAATTAGTTGTGAAATAATTAATCTTGGTAGTGAAATTATCATAAAACTCTAAATTTTTCCCTCTGTGTCTTTTGTTTCTATGTTTGTAGGTATAATAGATAAATTATTTTACATTTGTAAAATCATCCTTCTTGGAATCAAAATTTTCATTATGTGTAGAGAAATCACATTTTTTATTATCAAAATCATTTTTTTAGGCTGTGAATTCATCGTTTTGACCAGTGAAATCATTTTAGTAACTATGAAATTATCATACAAGGTAGCAAAATTGTTCTATAAGCATGAATTTATTTATTCTATGCTTTTTGTATTATGTTTATTTTTTGTGTTTAACTTTTTACAATTTCACTTTTTTGTCTTTCTGCATAACTACAAATTTAACATAGCAAAGTAGCTTTTGCATTGATTTTGTGGTTTTTATTTACTTCATTATAGGTTGACTTATACCAATCCTAAAAAAAATATTTTAACTATTTATTTGTAGAATTCTCGGCAAAGACTCCAAAAAGGCTGAAAAAAAAACCAAATTCTTTTATTTTACTAATGCTTTCAATTTTGTTTTCCAAATTTTTTAGTAATTACATCGCATTTAGTTTTAATTTATCTTTTTTTCTTTCATCATTCTATTTGTAATTGTGTAAATTATGTATGTTCTTCCCTTGACATCATATTGGTGATGATATTCTAGAATAAAAAACAATTTCATAATTATATGTTTTACCCAATTGGTTTTCATGTATGATCTTTCCTTAACATCACATTGGTTATGATACTAAAAAATTATAAATGAATACTTTCATTATATTTCTTTTTCTATGGGCTCTATTGACCATGGATTTTACCACCATATAGTAGGCCAAACCCCATTTAAGAATGAGGTATATAAATTAAGATCTAGTTGTTTCAATTATATAAGTGGTTGTGTATTTTAAGCACATCGTGATGTGAGGGGATTTCATGCTCTAATACCTAGGGTTCCAACAACTATCTCAAAATATGATATTTTTTATTACCAACACATGGAGACCCATACGACTATGTTGAACACTTTGAGAGAAGACAAATAGTGTGCATCTTATTTATCTATTTATTCCATAGTTTTCCCCCTTAGATAATATTATTTAAACTTTAAACCCAGGAAATCCTCTTTTACCATTTTACTTTGGTGCATTGTTTAGTGGTTAGCATAGAGAAACTACCTTACACACACCCTCAATATCAAACTTAGTAGGCCATGTTAATGGTAGGATCCTCCATGGTTATTACCTTAAAATATGAGGTTGTAACTAAGAGTACGGATGATTCAGTGACATCAAAAGGCCCAAAAGTTGTTTACGACCCTTGAACTAGCTTTTCACCTTTTATGTGTAATTACTTGAATGTTTAGAATAAAAATTTGTTTATTATGTCCTTATGTTTACCACATGTTGATAAATACTTATTTGTAAACATATTATTTTATGTTTAAATTATATCCTAAAATCATAACTTTATCTCTAAAAACTCAAAAACATTTAGTTAGTAATCAAAATTTTTAGTCACTTTAGTATTTTTCTTTACTAGAGTCTATTTTAAACTCTTTTTTGTTTATTGAGTCAAGTTTTTTCCTTAGCAAACATCACCCATTTAAATAAAAGTGGCTATACTGAATAATCCATTGACCAATTTGGTCACAAATCCAAATCTAAATAATCCTTATATTAATCCAAGGTTCTATCCAACCAATTTTGATTCAAACACATATTTGAATAAATAACAAATAAATCATCTAATAAATCCAAATCCAAGTTTGATTATGCATTCAAACTCACCCATCAGTCAATCAAATCCAAACTTGAATAGTCACTCATATATACCAATCAACCAATCTACCCCAAACATCAATCAATCAATTTCAAACTTGAATACTCATTCATGTTTACCCATAGTTCAACATCCAAATTTTACTTTAGGGAAAACATCAAATCGGTTTTTAGGCTTTGGTAGTCAAAATTATTTTAATTATTTTACAAGTTCTACACTACACATATTTCAAAATTCACCAATCAAAATTCAAAATACATTCATAGATCCATATAGTTCTAACCTTATCATTAATATAAATCAAGCTTTTGGTTCACTTTTATCACCACATTCAAATATTTACTTGAACCAAAACCCATCCACAAATTAAACCTCAATTCAACTAAATCTAAATATATTCCACCCAAACAATATTTTAAATCTTACACCTATCAAAAACAAACCTTCCACAATCATCAAAATCAACCATTTGATTTTACATCCAACCCCTTCCCAAACATGAACCAAACTACAACAAATCCACATCTATTCACAAACCCAACAAATTCAAATCCAATTAACTTCATAAATCTGAATCACCCTTTTAACATGAATCCATCAACATCAAGTCATTAACCTTCATAAATCTATCAAATCAAAAAAATTAACAAATTCATCTACCTTTACAAATCCACAAAATCTAAATACTTTTAATTTTAACACAAATCTAACAAATTCATCCTTCCAAGATCAAGTTATCTCTTTGTCCCACTTCATTATTAGGGAGTCCCAAAATATTTTAAACCAATATCATCCTATCAATAGTGACCCTATTTTCCAAAATCAACCAAGTCTCCCATCCACTTTTTATAGTCTTAATTTTAGCATCCCTACTATCTAGTATCATTTCACCCCCAAAGCTAAAAAAACACAACACTCCCAACCTATAAACAACATTATTACACATATTTAAAAAAAAATCAATTTTTTATGGGAACCTTATGATGGATTATTTAAAAAATTGGTCTCTACAAACTTAATCATATTTCAAAATACCAAATACTTTGAACAAAATGCCCCAAAACCTAAGTGGTATAGACATAATGAATAATTTAATTATCATAAAACTAAAGGTAATTATACAAACTATTGTATGAGAGTAAATAATTATATCCAATATTTGATTGACAAAGGATACATCAAGTTAGAGCCAAGTGTATCCATGTTTGAAAATCATAGCTTGGGTGTATGCCAAGATGTCTTTCCTAAGCTTATTCAAGCCACTCTATTTCTAAGTCAAGGTCATAACCTTACATCCATTTCCCAAAAACCTATTTTTGACACATATATTTTTTAAAAAACTATATTATACCAACGCACCTTTTATAACCATCATCTACAATCCATTTTTGATGAGCCTATCTTTGTTGAACATCTTATTTTCGACCAAAAACCTATCTTTGATCAAGATCCCATTTTTGGCAAAGGTGCTATTTTTGACTAATATTTTATCTTGGAATTAACCACCTTAAATTAACAAATCCTATCACCCATTATCCAAATATCCAACCCCTTATCACATGTTGAATCCCTCATCACCCCACAACATATCTTTGGTTCATTACTTAAGATTTTGCATTTCCAAAATCATCTTCATCCTAAATCCCTCATCACCAACCTCTAGGTGGTTCCCCCCAAGCAGTTGGATGTAGAGGAGGAGGAGAATTCCTATTATGGGAAGGAGGTAGGGGTTACCACCCTCATTTCTTCCCAAGAGGGTTCATGCACTGATAGATGGTACCATTATGAGAGTGGCACTGAGATTGGCTACATTTGTGCCCACCTCAAGGTTGAATGGAAATTATATCAACAATTTGTTTATCCTTATGTGAAAATGGATGAATCCATGCCATAGCACAAGGAGCATCTCCCTAATGAGTGAGAAGGACCTGGAGATTTTGAAGCTCAATGGAAACTTTATTTTCCTACACATGTATCTAGAAAAGAACATTGTAAATAGTAAAGGACTTGATCAGATCAAAAAAGTTACAATCTTAGGAAGCATTGTTAAATACTAAATTATTTATTTATTCCCATAACTAAAATATAATTTACAATATGAAAGTATGCCAGACTTGGGTATATTTAAAATTTAAGGTAGGTTTATCTCTAAGAAGGATATGCTGACATTGAAAAAATTTGGGCTAGAAGGACTTGAAGAGGTCATGAATCCATATCTAGACCCTTTGAGCTTTTGATCAATGATAGAAAAGATGAAGGAGCATTTACATATGGCCACAAAAAAGGCAAGTGGAAATGGAAATTCCTAAGTGCACAAGCCTTCTACCTATAGGTAGGCCCTAATATAAAATACAGAAATAAAATTGAGCCAGCTTAGACTCTAATCAAGCCTCTTAGATAGAGTGAAAATGGAAGCACTAGGTATAAATGAAATAATTGAAACCTCAATGGGAGTTAAACTTGTCCACCATAGGCATGTGGTAAGTTATCCACCCATAGCCAAGCTGGGGGGTGTAATTATGAAATGGAGTTTCAACATACCACTTCTAGTCCTTCCACCAAGGATGAGTGGAGTGAACAATTTTTTTTGAAGCATTGAAGGAAAAGCAATGTTAAGGATTTCTTGGTAAGATAATATATCAACATTGGCTAACCAAAATTTGGTTTTCACCTCTTCAAAGGATACCTAAGAGTGAGATTTCTTAAAATTGATATATTGGATAGTATGAATGCCTCTATGAAACATTTTAATAGTAGTGATCCAAGGTACCTTAGCTAGAGGGACTTCATTGAAATTGATAATAGGTGACCACCATAGAGAGTGTGAGTTAATAAAAAACCATCTCAAACCCCTGATCCATTATAGAGAAGCCATGCTTTTATCCTTTCCCATGCTTTCCAGATAATTTTGTCCACAAAGGATCCTAAAATTTGAATGGGGGATTTGATAGTGATAAAATTGGAGAAGCCAAGCCCTTTCGAGGATTTTGTGCCTTTAGGCAAGACTAAAGAGATGTATTGTCAAAACAACACCTTCTAAGCTTCCTTACCATCAATGGCCCACATAATCAATTTGGCACATAAATCAATTCATTGATGAGCCATGTCAATGAGACCCATACCTACGACATGCCACATGAGGCAACAATATTTTCAAGCAACCCTATGAATATCATGGCCATGAGAAGAATTTGTCCAAAGAAAATTCTTTACAATTTTTTCAAGTTTTTGATAAGAATTCTTTGAAGGCATCTAGCATGAAGAGTATTAAATATGGGTGGTCACAAGAAGTTTCAAGTAGATTTATAATTTACTTGCTAACAATAAGGGCTTAATCACCGAATATTCCATCTTCCTTATTACTCTATCAACAACATATTACCACAACATGGGTGGAGAGACATCAAAAGTGAAAGGGATACCAAGAAACTTGAATATTTTATCATGTTGGATCTAGGGCCATATATATTTGGTAGCCCACACTGGTAGGGGGAGGTATGATTTCCTATAGTAATGAGTTTTTTCCATTGAATGCTTGAGCCAGAGGAAAGGTAGAAGGTGTTGAGACACTATAAGGCATTGTCGATATTGTCCTCATCTTAAATAATAGTAAGGAAAGAATCATGAACAAAGTGTCCATTCAATCTACTTAAGGATTTTATTTATTTGGAGGGAGATAGATTCCATTAATAAGGCCCTTATCTTGGGCATTGCTAGGAAGATCTATACAATCCTTAGTTGTAAGCACATATAGAATGGGTGCCAAAGGGCATCCTTGAAAAATAGATCAAAACAAACCAAATTTCTCAGAAGTGACTCCATTATAGTAGCATGAGGAAAGAAATGAGGAAGAAAGAGATTGAGCTCAGTATTTGGGTGTAGAATGCCTTGGGTTCCTACAAGATGTGATAAATTATCATAAGCACTACCCACTATGAAATAGAAGTGTAAGCCCATGTACTAGATTCTCCACTAGAAGATAGAAGAATGATAACTAGCCCTATTATCTCCATTGAATTTGATAGACTCCAAGATTTAAACCAAGACATTGTAATCAAACAAGTGATACCTTATGATGAATTTAACTAGAATACCAGTGAGCACCAACCTTAGAATCCATAACAAAAGTGCAAGAATTCCCATTTAGAGGATGTTAACTACACTGACTGGTAAATATCCCATAAGAAGTGTCCCAAAACCACAAGTGATAAGCACTACACTATCAATCTTAATGGCACAACCTACGCCAATAGGATTAGTACTCAACCCTATAGCTAGAATAATTAGAGGACCACCTCTAACACATACACTAGGGGATAAATTGCTTAGAATCCAACACCACCACTTAGTAGATTTATTATGAGATGGTTAAGCACTTGCTCGAGTATCATGGTGTAGATAATGATGAAAATTATGTGCTAAAGTTTGAAATTCAATGGCATGCTCAAGTTATCACCCAATAAGAGTACAAGGAGACTCAGTTCATGACCACCTTGCTTAATCATGCCCATACATGGTATCATAAATTTGACCCAAACTAGGATATGGTTGATTATGATATATTGAATGAGGCCTTCTTGAAGTAATTTGATATTATTGAGTTTGAGCAATAGAGCATCACAATGCTCGAGGAAATTAGCTAAGGGATATATAAGAATGTGTGCCTACATGACATAGTTTAAAACCCTCCTTTCTAATATTTCATATGATATCCACTCCTCCCAACCCATGCAATGGTTTTTTAGGGGCTTGTTAGTACCTTTCAAGAAAGCATTGTCCATGAATACCTTCATGAACCCTTACAAAGTGTTTGAAGCTATGTTTTGGGTTGAGGTAGTAAGTAGTGCCAACATTGGGATCAACCCATTTATGGAGGCATAGATTATGTCAATGGCATCCCAACTACAAAAGTTGACTACTGGTTTATAATGCTTGAAATAGATTATGGTATACTAACTATGAGATGGAGGGGCATAACAAGAATAATTTCCTTGAAGGAATGTTCACACTTTACTTCTAAATTATGAATTTTTTCATGGGCCACATGAGTCTCAAAAATGTCCCCTTTTGTATCATGTAAGTCAAGTAAACACTACCATCTACTTTAAGATATGTGATACCTATAATCATTCAACATTGGATTATTGATTCATTGATGAGATGAGCCAAAATATGGAGAGAGGAACATGGTAGGCAATGACCATAGCTGGAGGGAAGGTAGGTCAAAGAAATGAAGGCTATGGCCAAAAAAGTACTCGCTATGGGAATTAGAGAGGCACGTACATGTGAGATGGAGGGTGTAATGGAGAATATTCACACCATGATCATGTTACAATTTTGGGTCAACTAAATATTACCAGCATGACTTATTCATACACCCAATGTGTGGGTATTTTAGGGGACCACATACAATTGAGGATTACCTACACTTATATAAAAAATCTAACTCAAGGTTAGACTCGCATAGATAAGGGTGTTTCCATGGTCAAACATGAGAAAAAATAATAAAAATGAGCTTCCATACATTGGAAGAGTAGATGTTCTTAATCTATTTATGGCATTAAATAATTTGATTAGCGCTTCTCCATGTTGGTATTACATTTCAAATTCCCACACGTGGCTTTGCTCTTATTGTCTTATCTTGGTGTGAACCTTAGTGTCAATTTGGCATTGTAACATTACTTTGATGGCTTCTTGAAAGCATTCTTGTATAATAAACTTACAAATAAAATATTTTTTGGGTAGACTGATGCCACTTATATTTATAAGTCTAAAAAATAATTCTAGCTATAGGGACATTATGTTTAGTTATAACTTTGTTTGAATCTAAAATAACCTAGGTTGAGCTAGGTTAATCTTGGGTCAGGTTGAAGCACCCATGAAGGCTTGATAACTCATTTTTAGATATATATGAGACATTAAAAATAAATTTATATATTTTATGAGGTTATGACTCACCTTTTCATCAATATTAGGAATTAATAAATCACATTATTAGCTCTCTTGACATTGAAATCATATTTGTTGAAAATTTCCTTTATAGATAAATGTAATTCACTAATTCAACTTTGAATTTTTACTTAATAAATTTAGTTTATATTTTAATTTTAGTCTATCTTACTTAATGATTTTGGATTTTCAAAAATTATTTTAGATTTTTGCATTAATATCTCGACAGGGCAAGAAAATCAATTTATTAGGCATTAATTTGATTAGGGTTCAAACCAGACTAAATTATGGGTACATACATGGTAATAAACTAAATAAACAAGACTCACCATGATTATGATAAATTAAAACCCTTACATATGAATTGGATAATTCAGGTGGTTTCTATGCTTAAATTGCATAATTTGTTAGAAATTGATTTTAATCCTAGTTTTGACCTGAAAATTGACAAAATTATGTGTCTATAGTTTATTGATGCTCTTATGGTAGGATGCCATCTAGGAAGTCTATAATAATTTTATTATCAAGTAATGAATTTAATTGGAAGTAATATTGTTGGCCCTAATAAATGGGTATATGATATTATCTTGCAAGATGGAAGGCATGATTGGTAAGGTTTAAGAAATGAGTGGTGGCATCACACTCCTCATAGAGATTATGAATAGATCCTATTTTTATTATGGATGAAGTTACCTTAAAAACCTCTAAATTATCACTAACATCTTTACAATGATGATCAAATGGTTTCTAGTTGATGTTATGAGATCTAATGTTTACTTCAAAATGGATGCGTTCAATAATTCCTTACTCATGGATTTGGTTGTCTACAAGTACCTCTATCACTTGGGGTGATGTGAGATTGAACATGTTATGAGGGTTTGCATGTTTGGCCATTGTGTGATAGGATATGTTGGTTGTAGGTTTTATCTAATATAATATCTTTCTTAGAAATGGGATCTTTGTCAAAAATTGGATCTTTATCAGAGATAGATTTTTCATCAAATATAGGATCTTTAATAAATATATACCCATCAAAAATGTATGGAAAACCATCATATTCAAATGTGTGTTGATCAAAAATGGATTTGTTTCAAATGTATGTGTCAAAAATAGGTTTATGATAAACTCATGGAAGGTTATGACCTTGACTTGGAAGTTGGGTACCTTAATGAGTTTTAGGAAAGACATCTTGGCATACCCCTAAGCTATGATTTTTAGAGATGGATACACTTGGATCTATCTTGATGTACCTTTTATCAATCAAAACTTGGATATAATGCTTTAGTCTCATATAATATTTTGTATAATTACCTTTAATTTTATGATAATCACAATAGTTGTTAGGTATATACCACTCAAGTTTTGTGACATTTGGCTCAAAGTATTTGGTGTTTGAAAATATGGATAAGTTTATAGTGACCAATTTTTGAAATAATACATCATAAGGTTACCATCAAGGAGTGAATTTTTAATTAATAAACATAGTAGTGTTGTTCATGGGTTGGGAGTTTTGGATATGGTTTTGCTTTGGAGGTGGAGTGATACTAGATGGTAGCGATGTTAGAATTAGATTCCCTTTGATAGTGTAATGAGGCATGTTTGAATTAAGTCTATAATAATTAGATGAGAGATTTGGTTTATTTTGGAAAATAGGGTCACTATTGATAAGGTTATGTTGATGTGGAATGGTTTGGGCTTGTCTAATAATGAAGTGTGTTATAGATGTAGCTTGATCTTGAAAGGATCAATTTTTTGGATTGAAAGATGGACTTGATGTAATTGTGTTTAAGTTTAAAACATTTTGATTTGGTGAATTTGTAAAGTTAGATAGAATTATCAAAATGTTTGGATTTGATGGATCTGTCAATGTTGATGGAGTTAATTTCAATGGATTCATCATTGAAGGGTTGGTTTGAAGTTGTAAAATTAAAAAAAATTGGATTTTTTGGTATGAAAAAATGTGTATTTTGTGTAGCTTGGTTCATGTTTTGGAATGGGTGAAATGTAAAAAAAATGGTTGATTTTGATGAAGGTGTAAAGGTTGTTTCTGATGGGTGTTAGGACTAAAGGATGGATTTTTATTGAAAGTTGTGTTTGGATTTTATTGAATTGGGTGTTGATTTATGAATGGGGTTTAGTTAAATTATATATTTTAAATTGGTGGTGAAGGTGAACCTAATATTTTATTTAGATTGATGCTAAGGTTAAAACTAGATGGATATATGAATGCATTTTGATTTATGACTAGTGAATTTTGATTTATGGGTTTAATGGAAGGTGTAAAATATTTCAAATAATTTTGATTAGAAAAGTATAAAATATGATTTGATGTTGTCCCTAAAGTAAAATATGGATGTTGATTTATGTATAAACATGAATGAGTATTCAAGTTTGAAATTGATTGATTGATGTTTGGGTTGGATTAATTGATCAATAAACATGAATGATTATTCAATTTTGGATTTTACTGATTGAATTTGGATTTATTAGATGATTGATCAATGAGTCTTTAATGACATTAAAACTTTGATTTGGATTTGTTAGATGATTTTTTTGATATTGATTCAAATATGTGTTTGAGTCAAAAGTGTTCAGATATAACGCTAGGTTAAGACAAGTATTATTTATATTTGGATTAGTGACTAGATTGATCAAATGATTGTTCAATATAACCATGTGATTTGTAATGAATGACATTGTTAAGAGAAATAATTGACTCAATAAATGAAAAGGACTTGAAACTAGACTCTACTAAAGCAAGATACCAAAGTGACTTAAAGTTTGATAGCTATCTAAATTATTTCAAGTTTTAACTTTGGAAAGTTTAATTTTTTGATATTTAGTAGTTTTAAGAGATAAAATATCTTTATTTTCATGTAAGGATTATTCAGCACTTGATAAATAAAAAGGATAAAATAAATAAATCCTACATTAAATAATGACATAATTGCACAAAATGGTGAAAACCTAGGATTAAGGTTATCGACAACTTTTGGACCTTCTGATGTCACTTACATATCTATGTTGTCAACTATAAGATAATATTTCAAGACACTAACCATGGAGGATCCTACTATTCTCATGATCTACTGAGTTTAGTTTCAAAGGTGTGTGAAAGGTAACTTGTTGGTGTTAATCGATAATTGATGCATTAAAGTCAAATAAAAAAATGATTTACTCAGCTTAAAATTTTTACAAGATTATATAGAGAGGAGTCATTTTATATACATTTTGGAACATTTAGGTCCAATTCCATTGAATAAATTGATTAATAATATGCACACTATTGGGTCTTATTCCAACATGCCCAACATAGTTGTATGTGTCTGAATGTAGTGATAAACAAAAAAATAATATTTGAGGAAACTATTGAAACCCTAGGTATTGGATCATGAAATATCCTCACATTATTATGTGCTTAAAACAAATAACTACTTAAGAATTTAAAATAGTTAGATCTCATTTTATATATCACATTTGGACATGGGGTTTGGCCTACTTCATGAACATGAAAACCATAGTCAATAAAACCCCCCAAAAAGCAAATAAAAAGTTTATGCTTGTATCCAATTCCTATTTATCATGACCAATGTGATGCCAAAGGAAGATTATACACACAATCATAACTTGGGTAACACAAAGAGTTATTAAGTTCCTTTTGATTCCCAAGTATCATAACCAATGTGACACAAAGGGAAGAGTATACATAACTTCACAACACACACAAAATGATAGAAAACAAAAATGAATAAAATCCAATAAAAATCAAGTGAGCCAATTACTAATAAAATAGAAATTGAAAAAAAATGTTAGTAACAAAGTTGCAAAGATTTTGATTTTGTTTTAACCTTATTGTAACTTTTCTTTGACTAGTGGCCTACAAATAATATTTTATAATGTTTATTTTGGATTAGAGTCGTATCAACCTACATCAAAGTAAGGAAAAAATCAAAAATAATAAAAAATCAGGCCCTTATTACAAATTCACGAATACACGGCCAAAACATAAATGCAAAATTGTTACTAATTAGCAATAGAAATTTAATAGAAAACTAAAAATAAAACTATAATGAATTCAAAGGTCTTAAATAATTTTCACTAAATTTTCTAATAAGTTATCTAATTTTAAAGATTGAAGGCATAATTTAACTACTAATATGCATAGTTTCACTATTATAAAAAATATAACAATAAAAAAAGGGGTTGATTTTGTAGTTTGTAAATGATTTTATTACTGGCATAAAGGAGAAAAAAATTCATTGCTATAATTTCACTGAAGCAAATTCATTAAAGTATGAAAAATCAAAATATTTTTACATGGTTTCATTCTTTCTTATGATACCTTTGTTTTGACACAAATGAGATCTCAAATGGAGTCTCAAGTCAAACATTATGGTATCCAAAAGATGGCCACTCAAAGTGCAAAACAAAATAACCACTGCATCATATGATTTTTATATTAAGTGCTATAATTTCACAACTACATGCTATGATTTTGAAACTAAGAGATACAATTTTGTAACTAAGTGCTAGAATTTTGCAATCGAGTGTTACAATTTCCATGCTATCATCCCCAATTGTTCAATTATGTAGAAAAGATAAAAAACCACAAAGAATGATTTCATGATTTCAAAATGATTTTACATATAATCAGAATGATTTCTCTATTAAATAGTTTGATTTCATTTTTGAACTCATTGATTTTATATTTTACATGGAATAAATAATTTAAAAAAATAGAAAACATAGACATGAGAAAAAATAAATAAAAAATATGATGGAAAGGAGAAAACTATGAAAAAGACTGTAAAAAGAGGCAAAGAAACGATTCTACAATTCTCTACTACAATTTTGCTATTAGACACCATGAATTCATAACTACGTATAAAAAATGCACAAAAAATATAAAAATCCAAAAAATGACTTGCAAGTTCAAATGATACTACCAAAACCAAGATTAAACATATATGCAAAAAAAATTAAAAACTAAATAAAAAATACTCCAAAATGTACCTATGTTTGTTATGAGATGAAAAAGATGAGTTAAGGCCCCACTCGGCATGCCAAAATGTATTAAAGCAAATCTAGAAATATAAATTAAACTAATAATCTAAACTAACTCAACTTATGATAGAGCTAGAAATGAAATAAGTAACACATAAGTATACCTTAGTACAAAAAAACTTCTTCCATTATACTATCAATTTGATTACCTCTCTTTGAATTGTGGTTTTTCACTCTTCCAACGTAAGGTAAAATGGGTGATGTTTTGATGTAAAAATACTATTTGAAGTCTCTGATTCACTTATATATTTAATATCACTTTATTTTCTTAAGTCAAGATGATGAAAGTGATGGCCTACATTGCTATTTATAGATTTTTAAAGGAAAGATCGAATGGTGGAGGATTATTTGAGTATTTCAAATTATCCAAATAATCTATGGTCCCTAATGGGTCCTCATCCATGAGGATGATGACCACTTCAAATTTTTGATATCAATAAGCAATTAGTTAGTTGAGTCACTAAGAATGGGTCAAGTTGTTTGACAAGTCAATGGATAACTAAAGGGTAGTTGAAAATTTTATGGGATTGATTGGGTTAGTTGATATTTGAGGTAAATAGAGGTTGAGGATGTCTGGGTGAGGTGGAAAATATAGATTTAATAATTAAATTTAGATTAAAAGTGTTTACTATTGAATAAATTTGATTTATTCAATTATTTTAAAAAAGAGGGAAATGACAAGAATTTGGATTTAAATTTGTTGAAGTAGGATTAGTCAATTTTAGGTGAATTGATACACTAAATTAAATTTAGGTGTCTAAAATGGTGGTGTATGCTAGCATGGTACACTACTATCTAGGGTCATGCTATTGTCTTACAGGAAAAAATGTGGGTTGTGGTTGAAATAAATAGACCAGGGCCCCTTATGACTAGGATTGACATGAAATAACACCACTGGAGGTGTAAAAAGTAGGCAAAATAAGTCATAATAAATGATAAAAGACTAAAATAACCATATGAACAAGACCTTGATTCATTATTAATAACTTCCAGTGAAAGAGCTACATAAGACATAGTACTTGTGTTACTTGACCAAATTAGGGTGTGTACGGTAACACATGACAATATATAAAGGTAACACCTAGAGAATGGAAAAGGTGACCAACATATAAAGGCATGATATATAGTATACAGTCTATATAGTAGGAGATGTGAAAATATTGTGCTAATATATGACTTTAGTTTTGACATTTTTTATTGAAGTGAACACAATATGTGTATATTTATCATACCACCTTTGACATGTTATACATGGTATTGTGGAGATAAGGATGCTAAATTCATAGGAGAAATCCATTATCTTCCAATTATATATGTACATACAAATATACGTATTCATGTATATGAGACACATGATGGAGTGGTATGCTATAAGGACACTCTAGGAATGAAGAACATATGAAGACATAGTTGTGATTAGGCTTATCATCTTACCCATGAGATTGGAGGATACCTAAATACCATATATAGGAAGATAAGTCATTATGGAAACTAGGATACATGTAGATTATGATTTCTTACCTTTGATAAGGCCATAAATTATACATGGGGAATTCTAGTTATTTTGCATGCACTTTGGATAATGGCATCAAAGTTGTTATTCTTTATGTTAATTTTTGGTATGCCCAAAGGACATGAAATTTTCTAAAATTTTAGTCTCTAGATCATACTTTATAAAGGTATGCCATCATCTTTTTGAGGATGGGTGGAAATAATGTTCAAGGATTCACTACAAGTGTGTTAATTAGATAATTTATAATTTCTAGTTATATCTCAAGTTTAAGCAATACTTAGCCGAGCTCTTTAGGATAATTAAAAAATAAAATCCATTAAGAGAAATTTTTACTTCTAAGGTCAAATGGAACAATATTTATTATTTTATAGGTTTTTTCATAATGAAGATATGGATGAAATAGAATCGATGACATCAAATGCCTAATCCTGAAAGGTTTGGGCATCCCTGATAGGTTTTTTTATTCTTTTATGTATAATTCCCTTATGGGAATGCTTTAGACAATTCAAAATTTATAGTATTTATATATTGCTCACAAAAGTATGTAAAGGAACTTCATTTAAACATTAAACTAGGGAATCACATCTTTAAGGCATAGGGAAAACATTTGTGCGAATAAAATGGTACTTTTAATTTATAGTTGTTACAATGAATTATCCATAAAAAAATGCCCATTAATTTAAATGAGCTTAAAATAATAAAATATGACATAATATTTAGATTAATCCTAAATATATACATTTTAAAAATATTTCTCTAAATAAACCATTCATGAACTATTGTTATATGTTGATTTTAAGCCCCTTTTAGCAAAAATGACTTCAGATTAACTAAAATACTAACTATTCATGATGATCATCATATTTTAAAATAGTGTGCCGATAGTTGAATTCATTGACATCTTGATGACCACATAGAATTTATATATCATTCACATGATTATACTAAGTGTTCACAATAAATATAGATAACTCTATAAAAATTAGATAATTTATTCAAATTAAAAATTTGGTAGGATAAGGAAGGACACACAATAAAAAATAATTGTGAATACACATTGATTTAAGATATATATAACTGTCAACACAAGCCTAAAAAAACTTATTGATTTATTTATATTTTAGATAATGTTTTCTATACATGGAAAGGAGAAGAAATATGTTTTTTCATAAAAGTGTTGCATTTAAATAAATTGAGTGAATTTAAATTGGAAATTGAAACCACATAAACATAGCCATGCAGTTATGTTTTCTTGTCTTTCAGTTGCTATATTTTTTGAGAGTCTTCTACTTGCTCTTTTTTGGGTGAGGTCTTTGTTAGTCAATAATGTATGTATTTTCATTTTTATATTTTAATGATTATCAATATATCATGAGATATTAAAGATGTGTCTCTACACCTTGCATGATCAACTCTTTGTAATTTTTATAATCAACAACTATGCTTGAATAATTGTTATAAACATGGTTTGTATCCCATCCTTTTATAATCCCCTTATCTAGATTGGATTACTATTGAATCATGATATATTATTACATGGCACATTTGAAATGCCATTCATCTTACCAATAATATTCGTGACTATTGAAATTGAATATTAAGGTAGATGTGTATGAGTCCATAATTATCCTAGGAGTTTCATAGCTTCAATGAGAAGAGAAATGAAATCACCATAATAGTCATGTTTAAATTTGGCATCTATTTAATTTATATTTCTTTTATGTCCTTTAGATTTTATTATATCAATGTACTTTATTCTTACATAAAAAATAATAATTGAAAAGTTGTAATATCTTTAACATATATAGAGTTTTTTTTTATATGATACCATGGTATAAATAGTTGCCTCTAAAGCGGCCATATATTTTATTTCTACTGAACAAATTGCAAGCACTAATTGCTTCTTGGATTTCTACCTAGAAAATACTATTCTAAAATTCATTAGATAATTTTATGTCTTCATGATCACCAACATAGTCAAAATCTGAATACCCAACTATTTTGAAGTGTGCTACCTTGGAGTATTTGAGCCCAAAATTTTGTGTGCCTTTGAGATATCGGAGGACCCTTTTTGTAGCTACCCAATGACTCTCCCTAGGTTGTTTCATGAATCTTGAAAGAATACCAACAATATGTGATATATCTTGTCCAGTCGTAGTCACATAAATGGGACTTTCAATGAGTTGTCTGTATTTAGTGGCATCAATCAAATATGTTGAATCTCTAGATGTCAATTTGAGATTCTATTCTATGGGCGTGCTGAGAAACATACAATATTCCATTCCAAAATTACTCATAATGTCACCAATGTACTTTTGTTGAGTGATGAAAAAATACTTTGGTTTTTGAATTACTTCAATACCTAAATAGTAAAGAAGATAACCCAAATCAGTCATTTCAAAGCTTTTCTTCAACTCTATTTTGAATTTTGTAGTGTACCATTCATTTTTCCCTATGATGAGCAAATAGTCAACATAGACCACCATAAATATAGATATTTTATCAACTATTTTGACAAGAATAGTTTCATATTCAAACTCAAAATGTTTGAAGTTCATGGTCAATAGGTGCTCAGCTAGTTTTTCACACCATGTCTGAGGGACTTCTTTCAAACCATACAATGATTTTCCTAGTTTCCACAATTAATGCTCTTGTCCCTTTATTACAAGACCATTAGGTTGTGTCGTGTACATATTTTCCTTGGGGTATCCATTCACAAATGTAGTTTTGACATCTATTTGGTGAACTTTCCATGCATTCTGAGCTACTAGAGCCAACATGGTCCTAATGGCAGTGCATTTTAATATAGGTGCAAATGTTTCATTGTATTCAATTCATTCCTTATGAGCATACTAATTTACAACAAACCTTAATTTGTTCTTTTCAAGTGACCCATTTTCCTTGTATTTTTTGAGATATACTCACTTGTAGCGAATTAGTTTTCAACCATATGGTGGATCAACCAAATTCTAAGTCCCATTTTCACCAGTGAATTATAATAATCCTTCATTCATTTTCTCCAAGAGTCAAGCTTCCAAGTTTATTTGAAATTTATTGGTTTTGAATCAAATGCAACATTGATTTCATCTTGAGAATCATCCGATGTGATTTTCCAATCATGTCTTGAATTTCATCAATAGACTTATCTAGTTGAGAAGAGGTTGCATGTGAACTTCAAGTGCCTATCTTCCCAACTTCATCATGACTCACATCTTTGAGTGTTTGAGTGACCCACTTGGGAAACTTGTTTTATGTTACATGTGCTTCAGTTTCATCTTTTGAAGTTCCTTCACTCTCTTCCTTTTGTTTTGTTGGCCCCTGTTTACTATAGTATGCAATCCATACAAATATAAATAAGAGCAGAGACTAAAAAAATAACTAATCTAAATTATAGGTTCTAATATCAATGATAAGACAAATAATCTTATTTGGAATGACAATGAAATTTCTATTTCATGATTCAAATGAAAATGAGAGCAAACATTAATTTAAATAGACTGAGAAAGGATATTCATTTCACATTTCCACTGACTCTTCCTATTCTTAAGGGAATGGAAAGCTTATTGAATAAGACACAATGCTAAACACCTAAACTAGACACATAGGATTAATAACCAATATTTACTATATTATTATAAATTTAAGTAATTTTCCATCATTCTACCACACTAACTTTAACCCAAACCCATATCCATTTTATAATTTATAAAATATAAAACCCTAACCCATATCATTATAAATTTTATAAAATATGAAACCCTAACCCTAAATTATAAGCATTTCAAAAAAATTAAAACACAAAAAACTAACAAAATACAAAACAATATAAATAGGCTTACCTATCAAAATGCATTGTCCATGTTACCCTTCTATGGCCTCTCACCAACATTGAATGAAGCTACTGTTATGGCCAAAGACAACAACTATCACCATTCAGAAGACCATCTAGCTATCATTCTTCTTCTTCTTATCCACAAAGGATAACTCAAAGACTTACTAGTTATTAGTTTTGGAAATGACAAGATGATAAATATCTTCCAAAAACTCAAGTACGACATCATATATTTCATCAGGGAACAACTTAAAATTAGGATTGTATAAAATGAATCTAATTATGTGGTGAAAGGGTTGCTTAAAACCTCATCCACTCCTACGGGATAGGTGACCAACAAATGTTTAGAAACTACAGACTTCCCACCAAAGCATTTTATAGAATATTATTTCACTCATCCAAGTGAATATAAATGTAAGTGAACTTCCCATCCCCAAAGGATAATTCTTTGGACTACTCTTTCTCTGATTCTTGGAGTTCTGTTTCACAAAATCCTTCAATACCATCTTTGATTTTATCCTCCAATCCAATGTTGAAATCTTGCACAATCTAAAAGGATCAGGTAGACAAAAAATTTATTGCATAATATTACTTTTTAAAATAGAAATCATCTTAATTAATTATATTATTTACTATAAAAATTGGTTATATAAATAGTAATATTCTAACCCAAGTCTTTCTAGAATTGGAGGCATTTTCAGAGATAATTTTGGTCAAGAACTTTCCTATTTTTCCTTTAGTATTCCATCGTTTTCAAATAATTTTACCAAATATTTACCTCTTACCAAATATTTCTTAGTTAAATTTTGAGCTCTACACATTCCTCCTAATGAATATTATCACTATGAAGGCCCTTCTCCTTATGAATACTGTAAAAGTTTAAATGAAAAGACTTTGCCCATTAATAACTTACTTTTTGTTCAAGTTATCATCAATGGAATTAGTTATCTATATTTTTGTGTGTTTTTGTATTCCTAAGTATTCCTTCCTATTTTTAATTCTTGGTTCACTTATGTTTGAGAGGCTTGGAGAAACATTGGAATTTGTTCTAGGTTATCTCATCAATGAAATTTTTGGAGTGGTGATCTTGGTTTCGTACTTTTAGGTAAATATGGGGTTTGGTGATGAAAAATTCTAGCAATGGTGTTTCCTATTTCCTTAGAATGATTCTATTGGAATGCTTCCATCTTATACTATTGGATAACTCTAGGATAACTGGATATTTCACAATGCATACTAATTTATCTACAACATAAGCAACCAATGTTGTAGGTATAATGATCCCCACCACTAGATCTAAACCTACTTCTAAGGCTAAGGTAGCCATAGACTCCCTCAAACACTCCTTTTCATTAGCCACATTGTCATCGTCAGATTCATCCATTTGTTTCCAATCACTAGGTAAAATATTCAAAATCTATCAATATGCTATATTGCTTTTTTATCACATTAGCCTTGAAATATTATGATTTCATTATATGTTGTGTTGGTTCTATTACATCTAATTGTTTTCTTTATTTATTTATTTTGCTATGACATTAGAATCTTCCACCACCTTCCTTGGTTCTCATTGTAATGACATCCCTTGATATACTTATAATATTAAATAAAATTAAAACATGTATTAGTAAAAATTAATTCAAATTTGCTTTAAAGGTGGAAGTAATGTCAGGTAGGTTCTCAAGGTAATTTATAACTTTAATTATATAAAAAGGATATAGAGTAAATAGATAAATACATATCTAATAATAATTTTTCTTTATGGTGTAGTATAAATGGATGAGGGTTGTAAATACTTCAATGGCATGGGTAACTCTAAATGTATTATACCTATAATTGATCATTGCATGTGCATGGTTAACATTATTGGCCATGTTGACTATCTAGGGTAGACACTAAACATTATGATCAAATTTCAAATTAAACTTGTGAATTTCAATTGAACTTTTGGTGGTTTTGTGGACATGTTTCCTTGGTGTATGTATACCAAAAAAAACATAGAATTTGGAGTATTTACCACAACACTTATTTTTGATTTGGATCCTAAAAATAGTAGGTCCTATGTTCTTCTATCAAACATTTATGCAGAGGAAGGGAAGCATGGTGAGGTTCAAATGGTAAGGATTTTGATGAAAGATAGAGGAATGAAAATGATTCCTTGTTGTAGTTGTATTGAATGATATAATATGGTACATGCTTTGTCTGTAGGAGACATATAATACCCATTTATCAATATTTCCCAAGAGTATCCTATGTGTGGACATCAAATGATTTTACATCTATAGATGTATCATATAAATTGTGCTTTCTATAACAAATAGAGTATAGGATTATTATAGTTCTTACACATTTTCACTTCATCCATTATCTATCATAATACTTTGTAAGAATTACTTGTTAATAGATGGTTAAATAAAGATTTCATGTCTATTTCAATCATCATCAATAACTTCACTATCATCAAATGTGATCATATTACATGATGTATGTTCGCTTATAACTATAACACTGATTGTATCAATCATATGCATGTATGTATAAGGATGATTTTAAGCATTATATGCATAATGTACTTCAGAATTATACTTGTTATTTATTGCCTCATGATTTTGAAATGAATATGTGTATGTTTTGAGCATTGAGTTGTCATTTTATTGTGTCTTAGGCTCTTCATTATGTGTACTAATATCAATAAAATTTTCATCTCAGTGATTTTGAATCTTGTGCTTGAGATTGAATCATCAATTTTAGGAATGTCTAGTGCATTGATGATAGTCATAATATGCATTGCTATCAAAATTCATAGATTTTGGTTTACATATGGCTGCTTCAATTGGTGGAGGAAGAGAGATGATATTTCATTAACTAATTTTTTATGATAATAAGTGAGGAGGTGATGGTAGCCTTCAGAATTTCCTCTTTTGCTGAGATTGTAATCATACCTTTTGTGTTTGTTGTGAGATAATAATAATTGTAATCTTAGTTTAATGATTGCTTTCATTGAGTTTTATCTTATAGTTTGACTTGATTTTAAACTTAAAATTTGATTTATAAGAAGTATTTGAGGTATATTTGAGAATGTTCATAGTAAGAAATTTGAATTCACGTTCTATAGCTATATGGCATAGTTCATAAAAACTATGAACTCATAAAACATAATTTACTCTTGTAGTGGAGATATCATACAATAATTTAAAAAATCTTGGAGATTTTTATCATCCACTTGATTCATGAATTTTTCTAGAATAGTCATTTATCTTAGAACATATTCAATGATCATTTCATTACACCCTTATTTGACCTTTGGAATTTGAGAATAATATCTTTTCACCAATGTCGATAGAAAAGTTTGTTTAAAAATGATTATCTAAAGGATTGAAAGCCTTTATTGATTGAAGATGAAAATAATAAAACCATGTAAGAAGATATTATTTGAGACTTATTGAAAATAACTTTGTCAAAAAATTATCATTATAAGCATAATATAGATAAGTTGCATCGAATGCATGTAAATGTTATTTAGGATCACCTTTGCCTTCATATAAGGTAAACTTAGAAGCAATAAAGACAACTGGAAATGGATAATATGATAGTTTAGATGCCAAAGGGCTATGAAACAAGGAACATGAGTGCATGGAGGGACTGGTATGAGAAATAATTTCCTCAATTTGATATAGCTTAGCTTGCAAGCAAAGAATTGTATACTAAGGTGTATAATTTATAGATGTGATTGGAGAGCTATAAGTAACATGAGTAGGCATATGCATAGATACCTATTGGAAATGACATGATTTTCCCTAACCAATGGATGATTATATGGAAGTAAATACATATATAAATAGTAATTGGCACACTAGTGGGAGTGGAAAAATTGGAAATATGGGATCAGACAACATGAAAAGGCAATTTGCATGGTGGAGATATGGCTACATTTTATTGATGCTCTAATTTTTATTCTAAAATGAAATTAATGATCTTATTTATATTTTTTGAGTTTATTGGAAGACCTTGAAATTTTTTGATTTATTTTAATTTTTATCTACACCATTTAAATGTTGTAGATCAATATGAGTTTCATCTTTATTATGTACATTATAATTTGATTCATTATATTCAATATTACAATCAATACGAGTTTAAGTTTATTAATATAAAAAGAATGTAAAAGATGAAATTTAAAATAATATACTTAAAATTACTCTCCGTACAAATAAATTATAATCTCTATGATACTTTAAATATAATAATAATAACTATATAATATTAAAAACTGATAAAAGCTAAAATTATAGTAAATGTTACCATCCGTCTCAGTATAAGAACTTTGGAACCTAACATCAAATTATCAGAGTAAAAGTTACAAACGCTGACCCCGCAACTCTCAGGAAAAAAACAAAATATTAAAATTAAAATAATCTCCAGCAAAGAATGAGAACTTTGTTGTTGTAATATCTTAATAGCATAAGACTAAGTTGTCTTCGAATTGAGAAATAAAACAAATATTGCTGTTGACTGTCCCTAGGAAGTTAAAGTCTTCGAGCTTCACAAGCCAAACTTAACCTGCTTTTTAAAGAAGACTGTAATTGAACAGGGTCACATTGTTTCATGCCTTGTCTAGATTTGGCATGGAAGTAGAGATATACAAAGAATTCACCAACAGAAAATTGAGACATATCCACATCTAGACCATGTTTTTCAACCTCCTCAAAAATCCTCCAGAAACATTTCGGCCTTCTAATACTACTAATTATAATTACAGTTTCCCTTCCATAAACCTCGACGCTCACCTCTGTGTTTTGCTTTACTGTTTTCACACAATGTTTCTTTGCTTGGAGATGATCTCTTTGACTCTTCAGTTGGTATACTTCGACCTGCAGTTTTTTAATGTAATTGCTGGCTTCCTCCAATAAACCACATCTGTGAAGCTGCATTAATTACCAAATAAAAATGAGCTCAACAAGGTCACTTAGCTGTATGGCTAAATTCTAGATGAGGAAGTGATTCTCATGCGGGTTTGATAACAACATAGTAATTTATAGCGGCTCATGAATGAGGGTAGAACGGATCCCCCGAAAACAAAATGAGATTGTATAATTACCTTTGGAAGAGTGGATTGGAGGAGGGAATCGAGTCTTGTACACAAATAAATCATTCTTTTCCTCCTCAGTTTCTCTTCAACCACTGCGCTTTGTCTGTTGTCATAAGATTTAACTAAAGCATTGATTCCTTGCGAAACAACATCAAATTTAGGTTTTCTGCATAACGTAAGCCCTCCAGTATCTGAAGAGTCCTTACTATTAACAGGATAAGTTAAAAACAATACTATTGTGTTCCATTTGGAGTATTTGGCTTTTATACTATTGTCTTCTAAGGACCAGTGAAGTTGTATCGATGTGACTGATCACCACATTCACATGGTGGGAAACTGACGAACATTTGTAAGCTAGCGAAGACTTTTGAGAAATTGGTGTGTGTGTGGGTGTGTGTGTGTGAGAGAGAGAGAGAGTGTGAGTGTGATTTTGATTCATTAATTTCAACATAATTTTAAAATGAAAACATATATACATACTCAAGGTGGTACTGATGTGGTATTGCTAGAAGAGGAAAACAATTATGTGATAGTTATGGAGACATAACTAGCCACTGTATTTCTTTGAGGGATTAAAACTAACCATGTTAGATTATGCATTACTTTATATCTAAAAATTTGTGAGACTTGTGATGATGTCGAAGCACTTGTAGTTGATGATGTGATTGTCACCAACCCTGATGCTTCCTCTTTAACACTAAGATTTTCAAATAATGCATGGGAAATTTCAAAATCTTTATTAATAATATCAAAATTGAGTAAGGCAAGCTTAAAAACTTTGATAGTGTCAGCCATGAACCTTGTATGTTTTCTTCAGAGAACTTAAATTATATCCCAAGGGATTTGACATTAGTTACTCTATCTTTGGTAAAATTGACCAACTGTATAATCTCATCATTAGTCTTATAGATTTTTCTATCAACTTCTTCCTTAAAGCTATATGGGACTGCTTTAAAGAGTGTTTTGAAATTTGGCATGTTTTCTAATTATCCAATAGAGGTTATCACATATGTGACCTTCATATCTATCAAAATTTCTAAGGTCACATTTTAATCATCTTTGCCATTTCAGATTGACTTTCCCAATAGAAGCTCAAATATTATTGAAAAGGTTATACAACCTTGTGGCTACACTCTAAACACTATTTATGATTTCTCAAGGGGAATAGATGATCTATCTCTATATAAGTTTTTGTTATGTTTCCTAATTACTCCTACACATCTCCTTCATAGCCTCCTCAGATGAATCCATAAAACATAAAAAAATCGTTTCTATATTCTATAGGGTCATTTGTATTCTTTTTAGCCTTTTTATCTAGTGAAATAAGTTTTCTTAGGTTGAATTGGGTCTTTCGAGGTACAAGGTGAAGTGATAATTAGTGGGGGAGTTATCACTAGAGGTGTTCATGAAACACTTATTTGAATAGGGAATTGGGAGGGTGGCTGAATAATTCTTTTACATTCTAATGTTTTCCTCTAATGGATAACTTTGGATACATACCTAGTCAGGCCTAAAGCTTTCACAAATGCCATTATAGCTAACTATATAGGAGTTAATGATGTGAATTTTATCTCAAATTGAGATAAATACTTTAGAAGGACTAGTGGCCCTTATGGATTAAAAAAAATTAAAATTGGAATTTCACTATAGACTTTCTTCTTTGGATACATTATTTGGGTTTATGTTGAAAGAAAAGAAGAATCAATTGAACTAAAAAATGGTAGCCTTAAAATGTTAGATATTAAATTTGACATTGAAATATCTACAATAGCAATGGAAGAAGCAAAAGAATAAATTATGTTACTGATACTTTGTCTTTCTTCTTTAGTGAAAATATGCTAGACTTGTGCTCCAACTAGAGTTTATTCTTTTTGCAAGATTCGTAGGCTCATTGCTTTAGAATCTTCTAGTTGTTCCTCCTCTTCTATTACATCTTGCGATCCTTACTTACTTAACCTTTGCTAAGGTTTCTTCATTGTTTCTACATTACCTTCCTCCTCATTTGTAAGAAAATCCACTAGTGATATCACATGTCCATGACCTTCTTTCTCTACTTCCTGATCAAGGGATCTTCCATGAGTAGAAAGATATAATGATGGTCTTTCTTCTAGTTGTTTTAATTTTAAGGAGTTAGGGAGGACTATGTATTTTCTTAGGTAGGTGAATGCGGGGGAATAAAAAGTGAGAGAAAAAGTGAAACTAGTGAAGGAAACACATTAGTAAAATCTACCAATGTAGGTGATGGGGAAGCAATGGGAATCATAACAATAGTGGTGGACGGAAGAATGGACAATGAGGGGACTAGTATAGTAGGTAGTATTTGAGGATATATCCCCTCATCAGTGGTGATATATGAAGATGCAACTTGTTAAGGTGCTTAAGGGGATGGAGGAGTGGATGGGAGAGATGTGAATAAAGATTGAAGAAACTATAGGAGACATACCTCTATAGTTTTTGTAAGTGGAGGGAGTGGTTTCAAAGTGAATGTGCTCATTTGTTTGTCTTAAGGAGGTGCAGTCCTCTCAACTATAAGAGTTATATCTATGATAGTAGTAAATCAATGGGTGGAGGTAGATGGAGAGTATGAAGACTTTTGAAAATATCCTTTCTAATCTAGAGTTTTTTTACCTTTGATAATTAAACTCTTCCTCTTCTAGATTGGTCTCTTATTTTGTAGGAGAGGGAAGACAGTCTTGTTATACTAGATCATGTGGCTATGTTGGAGGCTACTAATGACTCTAGGCTTTTTCTTCCTATCTTACCATTTCATTAGCCTCTTCTTTTTAAATATCTAAATCATATTGAATGGCTTGCAAAATTATCATTTCCATCTATTTTTCCCTCATATAGGTCCAAACTTTAGAATCAATTCATGCATTTTTAAAGATAGCATCATCTTGATAATTGTGGTGACAATAACTAATAGACACCCCCTTTTTCTCCTTAAGGAGTTGAAGGCAGTTTATAATTTTTCCCTTCAGTTCCCATTCCTTGAATTGGGCCACCTTTAAATTATAATTGGGTCTTACATTCCCAACCTTATAGAAATGTTCCCTTACCATGAACTAAAGTTAGTTGATACTTATATGCATCTTGTAGTGATAATCTTGATGTTTGAGGCCCACCTTCTCATCTACATTGTTGTATATCTAGTTGGTAATATCTTATGAATCTACCTTTTCTAGCATGTGGCATTGTAAAAACATAGAAGGTGTCCTGGTCCCTTGAATATTGATTATGCTACAATCTGTATAGTACAAGTAATCCCCCATTTTATCTATGCTTATTCTCCAATTCTGAAAAAAGTTAGACACTAATTTCCATAAACGTCTTGGTAGAATTCAAAATAAATTTACTCATAAATTCTTGTAATATCATACCTGAATCTATAAATAAATAGGAAAGATTAATTCTCATTGATTCTGCTATCCCCATATTTTGTAGAGAGTTGCCATAGTTCTGCATGGGCTTTATGGATCATCTTGATGAATTCATTCAATAAATATGACATCATGTAAAAAAATTATTTAGCTAGAGTTTTTAAATGTTCAAACATCTATTCCTTCAACCTAGCATTGATGATCTTTCATAGGGCAAAATTTTTGTTATAAGGTAGGATAATGTCCATTTATGGGACCTATCTAGCCTATACATAAGTAATGTTATCAAAACCATATTATTTGATCTAAAATGCCATGGATATTCTAATACTAGCCCTAAATTTGATGTTGTTATGGGAGGAAATGCCTATCTTGGGGTTTAACCTATGGCCCTTCACTATCTTTTATTTCAATTTTCCCTCTATTGTGTTGTTCTCGAGCCATACATTAGTGAAGACTTTATTATAGGTAACCTCAGGCCCTATAAGCCTATGGTATCTCTCAAATGATGTTCTAAAAACATATTCAATTAAATATTTCCCATTTATAAAATGTATGTTATCTGTAGAGAAAATACCATTGAAAAACAAATCCCAAAATAAATTGATACATGGCATTTCCTCTGGTTTCATAACTACTAATGGAACCTCATGGTTTTTATCAATAATAAAATAGATCCATGTATGACCTATCCTCCTAGGATAGATGATCCTATGAACAGTATAGTGATATTGACTCTAGTACATTGCATATGGTTGAGTAGTATACAAACATGAAATCTAGGTCACTTTTCTTGAATACATTATCTATGTATTTGGTGTTTCCATCAATGGAATATCTAGAAGAAACTTGGACATGTGGGAGTTTTGGATATGCCATTTCATTAATAGGTAAATGTGTATTTATTTTATACACTATTTATATGTTCTTGTAGATTCATTGAAAAAGGCTTGGGATTTTCATAACTTGAGTGTTAAGGATTGCAATGTTTGATTAATGGTGAAGTGAATTTTCTTTGATAATATTTCACATATGTTTCTAAACCCTTCACCTAGAATACATAATTCCTGTGAAATCAATTCAAATAATGGAAGTTTGATTTTGTTCATGTTCGTATTTAAATTCACTAGTTAGCTTTGGTGTCTTTTTATTTACCAAAGAGAAACTTTTTGTCGATTCATGTATGTCTAGTCATCATGTTCAATAAAAGTATTGACATCTCACTTCCTAAATATTTCTTAGTTTTTGAACTAATTTATGCATAATTTTGAAAGTCATTTTTTTGATTGTGACACTTGCTTATTTCTCATTCACTTGGGGTTTTCAAACTTATGATCTTATTTTATATGTAATAGGGTTATGAGTTAATGAAATTGTGCCACATGGAGTGACCTCAGTGATGCAAGAACTCAAAGACTTAGGGAAATGATTGTTTTAGATTTGATATATTTAGTCCTATATAAGTGCTCTAGGTATAAGGATATTGATGTGTAATATGATCTTGGGATTATGAGGACTCTAAGACTCAGGACCATGGGGTGACAGGGCCGTTAACTTGATTTTTTCCCTCAAATATGTGAGTTGATAGTATTATGCCAACTATCAAACCATAGAAACTTACAACCTCAAGATACATAATCTTTGGGTCCATAGGGCCATTAGCTCTATGTTAACCTTTAGGTATTTGTGTTCACAATATTTCACCACATGGCATGATATTGGATCCCCTTAAACTCAATGACTAAGATTTTTTTGTGAAGTGAAATTTGCCCTAATTTACATGGTATTTTAATGTAGATGGCCTGTACCAATTCTACTTTTAATAATTTATGAAACTCTTTATAAACTATGGTGTGTTCCAAGTAACATGATAGTGCCATATGTGCCAAAAAAATTTAAGTATTTTAGAATTTTTGAGGAGTCAAAGGGCTATGAACAACATCATCATGTCACTTATCCTAATCTTAGAGCTCAAAAAGTTTTTAAAATCATAATCAAGATGTGACATATATGTATATATTTTATAAGTATTTTTAAATAGTCTTATGAATATACAAAAATCAAATAAACACCAGGACACAATATATTAGCTCTGTGAGTCCATAAAGCATGAAGTAGATATTGTAGAAATTTTATCAAAGTCCATGTTTTAAAATGAATGAAAATTGATGCCCAATATTTGATTTTCATAATTTTAAATTCTATAAGTTTATGCATTGAGGAAAACCTTAGACCTACGAATATCAAAACAAATATCATGGATATCAATGGTTTATAAGACCTTCAATAAGAATATTCAAACAATAGTGGGTCCCTATTTGAATTCAAAATGTGGGGTATGTGTGTTAGGGCACAATAAATGGTGACTTAATGGGGAAATAATCTTGATTATTTAATAACCCAATTTTCTGTAATGAAACATAATAAAATTTTATCTCTAGAAAGAAAACAATGAGTAAACCAGTCCCTAGAAAATGACTCCTCCTTCCCAATGCAACATACTAACCCTATTTAATATTGATATATGTGTGTGGTTTTGTCATACTTATTTCCATTTGTTATTATATTTTTAAAAATATCATGAATAAATATTTTAGGTTTCATTTTGACTTCAAATTTTGTAACCAAATATTAAGGGAAACTTGGGCATTGCTCTTGTACTAGCCAGACATCTATATCCCTGATAGAGATACCTATGATTCTATTTAACTACTCTCTCCACTAAAAACTAGGTGTCATTATCCATGATATATATTATTGAATCAACCATATTCTATAATTTTGCATGATGATTTAAAAAAAAATTGAAATGTAGTTAGAAGAAGGGTTATGAATCATCCTTGGCTAGGTGTATTTAGATTAAAACTTATTTTAATCAACATTCCCCTAATATTATGCATCTATTTATATGTTTATTATCTCCCATCCAAGTTTTCGTATGTAATATTATAATTGATATTTGGAAATGGAAAGCCTACATAAAATTTTCATAAGTATATCAGAGTAAATCCTAGAGGTTTAGTAAACCCACTCAATCGAAGTAGAACTTAATTTAGTCATAGCACATGCTTCCATCCTAAAAACTCAAGCACTTCTAAAACAAATCCTTGTGCATACCAGTTATGTTTAGTTTTTTATCATCCCATAGTTTTCCTAGAAAGTCTTTTTTAATTATAACATAAGAAATCAATTGGTTTGTTATAAAAATTTTAAAAAACTAATTTGGAAACCATAATAACAAATCTACCCAAAGAAAATACAAAATGTAGGAAATAATAATCTAGGAAAACATGGAAATTTAACATAGAAATTAGGAAATTTAACCTAATCCTACATATACATATTCACTTATATTCATTCAGAAGCATCTCTAGTTAGAGTAGCTATGAAATAATATTTTTAAACGTATCAATGGCCCTGAAAATAAAGGCCATTAACTTTAAGGTCCTTCAAGTGGAAGGCATTGTTACCTATAATTTTAGATCTTTGATATATGTCAATCGATGAAGGAGTGAACTATCACACATTCCTTTATTCTCATGTGATTTATCCATAAAAATCTTAGGTCATAAATTATCTATGTTTTGATATTAGATCTTTTGTCAAACTATATTTTGAGAATGTCTTGGTGTTTATTGAAGCTATGCAATGCTTTATTTCATGAATCATATATCTAGATAATATCAAGTAGTTTGAGTAGGATTATTTCATCTTCCCCATGTACTCTTTCATCAAGTGATATATTTGGATTTTAAGAGTGTTGGGGAAAACTAGTTATTATCTATAGTCTATTAGAAAAGGTGAAACCTTAAAGGATTACTTGTGTCTTATTTTGTCTTCCTATAGTGCATACTTAAATAATAAATGCCATTCTCTTGGTTTGTCTTGTGCTATCTTATTGATGCAACCATAATATTTTTGATATTATATTCATTACTCCATTTCCTTATTGGTAGTAATTTGAGGAGAACAAAATAGTAAATTGGTTGTTATAGGCCCACTTAGTAAATTGAGTAGATCATAAAGTTGGACGATTATCACAAACTAATGAGATTTAGTACAAAACAAGATTAGTGTATTCTCTTATAGAAATTTGATAACATCTAGTGATATGGAATTTTTAGTGACCACGACTTATGTCCATCTAGTGCAATAGCTAGTATTTGTTAAGATAAATTTAAGGTCTTGTGAAGAATTTGTGTTTATTAACCCAATGAATTAAACACCCCATTGATAAAAATGGAATCCTTCAATGAATGGTTATATAGGCATGGTAACATTCAAATTTTCTTTTATAAACACCTAACATTCATGGCATGTTTTGACATGGTTATGTGCATTCTGAAAATCATAGGTTAGTAGTATCTTGTCCTTAAAATTTTATGGGTTTTTGTGCTATCTAAGGGATGTGCACTACATATATTTTTATGTAGATTATCTGGGATGTCTAATTTTTTCCCTTTTGAAACACATCTCAACTAGATGACTTCATATTCCTTATGATATAAGACTCATTTGTTGATCATATAATGGGCTAGTTTGAAAATAAGGGTTCATCTTTGCTCTCTTTTTAACATAAGGGCCATGTGCTTAGGAGTAAATAGTTGATGATTTGAGGATACCATTCACCACCAGCTACCTAAGACACATTGATATGTTTAATATAAATTCATGAATCAATCTCAATCATGATATGGATGATTTCTTAACCTCTCACCATTTTCGCTAGCCTAATCTGAAGATCAAACTCATGTACATTTCCATCCATTTACCTCTCCTTTCACCCAATTAGTTATGTATAGGTATGAGCTTGATAAATGGGTTAGAGATGATGGCATACATAATTTTTTATTAGATTTTAATACCTGAACTTATTGACAACTTTGATTAGTGCATATACATGTTTATCTATTATTGAATACTTCAACTCTGCATATTTCAAGTTGGTGATCAAGAAGGAAATTGGATGTTCATTATTGAATATCTTTTTCATGAGTATGAATATTATAGTATGATCTAAGGTAAACGCATAAATGTAAAAAAACATAGTTAAATTTGGGATGATTAGAACTAGAGCTTGAGTAATGGTAGTTTTAATGTCTTGAAAATATTTCTTATCTTTTGTTGTCCATTATATTTCAGCATCTTGCTTCAACATGGCATGCAATGACTTGAAAATTTATTCAAATCCATAAATTAATTTTATTAAAAAGTTTATCTTAAAAAATAAAGACTTAAAATCTTTCTTGTTTTTATGTGTCAGCAAAGATCCCATCCTCAGTGATGACATGGCCTAATAGTTTTCCTTCATTGATTATAAGGATGTCATTATTTGGGTTGAGTCATACTCCATACCTTATACACCTGTCAAACACTATATGTATATGGAATGCATGACCAATTTTATCTTTTGAAAATTCCATTAGGTCATCTATATAAATGATGGTTTATTTACCAATGATTACCTGAAAGGAAAATTCCATATCTTATTATAAGTGTTTTCCTACATTGATTAGGCCAAAAGGCATATTTTTATACTAGAAGATTTTGCATTTGTTTGTAAATGAATTATTCATTCTATTTTGACATTATAATAACACTTAATTATACCTTTATAATCCATCCAAGAATGATGCGGTCACCTACCATAGCTCTCTCACTTACATAAATTCTTTCATAAATGCAAAAAGAATTAGCATTAATGTTATATCATAAAATACTAAATAATAATATATAATCATCATAAATTCACACTTATGGATTCAACAATAATAATATCTCAAAATAACACTATATTATTCTTTAATTGTCTCACAACACAAGCTTTATCAACAAAGCTTCAAACCCACTTTATAAACTTGACATTACCAAGACAAGGAGGCACAAAGGTATTCACAAGCCTTTCCCCAATCAAAAATCACTTGCCAAATCCAAAGGATAATACAAACATAAATATAATAAGGAGAAAAGGAATGGGGACCATAAAACACTATGTCCCACAATCCACATGGGTCCACATGCTAAAAATGTGTAAGGTTCAAGAATAATATGCACCATTATCCACTTGGGTTGAATAATTAATAAAGGGTGGAATGAAGACCAAGAAATCCACTCCATAATTCAACATGGGTATAATAATTACCAATAACCAAAGAAATAAGTGCCAACCTCACATGTTTGTCACATGGATAGTCAAAAGAGAAATGAGATTGTAATTTTAAATAGTAGAAATTATTTCCCACTATCACTAACCTCCAAAGGTTGATTGATCCTAATTTTTACCACCCTTTATTTTATTCACATGAAAATGGTGACCCATACAATATATGCAATATAGAATAGTTATTTTATGCCAATCATGAATAGTGCCAGTCAAGAATAGTGTCAAATAGTAACAAATAGTGACATAAAAAAATAGTGTCTTTGAAACCTCACTAAGGTGACTAGTGCCTCATCACCATCCTACATCATCAGATTCCATATCATCATGAATAATATCCATGAATAGTACCCATGAATAGTGATAATGAATAGTGTTTTTCCCACTGCATCATTATCCTTTCGTTGGAAAAACATAGTTGTTATGATTTTTCCTAATTGTATCTGAACCACTTATTCTGAAAAAAATGGAGAAGCACACTGCTCTATTTTTGGTTGATACAAAGTTGCTCAAACCCTGGTATGCTCCTACATCAGACACCTGAGGTAGATAATGTGATTTATTGATCACATAGAGGGGGTGAGTGGTAGAACCACCCTTTTGGTCACCTAACATAATGATATTGGCATTCACTTCTAATACACCATGTGAACTTAGATAGTATCCCTTTTCATCCTCTACTTTTAGCATCTACATTGTAGTCTCAAAACGGACTTCAAAGGACCATAAATCCTCCTCCTCTAACAACCCATCCATATTCTAATGGATTTAGATGTGGGACAAACCACATGATTATAAACTAACCCCCTCCATCAAGATTCTCTATAATGGATCTTAATTTCCCACATGATCTCAATCCCACCCTTGTCCATCCACCTCCACCAAAAGCCATGATGGTTTTCATTTCTTATCCAACCACCTATTGGATCTTCCACATCACTAATAACAATAACTTACAGCTCCTCTCAAATGGCTGAAACATTATCCTTTACACTCTCATCACATGCATATAAATTAAAGAAAATAAAAATTTCATCAATACCAATTTCTTCATACTCCAAAGTCATGCTACTAAATTCTTCTCCCATGGTCATAATCTTCTCACCATCTTTTTCCACAGTTTAATTCAATGATCCTCCCCCAAATCCTCTTCATGTGTAATCCCATGTACAAAAATATCCTCTATAGTTGGAGCATAAACACGAACCAAATATTCACTAATGGCTTCCTCTAAATAATCTCTCAACTCATCTTCAACACCTGCAACACCAGGTTCTTCCACATGTGCATCTTATTATTATAGTTATATAAAATGTCTAAATTGGTAGTTTGAGTTTGGTTTATGAGACACCATCCATAGGTCCCTTTTACATGCTCTTATGATGCTTATAGACACCTTCTTGCTCATTACTAGTCATCTAGAACCTTTTAAACCCTGATTCCAACTCAACCAAGACATATTTCTTGTGCCAATCTTGTTACCCTAGGGCTCGAACTTATAAGACAGGAGTGCCATAATTGGACTATAGAACTATAACATGAGGTGTCCCATTTTTTATGCTTCTATCCATTTGCTCTTTGAGCCCTAATGGTAGTTTTCATCCAGTCGTTACCCTTAATCATGTTGGCCTAGCATAAATACATCTAACCCATTACCAATTGTTACCCATAAAATCCAATCCAAAGCTCATTTACAAGGGGAGGTGATAAATATTAAAAATAAATCAATAATATAAATTAATCACTAAGGAAAACTTACCTATTCTTTGCACACAATCACCTAATATAGATGTAAGCGTACTCAAACCCTCATACCAATCTCTAGCCACCTCAAGCACTCTCAAATTGATATCTTTTCATCTTCATCACACTATTATAGAAAGTACTTAGGTTGGAGAACTACATATGGCTTCATCCATATTTAAAGTATTGGTATGTAAACAATGTGCCCACACAAGGGGTGTAGAGTACATGTTTAGTACACCTTACACACTACCCCCCCTTTCTCAAGTGATTCACACATTATTTTATAAAGCATGATGGAGGGTTAGGGTTTTGAATGTTAAATCAGATCTACAATAAGTTCCATCAACAATCAACACTCAATAATTCATAGGTAGGATCATGTAAGTATAACACAAATACCAAAAAAAAATTAGGTTCGTGTGACTAGTTTTGACAATAGTGACAGGATTGGACTACAGTGTTGGAACCTAAGATATCCTATTTTTGGCACTCTTGTCCTTTCACCAAATGAAATCTAGATCCAATTTTTTGACACTTTCCCAGTCCTGCACAGCCAATTTCAACTTATATATCTGTCATCTTAGTCTAGTTTTAGGCTAAGTTATATTTCACCTTATATATTGTTATTTTTAGAAAGATAAAAAACATAAATAAATTATATAAATCAGGATTTTAATTATTTATATATTATGAATTTATTTATTAATCCATACCCTTAACTAAAATAGTAATAAAACTCCATTATTCACAAATAAAGTTAAATCATTTGGTGAACCTAACTTACTTTGTTTGTGCACAAAAACCCTAAAAACCCTAGGTAAAATTCCTTACTGATTTTTCCAGTATTTTTCTAATTATTTTTACACATTTAAATCAAAATTCACATTTAATTTTTAAAAATTTACCATATTAATTTTAAAAATTATTTCTTTCAACCCCTAGTTGAGATTATTAGGTACTTGTGCTTATTGAGGTATCACCTTACATCTAAATCAAATTTCACATAAAAAATAAAAAATGGATCTCACTTATTTAAAAAAAAATATTGCAAACAATAAGGAGTCGATACTTGATCCTATCATCATTCTTTCCTTTTCATGCTTTATTTTTATAATATGGGATGATATTAAGAAATCTATTACTAAACATGTTAAGATCCCTTTCCTCCAAATAAATGTTTACTTTTATTTAATACGAGGTTGTATAACATATTTTCTCTCTCTCATGTAGAATTTTCTCAAATCTATCTTTATAAGCATATTAGAAATGTCATGTCACATGTGAAAGTCTTTTATGCATTAGTGCACAGTTACATGCTCTTTATCCCTTGTTTGTTATCTTTCATGTGAAATGTTCTTTATAATCATATTGTTATACAACTTATAACTCCAATTACATGAATTTCATCCCACATACATGGTTTCTACCTAGATGCATATAAATATTTGGTTAATTTTGAGTATTTTCCTATCACTACTAGACATATAAAAACACTATAAGTTACATATGGCTCTTATACCATACCTACTACTAGCTCTATGCCTATAGTAGATCATGAAATACATGCTATCACCCAATTTTATGAAGATAGGTAGGTTGATTTCACCCATGGCTATAGCTTTGTCACTCTGGTTAGCACCCCTTTTGATACAGTTTCAGTTCTTGAGCTCCTTCAATGATCAGATGTTTACAAATATGTGTTGTATGTATCCCTTCATAATAATAGAGTTCCTATTTCTATTGAACTAGCTTATGTCACCTTTATCCTCAACACAATTCAATAGACTGAAGAACATATTTCCTTTGAGAAAGAATATTTACCCCCACACCACATAATCAAACAACATCTACCGTTCTATATTCAACTAAGAATAAATGATGTAGGGGTAAAAAGAGTGTTAGTTGATAATTGTTTAGGACTCAACATTTGCAACATTTATTTTCTTAACATCTTAATATACAACCTATAGATTTAGACCATTCTAACATGAACATCAAAGGTTTTGAAAACATTCCATAGAATGTCATAGGTCAAATAACACTCAATCTTACTTTGGGACCTAAAATTTTGCCAACTACTTCCCAAATCATGCTAAATGACCTCAATTATAATTTATTACCTGGTTGACCTTGGACTCATGATATGCATGCAATACCTTCCACACTCCATGATTGTCTAAAATTTAGTCATAAAGGATATATCTACACATTCCCAATAGACAATAAAACTTTTTAAATAATGTCGGGTTACCAAATCTCCATAGAATTACATCCCATACTTTAATCTTGATAATATACCTACATAACTTGCTACTCACAGTGTACCTTTAGACCATGAAACACATGAGAAGATTCCAAGTTCTATAATATCACTAATACCGAATCACCAATTTACCTCCCTTTTTGTACTTAAATGTATTAATAAGATGTTATATCATGATAAATGTCTTGGAAATCATGAATAAGGAATCATCAATCCTTTCAATGCATCAACAAAATATGGAAAGCAAGGACTGGTATATCATCTTACCCTTCTTCATGATAAACCTTCTTCTTTTGCTTCAAAGCATATAATGTTTTATCCACCCATTACACCTATAGACCATACATTTAATCATACTTCTACATTATCATTGATCTATCTTGATCTTATTGATGATATAATTTCACTAGATATTTTCACATTAGATGAATTATCTGATGATGAATCCCTCCTATAGTTTCTCAAATCATGAGGACCTCCCATCTTGATATCATAAAAATATATTTCTTCATCACACAAATTCGCATATATACTTTAGAGAAAATATATATTTCCCCAGGACATACCAGTTGATTCAAATGATACTATTCCTATAACCCCATACACACTAGATCATTCCACATCACTTAATGAGGAAATAGTTGATTTCAATTTTATAACTAATCCAGATCCCTTCACTAGCTTATCAGCCACTTTCCTAAGAAAGGAAGGTGATATAGATATTCATCAAACATTGATATATTTTATAGAACTCTTTTCTTGGTTTTACTCACATATGTTAGGAATTGATACATCTATAGCAGTCCATTAGATTCTATTATATCTTGATGCTAAATTGATTAAGCAAAAATTTCATAAAATGCATCCTAAGGTGGCTTTCTTAGTCAAAAAGGAGATCTAACACCTCTTAGATATTGATTTCATTCGACTAGTAGCACACCCTGAATGGATTGCCAATATAGTCCCCATGGTTAAACCCAATGATCAAATTTAGTGTTGTTTTGATTCTCAAGATTTAAATAAGGCATGCCCAAAATATGATTTTACCTTACCTAATATTGGCATGATCATAGATTCCATAGCCATGTATGAAATGCTATCATTCATGAATGGATTTATAGGACACACAAAAATCAAAATCATTCAATAAGATCAAGAGAAAACATCATTTACAATACCTTGGCGTACATTTTGTTACATTGTCATGCCTTTTGGATTAAAAATGCCAGAGCCACATATCCATGTACTATGATGCATATCATTCATGACTTGATTCATCACACTATCAAGGATTATGTCGATTATATATTATATAAATATAAACAATGACAACATCACATCATCAATATCCAACATAGATTTGATTACCCTTTCTAGTTTAGCCACTACACATAGTTCTACAACTACAAAATGGTTATATTAGATTTATAACTTTATAAACAAATATATTACACGAGACACTTTATCATGAAATGATAAATGTAAGTTACATAAACAAGAACTATGTTATGTAATCATTGGTGGATATATTTTGAAGTGATCCTTTGATGGATGGTTACTTTGATGCTTGACTTAAGTAGAAGCCAAAATTGATCTTACACAAATGCATGATAGTGAGTGTGGTAGTCACTTCAGTAGAAAGGCCATGTCACACAAATTTCTTTGAGAAGGGTACTACTACTTCACCATGGAAGATGAATGTTCACAATATGCAAAGCTATGAGACAATAATCTATAGCATGCACCATCACAACAATTACAACCTATTGTCTCTCTATGGCCATTTATGTTATATGGATTTGATCTTATTGTAAATATAAAACCTAAGTCCACTGACGAACATAAGTTCATCATTATAACTAAAAACTACTTTATAAAGTGGTTGGAAACCATTCCACTTCAATCTACCATAAGTGAGGACATTTTTAGCTTCCTCATGACTCATATTATTTCATGTTTTCACTTACCTACAACTATTATTTATGATAATAGAACATTATTCAAGAATAATAATGTCAAGAAATTTTGTACAAAATATAAGATTAAACACATGTTCTCCACTCCATACTACCCATAAGGAAATGGTCAAGTAGAGGCTACCAATAAAACCATCAACAATATTTAGAGAAAAATAGTATCCAAATTTAGAGATGATTGGTATAATCAACTAGTTTTTGCATTATGGGCTTATCGTACAAGTATTCATATTCCCACAAGAGCCACTCCTTATTCACTCATTTATCAAATAGAGGTAGTTTTACCATTGGAATTATAAATCACATCTCTACATGTCTCCCTTAAAGGTATCCTCACCAATGACCATTATCATGAATAACATCTACACTAGTTTGAGTATTTAGACTATACATGCATCGAAGAAGCTGAACATCTCAAAATCTACCAAAAATGTATACAATAATCCTACAATAATGATTTCACACTAGATATTTTAAAGTTAATGATCTCATTCTCAAATAAAATCTTCATAATATCAATGCTAAAGAAGAAATCAAAGGAAAACTCAAACCAAATTGGCTAGGTCCATACCTCATTATCAAAAATCTTAACCCTAAAGTGTATCATCTATCCCAAAAATAAACTTAAAAATACAAATAATATGATGCATTTACACAAATTCCATGTATAATATTTCATTATAGACATTTTATTATACATAAGTTCTTTTTTCTTACTTGTACATAATTCCTCAGCTTAACTATACATAGTGTCTTTTTGATTACTTATACATAGCTTATTTCAAGACATCAAAAACATTTCAACTATATGCATTATCCATGCTTTACCTTTCTACTACCATGCTATACTTTCATTTTGCTATTTTATGTTATTTTTGTAAATTTATCTATATTACAATGCTTCGCTTAATCTTATTTGAGTGCGTGTAGTGACACTATAATCCTTAATTACTCCACTCTACCCATTGAGGGGGAATCTTACTCCTACATTCAAGACATACATCGACATATATACCCATTAGGGGAATCTTCTACGTGACTACACCATCCAAGTTATGTCAATCCTACACCACAGACTCTACTTATCATTTTGATGTACATTACTTACTAGATTACATAGATTATTCTATCGACACTCACTATTATATAGCACTTCTATATTTCTTAGCATCTACCTAGTCTTATACTACATGTTTTACATACTTTAACTTCCTACTTTGATTAGTTAGATGTGATAGTATTTCCAACATTTGCATGCCTTCCTTTCTTGCTTTGAGTGGCTAGATGTGATTGCCTTTCGTAGTTCCTATCTTCTTACCTGTGTGTGCCTCAGGACATTTTCCAATGTCTTTTTTTTTACTCTTTTGTGTGCTTGTGACCCTCATGCCAATATTATTTGTTTACAATTATGTGTTTATGTAGGAATCTGAACATGCCTTATGTGCTTGTTTTTCTTAGTTTGAGTGACTTGTGCCCATGTCCCTTATTTACTTGGCCCCTTGGCCTTTTATTTTATGCTTCTTGATTCTTACCTTGTGTTCTTATTTTCTTTTTTGCTTCTCAATTATTTGTAATGGCATGATCCACTTCATGAATTATCTTACCTTCTTAGATGCCATGATGAACATCATGCTTCATGCCTCCTTTACAACTAAAAAATAAAAACTAACCAAATTTGTAGTTTCAATTTAGTATACTACACATGCTATTACATTATTATATCTGTCTAGGCATACCCATGTTGATCTAGCAATCTCTAACATAAACTATGGTATATCTTGACACATATTTTCAATTATCATTGTTATATCATGTATTTCATAGCATAAAACACTTATAGGGCTATTTTTTTTAGGGAAATCATTATAGGATCTTGATTCCTACACTCAAAAGAAGGGGTAATAAATAGGTGTTTTGTCATAGAGATCAGAGCCCTCTACCAATCAAAAATTAGTTTTTCATAACACTTAAAACAACATTCAAAACCAAAAACATGTATATCAAACTAGAAAGATAGTGACAAATATAAAATAGTCATAAAAAATAGTAAAGGACAAGAGTGCCACATTTGGACTATAACACTAAACAAGAAAGTTTCTTATTTTTAGTCTTCCTATCCAAATAGCCAAAAACATAGAATTTTTAGAAACAGATAGAAAGGTAAGGTTAGTTATAGTTTTGCCAACTACATTACAATTCAAATTGAGTAGTTTCACTTTAATTTTTCTTAGATTATCTACATATAGGGGGTATCATGCATGGCATGATGGCTCTTGCTTACAATTTCAATTTAGGTATTTAGTACAACTTATAAATTAGAATCCATGTTACAAACACCAGTGATTGGTGGAAATGTGTACAACACATTTGCCTTCTTTTATTTCCAATTTTAGTGTATTACTCATGTATTCTTAGTATTGCATGTATTATTCCACCTATAGGTGGTTGGTATCATTTCAATGTGATTTTCATATAAACCTAGTTAAAATTTTTGGAGTGGCTTTTACACAAGCCTAATCGCCACCTTTTGGAGTGGCCAAGATTGGCCTAGTTCTCAACACACATTTAGCTATCCTCACCACATTATTAGATTACAGAGCATTCTTTGAATTCATGATCCATATCATACAACACACATTCATACTATTATCAATTCATAGCTTCACACTTAGGGGGAAATGATGGAGCCAAAGGACTAGATAGCCTTTGTATTCTTGAGCCACCTACTCAGAGGGATTGGAGACATAGTCCAAACATCTATTAACACATGCATGCTTACATAGCTTCACTTAGTGAACGATGATGGATCCAAAGGGCCAACCTTTATATTCTTGAGCCACCCTCAAGGAATTGAGCACTGGCCTATGTTTAGGATATTAATCTTGGTATATCACATACCCATCATCACTCAACATCATAATATTTTTTATTATTATTTTGTGTACTTGGTGAGGTGTATTCATTTGTTTCTCTTCCCCTCTCTTTTACCCAACCATTGTACATTCTTATTTTATACATAGTGTGTCTAGTAAAAACTAATCTACTCTTTGTTTTATCTTGAAGATTTACTCTTCATGGTGTACTCTCTATTCACACTCAATATCACACATCTTCATGGGCATCACACTTTTAGGTAAGTTCAAGTACATTTCTATTTTTCCTTTATCGTAGTATTTCACTTTACTTCATCACTAGAATAAAGGGGGTCCAAATGTAGTCTTATAAAATGTCCAAATTGGTAATTTGAGTGTGGCTTGTGAGACCCCATCTATAGGTCCTTTTTACATGCTATTTTGACCCTTATAAACACTTTTTTCTCAGTACCAGTCATCCAAAACCTTCTAAACCCTTATTCTAGCTTAGATAAACCATATTTACTTTGACAATGCTATTCCCCCAAGTCTTAAGCTTATAGGACAAGAGTTTCATAATTAGACTATAGTGTCTGACCCTAAGGTGTCCTATTTTTTTCACTCTTATCTATTTTCACTTTGAGCCCCAATGATCATTTTCATATAGTCCCTACCCTTAATCATGTTGAACTAGCATGAATACAATTGACCTATGACCAATTTTTCCCTATAAAATCCCATCCAAAGCTTATTTACAATGGGAGGTGATAAATCTTCAAAATCAAGCAAGAATATAAACAAATCACTAAGACAAACTTCACTATTATTTACACACAATCACCCAATATAGATAAAATCATACTCAAACCCTCATACCAGTCTCCATCCACCTTAGGCACTATCAATTTGGAAGTTTTTCATCTATATCACATTATTTCACAAAGCACATTAGGTGGTATAACTACATATGCCTTGATCCATCTTCAGATTATTGATATGTAGGTAATGTACCCACAAAAGCAGTATGGATTGCATATTCAGTACATCTTACACACTAACCCTACCTTTCTCAAGTGATTCAAGCATCATTTTATCAATCATGATAGAGGGTTAGGGTTTTAAAGACTAAATCATCTCTACAACATTTTTTGTTGATAATCAACGCTCAATATTTCATATTCAAGCTCACATAAGCACAACATAAATGCCCAAAACATTTCAGGTCTTTTTGACTAGTTTGGAAAACAACGACAAAATTGGACTATAGTGTTGGACCCCAAGGTGTTCTATTTTTGGTTCTCATATCCTTTTGTTGAATGAAATCTAGATCCAAGTTTTTGACACTTTCCCAATCATGTACAACTAGTTTTAACTTATATATTAGTCATCTTAGTTCAATTTCAAGCTAAGTTATATTTCTCCTTATTTATTGTTATTTTAAAAAAGGTAAAAAAGACAAATAAATTATACAAATTAGAACTATAATTATTTATATATTCTGCACTAATTTATTAATCCAAACCTTTAACTAAAATATGAATAAAACTCCATTATTCCCAAATAAATTTAAATCAATTATACAAATATCTTCTCCATTTGCAACACTCCATGGTTGCAATCATTTTCTCCTTCCAACTCTTCAAGGATGCAATCTTACTCACTCTCATCAAAATTATTACACATGACCTCTTCCTCATATTCAAATAGTGGGTCACCTTCATTAGCTCCAATAAAAATCAGCTTTCCCTCCTTATCGAACTTCTTGTCCTCTCTTATCTCAAGAAGCTTCTCCATCCACTCTCTTTGTAATTTTGGGTGAACAAACTCACCCAACAAATTTGAAATCATGTGTTCCCAATTATTCATCTTCTCTTTTCCTATTATTTTTCTCCACACTTGATAATATCTCCAACACATTTTTGGAACTTCACACATCTTCATTCTTGCAATATTCACCCTCATGGTGTCTTCAACATGCATTTCTTCAAAATGCATCTCTAGCTCAAATATCTATGTCATGAAATCTTCTGATCCACAAGGCATGGAAAATACTCCATCCTTATTCTCCATCTTCATATACATACCTATAAAAAAATACAAACAAGTTTTCTCACATAGTCAATCAAGATCTCTCCTCTCCATAGGAATCTTACTTGCTTTAATATGAGATGATGTGGCCACCTACGAAAACTCTTTCACTTACACAAATTATTTCATAAATACAATGAGTATTAGCATTAATATTCTCTCATAAAACCTCATTAAATTCATATCCTCACCATAAATTCACTCTCATGGATTCCATAATAATAATAATAATATCTCAAAATAGCATTGTATTATTATTTAATCATCTCACAACTCAAACTTTTTCAACAAAGCTTCAAACCCATTACAAAAACTTTGTATTCCCAATATAAGGAGGAAAAAATACATGAAAAATCCTTTTCCCAATAAAACCTCTCCTAAAAAATCCAAAGGATAACATAAACATATATATATAACAATGAGTAAAGGAAGGGAGATCATAAAACACTATGTCCCACAATCCACATGGGTTCACATGCCAAAAACATACAAGGTTTGAAAATGGTACTCCACATTATCCACATGCATTGAATCATGAATAAAAGGTGGAGTGAAGACCAATAAATCCATGCCATAATTTCACATGGGATGAATAATGACCAAGGAACAAGGAAAAAAATGCCAACCTCACATGCTTATCACATGGCTAGTCAAAGGAGAAAGGAGATTCCAATTTTAAATAATATAACTTGTCTCCCACTATAAATAACCTAAAAAGGTTTATTAATACTAATTTTGAACATCCTTTATAATATTCACATGAAAATGGTGCCCAATGCCACATATACAAACTAGAATAGTGATTTCATGCCAATCATGAATAGTGTCAGTTAGGAATAATGTCAAATAGTAACAAATGGTGATATCAATAATAGTGTCCTTGACACCTCAACAAGATGACTAGTGACTCCAAAAAATAAATAAGACTTATCACCATCATGCATCATCATCTACCATGTCATCATGAATAGTAAATATGAAAATTACTCATGAATAATGATAGTGAATAGTGTTGCATGAATAGTATTTTTTTCCTATCACATCAAAAAAGAACATAATCTCAGATTCACTTTAAATTTTAATTACCTCATCTAGGGAGTGTAGCTGATAGATATCATTTTTTGCTGATTGGTTCATATTTATAAATCCAACATAGATCCATATTTTTCTATTATTCTTCCTAACTAGTATCAATCTAGATACCCAAGTGGAATGCTTGATTAGAAAGATAATCTTGGAATCCTATATATTTTGTACTTTTGATTAGATGAGAGGTTATATAATTAGATTCATTAGCCTCTATCTCAACCTAAATAAATTATGTTCTATGTTTCGAAGGATGGTATGTGTGATGACCCTGGGGTTAAAGACCTTCAGATCTTCATATATCCAGTTGATCATATCTTTATATTTATTCAGTATAGTCGTGAAATTTTATTTCTCACTTTGAATGCAACTCAGGCCAATATTTAGATATCAGGGATAATGGTTAGTGCCTATATACTCCTCGATAAAATTATACTTAGTCATTTTAAGTTATTTTTTATTTTGATCTTGTGGATAAACATCAAACAATCACTCTACAAGTATTCTCTTTCAGCTACATAACCCATCTTCTTCCATATCTTCTATGCTCATAGGTTTAACATCCCCTTAATCTATTCCCAATAATTAAATGGATTCAAATCTATTCAATAATTTTATAATCTACTAATCATCGTAAAATAAATGGAAGTTGTATACATTATCTAGAATAAAGGGATAAGGAACTATATCCATAGAGAATATTTACATTATAGATTATTTGAATAATGTCAGATTGGTAGTTAAAGCTTCTAGAGAATATTCTATACAATTCATTCCCTTTAGATGGTCGTGAAGTTAATTGCTTAAAAGGATTATTTTAGATCCCATGCTTGGTGCTTATACTTCATCAAGTAAGTGAGTTTACATTGATATTTATTTCTAATATAGTTAGCACTTATCTCTGAGTCATCACATATTTTAAACTACTTGGCATTATGTTTTACTTTAAACTCAAGGCCAAATATTAGGGCTTCATATTTGGCTTTATTATTAGTGTAATGGAATTGTAACCTATAGGCATCTATATATTGTAGCTTAGGAGTGCAAAGAGGAAAAAAATGTAGATTATTCTCTTGTTAGACAAAATGATAAAACATAAGAACAAAAATTCACTAAGATTAAACCCTCTTGCCTAAAAACTAGGGGGAACATAACACAATAAGCATAAGCACAAAAAATAGATGAAGATAATACAAATTTCTTACCTCCCTTGTCACATATGGTGATTATTTCTTGGCATAAGAATGTTCATGCCTAACCTAAGATTATTTTAGTCTCTTATTATTCTCCCCCAAGGAGGTAGCATCTATCCAATAGGTGTTTATGGATTGGTGTTGAAGCTTGGCATAATTTTGGAATAATAACCCTACTTTAGAAGGGCTTCAAAAAGGTATTCCATCAGAATAACCTTACTGACAAAATCTTATTTATCAATGGTGTGTGCACTTTTATTTATATCTCAAAGAAATAAATCTAACCATCACTAGGTTCAATTACATTATAACATGGGTTGAGTCAAAATTAACCTTGGTTGGGTCAATCTAACTCTTGGAGGGTTTTAGCCACTCGTGAAATCTTGACAACTCAATTTTAGATATTTATGAGGCATGACAACTCATTTTAGATATTTTGAGGTTTGAGTCATATTTTTGAATATTTATGAGATAATAAATCACTTTAATAGCTCATTTGACTCATTGACTTCATTGTTTATAAAAAATCTTTTTTAGTAAATAAAAATCATTAATTTGATTTGTAATTTTTACTTAGATAAGTTAATTACAATTTACAATATAATTATTCCTTATTAGTGTTTTTTATCTTTCGTAAATTGATGTGAATGTCATGAATTAATATATTAACATGTCAAAAGTTTCAAATTACTAGGTCATAATTTAACTAGGTTAGAACTAAACTAGGTTAGTGATGCATACAATCTAATACATCAAATAAACTAGCCTCACCATGTTTTTAGTAAATTAAATCCCTTGTGCAAATAAATTCAAGAAATTTAGGTGATTTCTAGGCTTAAAATATGTATTTTTCTAGAAATTGAACTAAATGTTGGTTTAAGTATGAAAGTGGCCAAAATTAGGTGTCTAAATTTTCCCTATTTGAAAAGACATTGCAAGTCATAGGGAAATTAATGTCTTTTCAAAAAATTAAAAGGTGATTAAGCTAAATGTTTCATGCCCCAAATAATGGTTGAGAGGCCCCTGATGCTCCTTGATGGAGTGGATGGTAAAAATCAACCATCGAACATACCATCAACATAAATAAAATGACATGATCTAGATGGAATGAGGGTAGGATTAATGAATTGCCCAAAGGTTGTCATAGACAATAATGGTGATAGAGTCATTGAGTTGCCCAAAGGTGGTTATAGTTAGTAATAAAGGGTATGATATTTGTTCTCCTAAAGGTGGTTATAAGTAATGCAATGTATGGATGCCCGAGTATGGTGATAAGACAGATAAAAAGTTTCCCAAAGGTGATTATAGTCAGTAACCAAATGGAAAACACTGATTTACCCAAAGGTGGTTATAATCAAGAGAATAAATTGATTTATCTAAATGTATTTATAATAAATAATAGATATGGAAACACACCAATTTTCCCAAAGGTAATTATAATAAATAACACATACATTGGAAAAATATAACAACACATTTATATCCTAAACATGAATTTGAATATGTAATTTTGAACAAACATGGTATTTAGGATAATAAATAGTGTTTTCAAATGGGTCTCAGGATGAGACCCAAAAGGTATGATGTTGGCAAAGGATAACAACATATTTCTATCCCAAATGTGATTTTGAAAATGTATGTTTGAAAAAACATGGGATTTAGGATAAAAAATAATGTTGTGAAATGGGTCTCAGGAGGAGGCCCAAAAAATATGGTGTCGGTAAAGGATAACAAGCATTTATAGCCTAAATGTGAATTTAAGGATGTACTTTTAAACAAATATGGGACTTAATATAAGGAATCATGTTGTCAAATAGGTCTTAAGAGGATTCCCCAAAAAATTATGCTACAAATGATAACAACACATTCTATCCTAAATGTGAATTTGAAGATGCACGTGGGAATAAACATTGGATTTAGGCTAATAAATCATGATATAAAATAGGTCTTAGGAGGAGGCCTAAAAAGGATAGTTAAGGTTAGGATATGTTCTTTGGGTATGATCATCTTATTATATTGTATGAATTACAAGGATGATTATGTAGATATGCCCATATATATAAACATATAATAAATCATTTATCGCTCTCGTTTATTACTCATGGATTGAGGTGTGTGTTTGGGTATGTTGGTTGGTTTTATGAATATCAAAGAGATTTTTCCATTAGCAGGTGACTCCATGTGAGCTTGATTTTACTTTCTCTTTTGATATTATGTATGATACTTATGGATTAAACAAAAATGTCAATGTATACCCTAAGCATGGAAAACATGATTTAAATGTAAATATAAACAACCTAGTAATAATATATGAATAATCAAATCCCAAGTGTAAATATATAAAATAACTTAAGTGTAAGATTAATTAAAAATTTCAAAACCAATGAACATGATATTGATAATCAAGACTTAAGTTCAAACAAAATGGAATAATCTTGTGGTAACTGAGAATCAAATAACAAACAAACAAAATATATAAAAACAAAAATAATAAATCACTAATAAAAACAAACAACAAAACACCAATAAACAAATAAGATACATAAACAAACAAAGTGAACAAAACAATAAAAAATAGTAAAATAATTCAAAGTAATAAGAAAACTACTCTAAACACATAAATATAAATTAAGCTAAATAAAAAAAGACAAACAATGGTTAATCATAATATTAGTGAAAATAGAAAACAAATTATTCATGTATGTGTAATAAAGGTGTTATTTTTGGCAACAGGATGACCCCTAAGCTAGGTAGTAATGTCACAACTATCACAACATAGGAACAATTGGCACGAGATTGCCCCTAGGTTATAAGGAAACAACAACACAAATTAGACAAACAAAAATTTCCCTTGGTCTATAGGATACCTCAAAAAATGAGATGAAAAAAATAGGGGGAAATATAATAAAAGGAAAGGGTAGCTGAGCTGACTTTAGATGCACTAGGTGAGTGGATGTTGCCTACTTAGTTGCATTGACACAGGATCTAATGTGAACTTTAGGACAAATGTAATTATCCTAGGATATGGGATAGAACAAAATGGATGATAAGAAAACATGATTTATAGGTAGAGGAAATTAGGAATGGTCTCCCAAAATGGTGATTGTGTGAGAGAAGGAAGGATGACATGTCACAATCATGAAAATGTCAACACAAACAAATTATGAAAGCAAAATAAATTATGGTTTATCCTAAATCCACACTAAAATTCTAAAGGTTAGTATTCAAATATTAATTTAAATGGTAATTCATAGTGTCTACTAAATCTAAGTCTTATAAGGAGAATGAACTCACAAAATAATGAGAGTGTTGAAATAGATAATATTCACAAAATGATAATAACATAATATGAAACCGAGTGTTCATAAATACATCAATGTTAAATATATAATTCTCACTATATAAAATCATAAAATGGAGAGAACGTACAACTAAAGGCCAAGAAGGATAGGGAAACTATGTGACAAGTGGTTACTCATGAAATAGTGAGGGGTACCAGGATCCTTAAGGTAGAGAAGTGGTTGAAAAATAAAGGAAGGTGGGGCCAAGCTTACCCATGATACCTAATGTATCTAGGTGTTATGTACATAATCCATGCGAAACTTAGGGTGATGTAATTCTCCCAAAAATGGAAGGAAAAAGACCAAGGTGGCCCAAAAATAAACTAAATAGATAAGATGGCCCATCCCAAAATTTTTGAAGTATTTATGTATCACATGGAAATTCTAAGCTAATTTTCATGATTTTGTGATTTTTAGGATTTTCTAGATCTTTTGCAAATGTTTAGGGTTTTTTAAACTATTACAAATGTTTTTGTAATTTTGTAGGCATCTCAACTCAATCAATAATTATGAAATACATAATATTCCAACTTTAAAAATTGTGATATTTTGGCTTAGGTTGCTCATAAAATGGCACGAGCATGGAAAAGGGGGTGACTGAATTGACCTCAACATGAATTGAGAACTACCTACATAGTCCTATTAAGACCTCAAGTCATTATAGTTCTACCTACACAATATGGTTAAATGATTCCAATTAAATACCATAAAGTTCTAGGTAAAAGGAAAATGTCAAGGTAATGATAACATTAATGGCAAGGTGAGGTAGTAATGCATGGTAAAGGTGTTCTTCCTAATTTCCCCATAGGTGGTTAAAATTAAGAAATAATGATAAAGGTGTAACTGAAATGACCTCAACATGAATTGAGAACTACCTCCATAGTCCTATTAAGACCTCAATTCATTATATTTCTACCTCCTCAAGGTGGTTAAATGCTTCCAATTAAATACCATCAAGTTCTAGGTAAAAGGCAAGTGGCAAGGTAAATGATAATAGTAATGGCAAGGTGAGGTGACAATGCATGGTAAAAGTGTTTTTCCTAATTACCCCATAGGCAGTTATAATTAGAAAATAATGATAAAGGGTTAGTGGTATCAATTTTCCCATACGTGGTTATAATTAGTATCACAAGGTGGAACACTAATTTTCTCAAAGACATATATAATCAATGGAACTAGTCACCCATAACAAAAAATTAAAGATGCAATTACTATATCCACTATTATATTATTTTCATATACTACCATTCAAATATGTAATTATAAAACAACTTTAGGAGCTAAATTTATCATCAACCATGAAATGTGCCTGAAGTAAAAATGAATCATACCCAAGGCCAAATGTGATAGTCAATATTTGGTAAAAAGAAATGGTATGTGCAGGTTAGGGATATAGTAGAATGGTAAGGGATATACGATAAATATTAGGTATAATTTTGCATTACATAGACGATCCGTATAGACAATAATCAAAATACCTCAAGTTTAAAAATGTTTGAGATGAATTATGTTCATTGCTTTATCAATTTCATCTCCCTCTAGTGTAGTGAACATGTACACTTTAGAACCTTAGATGGAAATAACCACATATGGACATAACCAGTTTAGTTAGAACTTTCCCTTTCTCTTAGATTAAACATTTACATTTTAACTATTCTCTTTTAGTACTAGGTCACCAAGACAAAATTCATGATGCTTTACACACCTATTGTATTGTCCTTTGAGTTGGTTCTAATAATCATGATGCTATTCAAAGCAGCCAAACATCTACCATCAAGTAAATCTAGCTCCTTCAAGCAAGATAGTATATAGTCCTCATTATCAGTGATGTGCTACAATGAAATTTAGAGAGAAGGTAACTCAACCTAAATGGAAATAATTAATTTAGTTCCATAAACATTGAATAAGTTGTAGCTCCTATTATATTATAGAATGTGGTACAATATGCCTATATGGCATGGAATAGTTATAAGTGCCAATTTTGACAAGCATCATAAAAAGTCATCTTCAAAATTTTAACAATTATTTTATTAGAAGCCTCAACTTGGCCATTTCCTTTAGGATAGTAAGTGGTAGAGAAATGTTGTTTGATGTGATATTAAGAATAAAGTAGTTTCAAATCTTTATTTTTTAATAATCCACCATTATCAGATATAATGTCGAAGGGGGTGCCATAAATGCAAATGAGATGGTTGAATATGAACTTTGATATCTAATTATCATTTATTTAAGTGCTAGGAATGGATTCCACTCAGTTAGTGAAGTATTCAGTTGTAATCAAGATGTGTTTATGGCCATCAAAAGAGGTTGGATTGATCTTCATGACAAGGTTAAGTCCCCATGTTGAGAATGGACATGGTGTTATCAATGGCTTGAGTGTCTTGAATGAAGCATGAATTAAATTAGTATATTTATGACACTTGGCACACCTCTTCACATATGCAACTATGTCTACTTCCTTTTTTGGATAGGAATAGTCTATATGTACTAACATTTTGGCTAATATTGCCCCACTGGTGTGGGATCTACACAGTCCTTCATGAACTTATCTCAATGCTAGTCTAAAATTTTTAAAATGTGAAAAATGGAGTAGAGTTACATCATATATTATATGATACAATGTTGGTCTAAGTAAAGTATATCTATAAGATTTATGGGTGAAGGATTGTTTGTTTTTGATGTGATAAATTGGGAGGCATGGTTTAGTCTTGAATGTAGGTGTAAATATCATAATACCAGGTAGACATGGGACTAAAAATGTCACAAACCATATTAAAAACTTATCATTTATGTGTCAGTGATGAGGTATGTTCAATAATAAAGTAATGGCTCAAGGTGTTCTTTCAAATTGGATGTTGTTAGTATGATTATTGAGAGTATCAACCATTGATTTATAGGGTATCAACTTCTCATCCTTGGTCTGATATTGATCTATGGTTTGATTTATTATTAATTACAAATCACCATATACTATTCAATATTGAATGTTCCACTATACTACTTGACTAAGCCCTGTAATGAATGATCCATACTTGGCCATGTTATTGGTATAGAGAAATCCAATATGAAAGGATTTGGGAATGAGATTTCCTTGTGGTGTAATAAATAATATTTTGGCTGCTATTCCATGAGTCATGAATGATCCATGAAATAAATATTCCTTCATTTAGCCTCAGGTGGTGCATCTACTTCTTCAATGGTCATAATGGATTCATTTATAAACCCAAATGTGAGAGGTTGACTATTTTGAAGAGAAGCTTTAACAAGTAGATATGCAAGTACTTACCCTTTTATGTATTTTGTATTGCTATAGTCAATATCAATCTTTCTTAATAAAATGATCCATTTTTCCATCTAGCCATATAAAACTGATTTGGAAAGTGAATACTTGAGTGGATGTACCTTGGAGATAATAATGGTCTTATTATTTAGAATATAATGGCACAATTCTTGGGTTGTGAACACCATTGTTAAATACTATATTTCAATCAACGTATAGCTATGGTAATATGCAACAAATTTTGATCTTAGATAATACACATCATGCTCTTATCCCTATTCATCATGATGTGCCAAAAATGCCACCAGGGCATTCTTGGTTGCTGATAGGTAAAGAAGTAATGAATTGTTTGGCATCGGTGACAAAAAAATAAGGAGGCTGGTATGATACTCCTGAAGTTGATCATTTTCTTTTTGACACTCTTCAATCAAGGATAATGTGACACATTTATTTAATACTTAATTAAATGGATGGAATTTTTTAGCTAATTATTAGATGAAATATCTGATAGATTGAATCTTGCCCTATAAAGTATAGAGTTACTTCAAAGTAGATGATGGTGGCATTTATGTAATTATGTGGACCTTCTTTGGGTTGAATTCAATGCCCCTATGAGAGATAATGAAACCTAAAATTTTTCAAGAAGTAATGTGAAATACACATTTATTTATATTAAGCCTAACATTATACTTGAAAAATCTCTCAAATATTTTATGTAGCACGGTTGGGTGATTGGCATGGGTCTTTAATTTACCCAATAGTCCTCAACAATGTCATGCATTATTTCATGAAAAACCATTGTAATATATTGTTGATAAATGGATCTAGAATTCTTAAGCCCAAACAACATTACTTGATAACAAAACATTCACCACAAAGTGGTTAATGGTGTCTTATATTGATATTCTAGTGCTATCTTGATGTGATTGTATCCTAAAAATCCATCCATTAGAGAGAGCATTTTATAACCATCCATTGAGTCAACTATCATATCAATATTAGGTAGAGGAAATTAATCTTTTGGAAAATATTTGTCGATATCTATGAAATCAGTGCAAATTCATATCCCTTCTAGATTTTTACTTACTAGCACAATGTTTGATATCCACTCTAAATAGATGATCAGACATATATATTTTGCATCTAAGAGGTTTTCCAAATATTTCTTTACGAACATAGAAATATGTGTATGTAGCTCATGTAACTTATGTTTAATAAGATTGGCATCAGTATGTACAATATGATGGTGCACAACTAAGGCAGGGTCAAAATTTGGCATGTCTGAATAGATCCATGTAAATATGTCAATAAATTCCCTCAAAAGGGTTATAAAATCTTCATGTCCCTCCTTAGTGAGAGATGATCCTTGTTTAATCCACTTGGGGTCCTCTAGAGTCCCAATATTTACCTATGAAGTGTCCTCCATTAAAAGTGTAGAACTATCATCTAGAATAGTTGTTAAGGAGTTAAAACAATTAGTAATGGCCATGTCCTACAAACATACTATCTCATCTAATTTACCTTAACAGGAAGAATCATAATATCCTAATTATATCATTTACCATGATACTAATATGTTAGGTCACTCTTAAACAATCTATGTAAAATGTTTCCACTCCTCAACATTGATACTTGATCCATTATTACACTATGGTATTTTGGTATCTTGTGCTTCATAGTAAGAGAGGTGAACATCCCCATCTAATGGTGATAAAAACTAGTTTTCACCAAGAGATTTGCCTTTACATTTATTTTTTCCCTGGTTAGAAATCACCCCAAAGAGGTTTTAACTTTCAGACCTCAATGTTTGATTTTATTTTTATTTCTAGCTAGGGAAGTTCACACTCTTTGAAATATCTAGTAGGATCTAATCTAATAGTAAAACCCTACTTGTGGTCTCCAAGAGGTATGCGACTTCTTAATCTTTGAAAGTCATATTTCTCCTCATCATTTTCAAACTTGTCTAATGGCACTATTGACTCTTTCTAGTCCCATTATATCAATATGGAATGGTAAAGAGTTAAATTTTTAGGTTGATAAACGTGTTTAATAGTGCAAATGGCATGGGGTTAGATAATTTTATAGTAGGAAGGTCATCATAGATGTTGTAATCAGACCCTACACTATTGTCAGCATCATTGTCACTAGTCATTAGTGTTATAACATGAATTAGGTATGTAGGGTTATCCCCAGGTAGTTTAAATATGATACCATCATTTCTCTTATACTTAATCATTCAGACTATTTTAATACTTCCTTATTGATGTAACCTAAGGCCTCAACCTTCATAATCTAGGTGATCTATAATCTAACTTGGAATAGGATACTTTATGTTTTTTTAATAATAAGCCAAATCATTAGTGTAGAGCAATGAATCCTCTTCTATTAAGGGGTCATGTTCTAGGATAGAGGTTAATTTTAAGATAATAGGCTTGCTCAGCTGAGATTTTATTTTTGTGTCCCATGCCATACTAGTAGTCTTGGTTGTAGGTATTCTCTAAGATTTATGATTTGTAATCAATTTGACTATGTGGAATGGGTTATGGGTGATATATTATCCAATACCTTTGATAGTGACATAGAAATTATTGGAAATATATGATAAAAGCATGGATGAGGTAAAGGTTAAGCTGGTTTGGTCAATGTATTTAGATTATAGGATTGAGTCAACAGATTTTCATTTTTCATCTCTATTATTATCTGACTTGGGCATAATATTCATTCCAAACTAGTAGTTGTAGCTTTTAAACTCAACCTCAAGGCTTTCAAAATATTTATATGGCTGAAAATCAGTAGGGATAGTCATTTCCATTTTTGAATGTCAAAATTTTATACACCAATGCAATGTAAAAGGTATTTCCCTGATTTCATGGATCCTAGGTTATCCCAATAGTAGATTTTAAGATGGATCCATATCTAAAACATGACAAAGTATCTTGGGTTAATGTCCCAATGACTACTAATATGCTAATGGTACCTTGAGATTCATTCTCTTCATTATCTTATGCTTTGATAAAGATGGTATCTAGATGCAAGTCTACTATTATATATCTGAGATGTTCAACTTAATTTAGAGACACAATGTTAAAACCATAACCATTATCTAAAAATACATGTTTAAAACTATGGTTCATTATACCAACTTTAATGTACAATGGATTATTATGCCTAGGGATAAAACAAGACATATCACTTTGGTCAAAGGTGAGACATTCACTAGGGGCCAAGTGTCTAACCATGGTTTAGAATTTGTTTAAAGTGATATTATTTGTCATAAGATATTGTTTTGAATACTCATTTAATATATCTTTGTGGATGGTAGACATGCACAATAAATCTATGATGGATAAGTATTCAGGTGTCTTCTTTAGTTATTCCACATGATCATAGGTTTTCCCTTTAGTTTTGTTAGTTAGTTTGTTTATGATAGACACATAAGGTTGATTATGATCACTTATAGTATTTGGCTATATTCCTATGATAGTGATTCTTTCTCATTGAGTTGTGATTACACAATCTCAATCTAGAACTTAGATTTGGTAATTATCCAGGTAAGTAGGGAGGCTCAAAATGATGATTCTTAGATGATAGGGAGTTTAATTATCAACATGACTCATATAAGAATCAATGACATATGGAGGTCAATATGTGTTATTTGGTAAATAGGTATTTTAATTTGATGGACCATGTATATTGGTACTTGGTATAGGTTTAATAGTAATGGTGGTAACATGACCACCTAAAACATGATGTATAACATTGTTGTAGTCATATGCAATGTCAAGATTATCTCCCTAGTTAGTTCCCTCATTTTTCCCTTGGTTCTAACCATGTTATTATTATTTTTATGACTAGCATTGTTGTTGTTGATTATATAGTGGATTTCTCTACTACAATTATTGTTATTATTGGTACTCTTGTTGGTTGTTATTTTTATGTTATGGAAATAGATTTTTGTATATAAACAAGTTATGATTATTTATAGGATCATGAGTATGTATTTATATCTCTTCATTATCTAGTATGTACTCAATTAGATGTCTGACTTGGATACACTATCTTATAGAATGTCCTCTAATATGTTGGTACTCATAAAATTCATTTTATTTGTACCAATCAAGAAAAGGAATATCATCAGGAAATGACTTTGTTATAGGCAAACTAATCATATTTATTTAAACCAATCTTTGAAACACAAAATCAATGGGATCACCAAGGCCATTAAATTGGTAGACAATGGGTAGCCTTCTCCTTGGAGGAGGGGTTTGTAATTGGTTTTTATTTTGTGTTAGTTGGTTTTGTGGAGGACCTAGTTGAATGTATGGAGGATGTTATTATTGAGTGGGTGGAGGTATACAGATAGTTGGTGTTTACATCATATAAATGTGATGTGATTTAGTAAATCCATTTCTAATAACATTCTTATTATATTTTTATGGGTTAGGTATTTCATTATTATTGGTTTGAGGTGGCACTAAATCTGGTATTTAAGTTTAGTTCTGATTATAATTATAACATTGGTTCTAGTTTTGGTTCTAATTAGAAGAGGATAACTTGATTATTCCTTTGTTAATAAAGGATATCTAAATATGTGTGTCTTTCATTATGATCTCTTTGAATGTGTGATCACATTAAAACTCAAGATGATAGGATCTCACACTATGTAAACTCTTGGTAAATATGGAATCCAACACTTTGTCTAGTAAATTATGTGTAAATCAACTTACTAGTGCTCTCTAACATTGCAAGTATACAATAAATCTCTAACTGGGTTTTTATTTATCCTAGCCTATATCCACGATAGTAATCTTGTGCTTGGGATTGTATGAAAAGTGTTTTACAAACTTATCTAATAGATCATCAAAGTTAGGTACAAAGCTATTTTGTAATTTTAACAACCATTCCAAAGATTGTATAGCTAGACTCCTTGGGAAGAGAAAAAGAATGTATATATTTCTATTGGACACTGATTAGAAAGAAAAAAATAATTATATCAAATGGAATATAAGGTCACCTTTTCTTTTATATTTTTCAAGTTTAGGTGGCTCATAGCCTGGTGGAAATGATATTTGTAGATACTCCATATCGAATGGATAAGAACATATCTCCTCTAGTTTGAATTTATTCATTTATTTTCCCACCTATATTGATTGAATTTTATCCTTCATATTCTATAAATTTTGAGATAGGAAATCAAGAATAGCCCACTACTGTGTGGGTTGTGCAGTCAAAGGTGGATTACATTGACCTGGGTAGGTGTTTTATGGAATATTGGTTTAATTGGTTAGTCGACCAAGTATACATATTTGTGTATTAGGATTATACAATGCAAAAAAAATATATTAATTTTTAAGTACATATTTGTGTAGGGTTAGCTACATAACCCTTGATAGTGAATTATGATTGTATAAATGGAATTTATCTCTATAGAATGTGTTAACTAGATCACTATTATTGGAGGCATTGGTAGTTGGATCCTTGTTACACATGTGATACCCATTAGGTGAAAGGCAATTGTTTATGAGCACTTAATACCTATTTTGCCTAAGAATATTGTTATTGGATAAACACCTATTATTGAATTGGCGTTTGTTGAAATGACACTTGCTAGTAAAGTCGTAGTTTTTGTTGATTTGAAATTTTTTGAAATACAAGTGCAAGTATTGGGGATTCTACATTTGTTAATTTGAAATTATTTGATGTTGAAAAAATGACACATTTTTACCAATAGCAATATGTTTTTGGTTAGGAAACATTTTTAATTGATAAAGTGTATTGGTCTATTCTTGTTTTGGTGGAACATTTATTGTCACCTATTGAGGTGGCACATTGTTCAACACTTGTTGTGGTGTTAGTTTGGTCTATTATTGGCTCATTTTTCCCCATCACACATTCTAATAAGAAACTAGTTTAGGATTGGATGTGGATTCTTGATTTTGGGAAATAAGCATACCTATTCCCTCTTGTTTCAATCTACTCATGGTGTTGTTAAAAGGAGCTTGTTGTGCATTGTTTAGTTATAAGTTAGACACACTTTGGTTTAAATTAGACTGTAATTGTGTGTTATCTATAATATTTTGAGTGTGTTCTTCTCTTTGATAAATATTCTCTTCCCTCAAAATGTGTACATTATACATATCACCAAAAAATGTGCTTTAAATGAATGGTTCTATGTTTTGACTTGTCTAGCCCAAAACATATAGTTATTTCCTTATACATGGATATATCTTGATAAGTAGAATGTTGTAAATAACCCTTGCATTGAGGTTATGATATAGATTAAGATAAGTTTTCTATGCTTACTAGACATGTTGCATCTCTTCATGCATAATGCCTCTTACTTTTGTAAGCATATTTTGGTCTTATTATGGCATTTAGACCAAATCTTGGCTATAACTAATAGATGCTTGTTTAAGTGGTTGAATTTAAATAACATTACTAGGCATTCTAATTAAACTAATCATACTTTTATGTGGGAAGTCTAATGTAAACTTATCTCCTAATTCAACAACTCTAACTAGAATTTCATGTTTGTTTTCCAATAAATGTCATTCAAATAAAAATGTATCATAACTAGTTTTTGTTGGCATCATAAAATAATAGGGATCTTGTTATTGATTCTATTACATGTTAAACATCATTTGAGAAAGGTATTGTTACATTTTTTCATTTCTTGGCCTGGATAAGGAGGCATAATTATTAAATATTGTGCTAAATGGTCATGCCTTTGTTTAGTGTATGGGATGTTATAAGATGGATAAGGATCTATATCATAAGTGACATTGTCATATGACTCTTGAATAAAAGGATCATTTGTCAGAAAGTTACTCTAGCTAGGATTGTAAATAACTCCATTACATGTGTCATGAGTCAAGTTTAGATCCATGGATAGGTTATGTGAAAAATAAAGGGTCAAAAGGTAATAAATAACTGAGATCCAAAAATGGCCTTTGGCTCTGTAAAAACAATACAAAGGGAGAACTATGACAAAACAAATGTGTAACCAGTCCAATAAAATAATATTTATTTACCCAAAGGTAGTTATAATTAATACCAAAATTAACATAAAGGATCAAAATTGTTTATGGATAGAGTAGTGAGCTGCCCACATATGGTTATAATCAGTCACAAGAGTGTATAAACAAGGTAGAATAACTATGAACTAAAAACAAGAAATAACAAAAAAAATTCCAATGGTGGTTATAATTATAATAAAACAAGGTTATACTTAGAAACATAAAAACAAAAACAAAAAATTGAAAGGAAATTAAAATAAGCCAACTGGCTCAGATGAAACTCAATAATTGACTCACTTAAGACTCAAAGTTTGACTCATGAAAACTATTAGAATAAAGGGACTAGGACACTCAAAAGATTTGGCACAAAAATTTTCAAACAAAGTACATAGAAATAACTTAGCTCAAAAAGGATGCTCTAATCAAGGCAAAAAATGAACAAAAATTGTTAAATCTAGGTAAGGGTCTTTTAGATCAAATATGAAACCAAAACAAATAACATAATCCAAACATAAAAGGTGGACAACCTAAGCCTAAATTAAATGAGGCTTTAGCATGAACCTGATTAGTTTAATTTTTTTACTTTGAAAGGTTTAGTTTTAGATTTAATGTAAATAAATACTCAAATGTTCGAAGGCAAGGAGGCTAGAAAAAAATGGGAAGCATAACCATGTATTGGAAACAAGAAAGGTATAACAATAACTTAGAACTCAATTTCAAAGGGGACAAGAGGTAGGAATGAATCTGATAGCATAATGATGCTCCTTAAAATAAATACCATTTCAAGAGGTTTGGAATAGAATATCCATGAAAAAAATTGGAGAGGAAATGGGCCCCATTTAAACAAGACACACAGACATTGTTTTGGAACAAATTTACAAGGCATAAAGTGCAACACAGATGGACGGAGTAACACCTCTTAGGCTAAATGGCTATACAAGATAAAATCAGTTTTTTGTACTTGTTTTTAATGTTATTAACAAAAAAATTAATTTTAGACATAAAATAATATAAGTAAAAGATATAGACAAAAAACACCTAAGTGTATCATCCTATCCCTAAAACCTGACAAGATCACTTCGTATTGTCAAATTACATTGATATACTCCTTGAGAAGAAATAATTTGTTAATCCAAAAATTAAATGTTCATGAAAATTAGGGTTTTAGGCCCTATATTCTCTCAATAATTAATATGGTGACATGGAACTTTAGGCTATTCACCCTACATTAACAATATCTTCACAGTAAGTGGGGTTCATCTAAAAAATTTAAGTTTTACAAGTTCTATATGGTCCAAAGTCTATTTAAAAATAGAGGCACAATCACATCAATTGATTTCATACCAAATAACTTACTATGTAAGGGTTTATTCCTTTTTGTATCAATTTTAGACGTGTACTTCTTAGTGGAATCCCCTTGTTAGACATACCTGACTCATGTTTTCATTATAATTGGAAAGGCTAGCTACTCAACCCCCTAGAATCATAGTGTTTGTACCTTGATTTATATACCCCATTCTAGATTAGGGTTGAAATAATGCTAGCAGATGAAATATTGGGTCAATGCTTCCCTAAAGAACTTGTGGGGAGGTTATGAAATCCTACCCAAAAGGCAATATGTAAAAAATAAATATATAAAGACTTTAAAGGCCATTTTAGGATAATCCATGTCACTTTAGTCTTCCAGAGTGCCTTTGATACATTCTTTCTATGTTTGGACTAAGAGACAAAATCAATAAGCAAAGTGATTTTAGTTGGCCAAGTTCCCTAAAGGGGATGGGGATAGAGCATACACACTAAGCTTGGTTTGCAAAAATACAAAACAAATTAATGAAATTAAAAACAATCAAGCTATTAAAAACACTTAATCTAGGTATGTGTCTATTTTTAAAACACTAATTGAAATATGATGTGAAATTTGGCCCCTTGGCTTTATTTTTTATAATTGGAAAAGCTTTAAAAATAACTAAGAGATGAAAATAACTAAGTACACTTTAAGCACCAAATACAATGTGTGTATGTTTTAACCATGTTTAAACTTTGCTCTTTTCACTTCATGACCTACAAATTACTAGAGATTTTTCCTACTTAGAAGCCCAAAATTAAGTGATAAAATGACATTTTAAATTTAGCTTTCTAGTTTTTTATTCTCTTGTCTAAGAGGCCAATCATCCCCAATCCATAGAGATCGATGTTGATTATAGAAATCAGCATCAATGAATAAGATCCTTTTTATTTTCTATAAAACACATAAAAATAAACTCTATTTTGATGGGAAAATGATTAATAAATGGCCCTTAAACCCAAACTTCTCATGGATTTTGAAATAAACCAGTTAAACAGATAACATTAAAATCATCAAACACCAAATGAAGGCAATCAAAATCAAGTAAAACCATTTTTATCCATGTTTCCTATCTTGTTCTATTTTTCACATAGATATTGTGGTTGATTCATAAAATAAACATTGACCTAGAAAATTGGCATCGATCCCTGTGAGCTTGTTAAAAATATACATAAAAACACAAGTTAAAACTCTAAACTTGAAGATTTTTATGCATTCATTCGAAAAACTAATACTAGAATATTAATCTCCTTAGACATAGAGCATGTTTTCTCCTACCGAGCATGCCATTATTTATCATTGGAGTATGAAGAGGAAACAAAATGTAGATTAGTCTCTTGTTAGTCAAAATGAGAAAACATAAGAATAATAATGCACTAATATTAAACCATCTTGCGTAAACGCTTGGGTGAGAATAACACAATAAGGAAAAGAACAAAAAAGAGATGAAGACAATACAAAATTCTTACCTCCCTTGTTGTATATGGTGCTTAATTTTTGGCATAAAAGTGTTAGTGATCAGTGTTGATCATGGTCATTGATGTCTTAGTTTTTCATTTACATTAAAGAGAGCATATGGTTCTAGTGCATGAATGCTAAATAAGTTGTGTTTGATCACATAGAGAGATATGACACATTTGTAGGTCTATAACGATAAAGAAGAAGTTGTGAGGCATCCAAAAACATCTTGATAAAGTTATGGTGTGTCACATGATAATTTAGAAAGAGAAAAATGCATTTTCTAGCTTAAGAGAAGCCAAACCGTAACTACATGTCATGTAGATATGAATGACCTAGCAAGTTTTTGAATTTAATCCAAGTACTCATAAAGTCAATTGAGGTCAAAGGTTTTCATGGAGATTTTGTCTATATTTCCAAGAAGGTAACTTTAATATTTTGACTCTTAAAGTATTTTATATCTCAATTTATAAACCTTAAAAGTTGCTCTTTTAGACTATGATCGGCCAGAGACTATCAATTTTAACTACATTGATCTCTGAAGTCAAATAGTCAAGTAGATCTAACGGTGAGCATTCATCATCCAAATTGTGATCCAAGTGTGAAGTCCAATTGTCAAAGGTTCCTGAGATTAAACATGGTAGTGGCATATATACCTATCTCATTTATTTGATAGAATATTAATGGTTCTTTGGTGTTGATATAAATAGATATCAATGGTGTGGGTCGAATCAAATAGTCAAATGTCTAGAAGGCATGTAGAGCTACTAAATGGCACAATCATGGAAGCTTAGATTCAAGATCAATGGTGAGCATTGCAAGGAAAATATCATGATACTCCTGAGGATATTGATGGTGTGTGTTTGTTCAAAGTTTATAGGGATCATGAGATGAGGTCAAGGTGTTTGATGTTTAGAATTTTCACAGTGACCATCAGAATTTGAATATTCAAATTAATGAAGGAAAACTAATCTATAGTTTTTGAGATATATCTTTTGATCCAGGACAAATTTACTAATGTAGTAAAAAGTAATGATGTAAAGGAATTTAAGGTACATAAAAATAATATAGTAATAAGGTTTAAATGTTTATATGATAAAAGTTATTAATCTTCAAATTTGACTATCTATTCATTTATGGTGTTACTGTATACAAAATATTATTTGAGTAAATTGTGATTTATCATAAGAGTGTTTTGGTAAGAGTAATCACTTGAAGATGTCTTAGATGTCATATGGAGTGGACCCATGTATTTTAAAATGATATTATGTTATTAATTTTCTTAACGAAGTGCTAAAAGGGTAATAGGTCTCCATGAGACCTATAAGGGCTACTAAGGCCTAATTGAAAGGCGTAGCTACTTATGTGTGACCCATATATGTTATGTCTCACCTGAGATAATATATTTTAGATATGTCTTAGCTTGATATATGTCTTAAGGGTTAAGGCAAGTATTATGGCTAACGTAGAAGTTGATATTCATGAAGACCCTATAAAGAGTAGAGATCAAAGCAATGGTTTTTAGATTTGTATGTGAATGTGTTGAGAGAAAAAAATATAGAGATTAAGGAAATAAATCAAGAGTGTGCTCAATGGATAGACTAAAGTATAGAGTAGATTTAGGATGAGTGAGGAATATTAAAGTGATCCAAAAGGGTTGTTTGTATGCATTACTTGTATGAGCAAGTTTGAGTGTGTGTGATGAGTTGAAAGAGAGGTGTTATAAATTATTTCTCCAATTAGATTGGAAGGAAATCATAGTTATAGATTTGTTGATTTCATAAGGTTTTTTTTGGTTGCTCAACATCTATAACAAGTGGGTGTTTGTTCATACTTAGGGGTGGATGCTCCTTATGAAGTGGGTGATCCTTATGAAGTGGGTGTTCCTTGTGAAGTGGGTGCTTCACTTAAAGGTATCATGTTTGTAATCATATTATAAGACATGTAGTCCATGTGTTTGCAAGATTAAGAGTGTGTTTCATTCCCTAAGAGGGTTTCCATGTAGATCTTCTGTTATGTGTGTGATCTTGCATCATATTTTTGATTCATTGTTATGAACATCATGTATGTTTTATGAATACTTATGGTCACTAATTAAGATTTTTAAATGATTAAAATGGAAGTTTGAAACATCTTACAGCACTGATTCACCCCCCGCCCCCATCTCTTACTGATTGTACTTACAATAATTGGTATCAGATTAGGACCTTCATTATAATTCTAACAAATTAAAGGTGATCTAAGGTACAATATGACAAGTCAATAGAAGTAGGGTTTATCTACAAAGAAAGCATCATTGTTCAATGGGTCAAATTATTCTTTTTGGAGTGCAAGGATGAGGACATACATCATGTGTCTAGGGTTTGATACATGTCAATCAATCATAGATGGTTATACTATACAAACTACTCCAACTAGTAATATTGACAAAAAGTTGACTGAGAATAATTCAAAATCTATGAATGTTATAATTTGTGTTCTATTTGAGGATATGTTTACGAAAGTGATCCATTGAAATTCTACCAAGAATATTTGGGAAAACTTATAGATTATCCATGGAGACTCAAAGGTAAAATTGGCTAAATTGTAGACCTACTGAAGTAATTTGAAGGTCTCAAAATGAAGGAAGAAGATATTGTGGCATCCTATTTTCTAAGGTTGATGAGGTAGTAAACATGATCAAAGATCTTGGAGAGGTGATTGATGAAGCTACTATAGTATGGAAGGTATTGAGAACTCTTACACTCAAGTCTAATTCAAAAGTTTCTATTATACAAGAAATTCATGACCTCACTTAGTTGAAGATGGATGAAATATATGGAATCCTTATTGCAAGTGAGATGAGAGTCAATGATGATAAACTACCAAAGGAGGAAGCAACATTCAATATATAAATGAATCCAAATTATAAAGGAACTCAATGTAAGGAAGTCAAATATGATGAGATATTTGATGGCGAACTAATAGCTTTGTTTAAAATTAAATTGAAAATAGGCCTAGGGAAGTATAAGGGTAAACTAACCTTAAATTTTTTTGATTGTGGATAAGTAGGACAATTTGCTAATAACTTCCCTCATAAGCATAATAAGAATTATGATGAAGAGGATGGTGAAATTCAAGATGAATGAAAGAAACATTTAGGTTTGAGAAGAGAAAGAAAGGATTCAGAAAGTATGATAATAATAAGAAGTCCATTAAGAACAAGAAGTGTCTCTACACTAATAAATATTGTAGCTAATTAGATGAGAGTGAAGATGGTGTTTTTGAGTTTGATATTGAAGATAAAGTCCAATACATGGCTGAAGAAGGAGTCTACTTAGAGTGATATAGATAATGAAGAAGACAAGGAGGATTGTGAGACTAAATTGAGGAATGATCATGAAGAACTAAATATTGAGAATAAAATTAAAAAAAGGATGAAGTCTCAAATCAAAGACCACGAAGATTAATTCAGTGTTCTTGAGACAAGAATGAATGAAGACACCAAGGAACATGAAGATATAGTCAAGAATCTCAGTTATAAATTTGAAATCATATCTACAAGCATAAAAGCTAAAGAAGATGAGTGTTTTATGTATGTAATTGAAAATGAGTCATTGAAATCTGATTTAGAAAAGACATCTAGTAAGATGAAGTCATATGTGATGTTTGAAAAGAGCTAAAATGATCTAGACAACATTTTTAATAGTCAAAATCATGATAGTGATAGAACTAGACTTGGTTATAGAAAAGAACAAAAGAATGCAACTCAAGCTAAGATAAAGACCAAATGTGAGTAAGGACAATCATACAAGATCAATCATCAGTCAAGGAATGAAAGTGTTGGTAGAATAAGAATAAATCAGATTAGATAACCAAATGCCATGAGGTATGCAAATTTTAATGGTTATTGCTATACTTTTAATCAATTTGGTCATAGGGCTAGAGAGTGTAGAAGACCTATTGAGAATGATTGGAGTCATAAATAAAATATCATAAACAAATTTGAGTTCTTTATTTTTTATTACATAGGACACATTATAAGATTTTGACCAGATCAAGTAAGGTAAGTTGAGTTCACTTTAATAAGAATGGTTTCCTACAACTGTGAGAATATTGGTCACATCGCTAGGTTCTACCAAAAAATACCATTAAGTTAAAATAATTTTAGTCATACTCCTAGTATCCAAGGAAGGATACAAGTTAACTTATGGAAACCAAAAATGAAAAGTGTGAGTCATGATGAGCTTGCAGGTCCAAGTGGTTTTTTTTTTGTGGTGGAGAATGCTACAAAGGTTGAATAATGTCAAGATATCTCATTATTTTTTCATGTTGTGAATGAAAATAACAAGCTTAAGGAGAATACCAAGATGTTATTTGAGGCTGGTCCTAAGGTGTGTATAGATCTAAGTGAACATCCAACTATTGTTAAACAAGTTCTATTCAAATAACATCAGTTATCAATGACTATTGATTAGGTTATTTCTTTAGATGAAAAGGTGTGTCATGAATCTATGTTGTATCCATATGTTGTCAATCCATTCTTATAAGAAAAGGAGAATATTGTTTTGGATGAGCATATTTCTTATCTTAAATCTAAGAAGAAGAAGAAGAAGAAGAAGAAGAAGAAGAAGAAGAAGAAGAAGAAGAAGAAATATTAGTATCTAATGACCAAGGAGGAGAAGGAATATGAGGAGTTGTGGGCAACTCCTGGTTTCACATTGTTCTAGGACATTATGGGTTAAGGTGTCTCTATCTAAGCTTTAAGGAGACACATGACAATAAGAGGAATCATGGTAGATGCTAGTTGAGTTTTGGTTGATGTTGTAAGACATGAAAGGTCACAAGAAGATGTGTTTGTTTACTATAGAAGGATATGATAGGATATTTTTAGAAATAGTGATCCTAAAGTCAAAGTTTTGATCAAATCTAAAGGACAACAATTAGAGGTCACATAGCAAGATTCTATAAGAATGATCAGTATTCAACTTAAAAAATTATCAATATTGTCATGAAGAGAAGGAGTCATAGTGAATGGAAGCCTATGTAGGTAAATTAAAAATAGGATCAAAGCAAATTATTTGTCATAACAGAAAAGGGAAAAAATTCAAGTATCAAGGAACAATCCCTATCTACCTAAATGGATAAGGAAATCAAGGAGGATCCTGAAATAAAAGAAAAGAATAAGTTTGAGAACTCATTTAAAGTCAATCTGAAGATGAGGAAGGATTTCAAGTCAAGTAAGATCATGGAGATATGGGAGTCTCCTAAGTTTTGGGATCTTTAGTCCCTCTATGAAAACTAGGTATCTCTACCTATACTTATTAGGATACATCTTTCTTGTGTGGAAGCAAGTGTGTGTGTTCTAAGTAATGATTAAAGTGTCAATCAATATAGAACTCGAATCCAAAGAGTAAGAAAGAGATTGTGAAAGATAAGCTTATAGATGAAGGATGTTGAAAAGGATAAATTGGTTTGGATGATGGTTCAAGAGGTTAATCAGTCAATATAAGGATAATTAATTATTAGATAATTATATCATTTAAAGATGTGTTTGGTTGAGGAGGAGCTAACCAAGTTATCTTTAGTGGTTTGAAGAAGATGTGCGTGATGTGAGGGGGAGTATATGTGAATATTTTTTAGTCACGACAAAAGTAAGAATATTTCTACTATAGCTGAAAATTCAAGAAGTTTGATATAATGACTTGATCAAACCAAGTCATGTGTTTTAACAAGGTATTGAATCTTTATGTATGAGCAAAGAGATCTTGCGAGGAGTTTGTCATGTCCAAGGATTAGAGAAGTCTAAGTTTACATTGGTGCATTTTAAAGGGGGAGAAATTGATTCATATGCTTAAAATTATGTATCTTAAGCATCTTAGATAGTATTTGAATGCGTATATGATGTTAATGAATGATTATTGGCATGTTGGAGTAGAGACTTTTTTTCATTAATGTTAAAGGGAGAGGAAGATCATAATGAAGAAGTTCAAATCAGTAAGAAGTCATTATGAGGGTGTTTTATATCATTGACAAAGGGGAATATTTTTTAGCACGGTCATTATTGTCTTAGGTTGTCATTGATTTCAAGGAGATCATATGGTTCTAGAGCATCAATGACAAAGAAGTTGTGTTTGATAGCTTGGAGAGATAAGTCATATTTTTAGGTCTATAAAGATAAATAAGAAGTTATGAGGCATCCATATATATCTTGGGAAATCTTTGGTATGTCACTTGATCATTTGGAAAGAGAAACATGCATCTTATAGTTTAAAAGAAGATAGACATTCATTTTGCATCATGTAGATATGAATGAGCTAGTAAGTTTGTGTATTTAATTCATGTACTTAGAAATTAAACTAAGGCCAAAGGTTTTCATGGAGATGTTGTCTATATTGCTAAGAAGGTACCTTGAATATTTGGAATCTTAAAGTGTTTTATAGCTCAAGATATAAACATTAAATGTTTCTCTTGAAGACTATAATAGGTCAGAGACCATAGACTTTAACTACATTGATGTCTGAGGTCAAATATTCAAGTAGATATAAAGGTCAGAGTTCATCATCTAGATTACGATCCAATGGTGCACATGAGGTCAAATTGTCAAAGGTTCCTATGATTAATTTTTTTAGTGACATGTGTCTCTATCTTATTGATTTGATAGAAGATCAATGGTTCATGGGTGTTCATACAAATAGAGATTTATGGTGTAGATCAAGTCAAATAGTCAAATGTTTAGAAGCCACATAGAGATACCAATTGGTATAATCACGAAAGCTTAGATTGAAGATCAATGGTAAAAATTAAAAGTTAAAGATATGGTTACTCCACATGAGATCAATGGTGTGTATTTATTTAAAGTTACTATGAAGCATGAGATGAGGTCAAAGTGTCTGATGTTTAGCATTTTCATAGTGATAGCTGGAATTTTAATATTCAAATTAATGAGGAAAAACTAGTCTATAGTTTCTGAGCTATATCTTTTGATCTAGGATAAATTTATTGAAGTATTAAAAATCTAAGTTATAAAGGACATCAAGGTGCATCCATAGAATCTAGATATAAGGTTTGAATGTTATCATAATCAAAGTTATTAAGCTTAAAATTCGACGATCTATTTTTTCATGGTGTTACTATGTATAGAATATTGTTTGAGTAAATTATGCTTTGAAAAGAGAGTGCTTTTTTGGGAGTAATCACCTAAAGATGCCTTATAGGTCATATGGAGTGAACCCATGTATTTTAAAGTGGTCCTATGTTCTTAAGTTGCTTAATGAAGTGCTAAATGGGTAATAGGTCTCCATGAGACCTATAAGGGCTACTAAGGCGTAATTGAAAGGCATGCCTACTTATTTTTGACTCATAGATGCTATGGGTGACTTGAGATAATGTTTTTGAGTTATATTAGCATGATATATGTCTTAAGGATTAAGGCAAGTATTATGGCTAACCTATTATTTGATATTCATGAAGACTCTATAAATGGTGGAGACCAATGCAATGGTTTTTAGACTTGCATGTGAATGTGTTGAGAGAACAGAATATGGAGATGAAAGAAATAAATTAGAGGGAGTGTGCTCAATGCATGGACTAAAGTAAAAAGTAGATTAAGGATGATTGAAGAAGCCTAGTGTGATCCAAAAGGGTTGTTTGGATGCAATGCTTGTATGATCAAGTTTGAGTGTGTGTGATGAGTTGAAAGAGATGTGTTATACATTTTTCTCCAATAAAATTGAAAGGCAATAAGAGTTATGGAGGTATTGATTTCATAAGGTGTTGTGTGGGTTCTCAACATATGAAAAATGTGGGTGATTGTAATACTTAGGGGTGGGTGCTCCTTGTGAAGTGGGTGCTTCACTAAAATTTCTCAGGTTTGTGATCATCTTATAGGATAAGTAGTCCATGTGTTTGTAGGCTTGAGATTGTGTTTTATTCCCTAAGAGGGTTTCCAATGTAGATATTATGTTATGTGTGTGATTTTGTGTCATATTTATTATTCATTGTTATGAACATCTTGTATACTTTATGAATGCTTTTGGTCATTGATTAATATTTTAAACGGATTACAATTGAATTTTGAAATATCTTACATCACTAATTCACCCCCCCCCCCTCATAGTGATTGTACCTCCAACACTTGAGATATGATGATTGTATTCTCATATCAATGTTCATCTAAGCTAGTATCATCTCTCCAATAGTCACTTGTGTCTTGGTTATGAGTCTTGGTATTATTTTAGTATAATATCCCTACTCTCAAAGAGATTTAAGAAGGTATGCCAACAAAATAACCTTACACATAAAATCTTATTTATCAATGGTTGGGGAACTTGTATTTTTATATCAAATAACTAAATCTATCCATGGATATGATAGGCTAAATTCTAACATGGGTTGAGTTAAAATTAACTTTGGTTTAGTCAGTCTAACTTTGGGAGGGTTTAAGACATTCATGAAATCTTGACACCTCATTTTCAGATATTTGTGAGGCATGACAACTCACTTTAGATATTTGTGAGGTGTGAGTCATAATTTTGAATATTTACAAGACAATAAATCACTTTATTAGATCATTTGAGTCTTTGAATTCTTTTTTCTAAAAAGTCATTTTCAGTGAATGAAATTCACTAATTTGATTTGGAATTTTTACCTAGGCAAGTTAATTTGGATTTGCAATATAATTAGTCTTGATTAATGATTTTTAGATTTTTATAATTGAATTAAATGCCATTAATTAATAGATTAACATGCCAAAAGTGTCAAATTACAAGGTCATAATTTGACTAGGGTTAGAACTCAACTATATTAGTGATGTATATAGGGTATTAGACAAAATGAGTTAGCCTCATCATAGTTCTAGGAAATTAAATCCCTTGTACAAATGAATTTAGGAAATTAATGTGATTTCAAGGCTTAAATTATGTGTTTTTCTATAAATTTAATTGAATGTTAGTTTACATATGAAAGTGTCCAAAATTAGTTGTTTATATATATATATATATATATATATATATATATATATATATATATATATATATATATAACTTCTCATCTAGATCGACTAGGCCGATGCTAACACCAAAATCTTATTTCAATCTAGCTCCATTAAAATGTATACTCCATAACTGATAAGGTCCTTCAAATTATTGTTCATGAGGTTATTGCTTGGTATTGAAAATGTGCACACCATCATTTGAGGCTGCAAAGTCAATGTTTTCATTCTTAACATTATACTATGTGATTTGTTACATCATCTTAATTTCTCTATGTACTCATATTTGATTGGCTACCCATTTCCAAGGAAGCCACATATGTGAGAAATATATTTCCATGTACCCACTAAATGTCTTTGACCAATTGTGACCCAATAGTTAGCCATATGATTCTAGAATGTTAATGACCAAAATATCTATGTAATATTTTACATGCACCTTAGATTAAAGTTAGATGTGTTCATTTTTCATCTCTCAAACACATGGTAGAAAATACTTGTCCGTATTTAATACCATTACTTTTGACTTGTGTAGGTTCAAACCTAATTTTTTTCATACAACTTTAGGCATCACATTGGCTGAAGCCCTTGGGTTAAAAAAATAACTATACACATTACTTTTTAACATTATGATAGCTAATATAAATGGTGGTAGTTAAATATTTTATTTATAGACAACCATGTCTACATGTGCTTATTTTGATTTTTTAATAGATGATCTTCTAGTAAAAGCTTTGAGTAACAACTCAAAGCTATTCAGTGATCTAGACTATCTTGTGAAGACTTATATTAACTTTGATCTTCTTCATGTATCAAAAATATTATACCCTACTTTGATCTATGGATCTATATTATATATCTAATCATTTCATTTTTAAGAAGGTATATTATTGATGGCCTTAGGATCAAGATGTGTAGAAGCACTCTTTTTTTAGGGTGTAGAGGTAGTAATAGGCTACTTGTTCCTCAAATTACAAATGTTCCTTTGTAACTATTGGAAAACATAGATATCATTTATATTATCCACTATTTCATTCTCATCCTTCACTAGGAATGTGAATTCATAAATCTCAAAAACCATGGTTGTTATGGGAGAACCTAGAGTGGTAAGATGATGGTTTTGGCTAGTTTTCAAGCCCTTCCTATTTACCCATTTCCTTCTAAAATATCTCAAAGTTAGTCTATAACTCTATATAATATATCTCATAATGTTGTTTTTTATTATAAACTTAACAATAATTAGGAAGGGATGATTCCAAGATGTTTATCTCTAACATCATGTTAAGTGGTTGATGCTCCGTATTATTGCCAAGTCTATTGAAATTCATGTTGTACCTATAAAATGCAATGTTTTGATTGAAATTTCATCCCATAATTTTTTTAATTCACTTTTACATGATCAATAATTCATTGCTCAACTTCTGTACTATTCATTGGATGGCATCCAATTCTACTTTTTTAGAATCAACAACAATACCTTATGTAGTTGTAACATTGACTAGTATCAAATATTGGTTATAATTTTACTAGTCAGATGCATACCTAGGATTATTTAATAAGATAATGTGTTAGTTAGATGTAGCATATGATAAGGGAAATTAGATGTATAATTAGTATTCGATCCTGAAATGGAATGAGAAATTACATCATGATTAATGTTTGCTACACAAAATTTGGTAATATATTATTTTGGGATGAGATTACAAACAAGGTGAAAATATTTATAAGATTTTCTCAAGGAGTTTATATAACTACCATTATTATAAGCTAATAAACCCACTAACAACATTATTTATTTAATAACAAAAAACCTAAGAAAAATATTTAGATCATAACTAATCAAACAAACTCCACCTTGATCCAAAGGGTTATGTAAGATGGAAGAACAATATAAATGACTCTGAAGTCATCAAATAAATTTTCAAGCAATTATAAATAGTGTACTATACATGTTGGTACTGACAAAAATTGATGTCACTCTATATAAAATCCCATCCTCTGAGTTGTGGCATAAAAGACTGATGAAGATGATCAAGGCCTACTCATACCTTCTCATCATCATACTGTATTATAGTATAACATAATCAAGGTCTATCTAAATATATAGATCGACATAAGACTCCACCCAAAATCCCATCAAAGTAACCAGCCCATACTCTAAATGGCACATCTTCCTAATATACAACAAATGTTGATTACCTTTGCTCAACACTATTGATTCTATCAACCCCTATCAACTCATACTATCACTGATAACTAATCAAAAACTAACCAATACTATATATTCTCTCCACAAAACCTGAGAGGTGAGAAGTTGTGAAATGAGAGAAATAAAATCAAAGAATCGCATCTCCTTCATTTCATGATTATAAAGGATAGAAAACCGAAATTGAAACTAAAATAATCAAACCATTGCTACCAAAATTTCCATTCAAACATTTGAACCCAAATTCTGATCAAATAGCTAACTAGAGAATGTTAAATGTCCTATATCCTCTAACATATCCTCCAATATGTAGTGTGAAATTTAATCTTATTCAATCACAAGGATCCTAATGGAGATGTAAAGGACAATTTATTCATTGATATCACAAGCAAGAGGTGATATTATTAAAATTTTCATCTTGAAGGTGTCATTTTCTATAAAGCATGCATCTTTTTACATCATTATCATTATAGTTTGATGTAAAAAATATATCAAAAATCTTCAAAACAATAAATAAACCATTTTTATCAATTGAGAATGCTCAAAAACTTGTAAATCCACTGGTCACACAACCTCTTTTAAACACTGACCTCTTATAGCCTTATATCTTCTATACCTCCAAAAAATTAAAATTTACACCCCTTCTAACTCCTTTACAAGTTTTAACGGAGATCAAAAATAAATTTTGATCATAATGTAATACCAAACGAGTTTTGAACCCTTGACTATTATTATAAAAGGAACTAATAAAATCACTTTAACGAACTTAACTTTTAAACTTGCATGAAATTTGTTAATAAGACATTTGATAATTTGTGTGTTAAAATAAATAAATATGAGTGTGAAAAATTATCACCGCCAATTACCTATGTCTAGTGGAGCCTCGAAAACCCTATTGTGCCATTTTTATGATTTGGCTTGGTTTGATTATTTTATGACATGCATTTTATTTGGGATGTATTACACTTTTATAAGAATAGTACCATATTTTAAGTATGTCACTTTCTCTATGGAGGATTTTGTAATTGATGTATCCTAATTTGCAAAAATATTTTCATTTCTTAAGGTTGCTAAAATATCTTAAGTGGATGTAGATGCAAAATTAAAACCTATTATTGTATTCCACCATAATTTTGAAGTAAAATTTAATTTTCCTTTGATAAATTATTATTTTATGAGAAATATAGAATCAATCTAGTTAATCAACAAGTCTATTTCATTTTATAGGAGGGTGTAAAACAGAGATTCAAAATTATTTGTAATTTTAGGCTTTAATTAAGGATCAAAGGAGGTTAAATGAATTAAAAGGTTGGTGCTACTTATGCAAATGGTAAGACTTCTTTTAATTAAGTAGTTAGGAAAATAGATTAAAAAAAAAGGCTATCAAATTATTTTAAGAACTCTCAGGATGAATAGCAACATGCACTGCTAGACATAATAATATTAGTGAGGAACCTTTCAAGGTCTTATTCAATGTCCAATTTAATGAGTATAGGTAGTAAAAAGGTTATTTAGATGCTCATATAACATAAAAAATTGTACTTTATGCGATAAAAAGAGACTAAATTCATTGTATTGCTTTAACAACTTACAATATGAAATGGAGGCTATAAAACTTCATAATTATCTCTCTCCTCTATGTCTTTAATTTTACAAGACTAAAACCAAGAATTTTATATTTATTTATCCTCATTCAATAATTTATTTTTGTGTCTCTAATGCCATTATTTTCTCTAGGAATGGAATGACAACTTAGATCATGAATAAAGTTTGCCAGAAAATAATTGATAATGTATTATTTAAGGACGAGATTACAAAGAAGGAAAAAATATTTATAATATTTTTGAAGGGAGGTTATAGAACCAACATTCCCATAAACCAACAAACCCACTAACAAGATAAATTATCTAATAACAACAAAACATTAGCAAGTACTTACGATCATAACTATTCCAACACATATTTTCTATTTTGTGCCATAAAATTATTATTAACATTTATAATTAGGTTGAGGGATGGAAAATTAGGACCAATACAAAGTGGGGCCAAATATTATGACTGAAGATTCAATTATCTATCAATATTAATATCTTCAACATAGGCTAGTGAAAACAAGGTAATGTTAGCTTCTCTTTAAAGAAAGATAATATTCATAGTGTCTATGACATTCTTATACATTTCAAGGGAGAATACCTTAGTGGGTTTATAAGTAGCCTCAAGTCAAATCTACATTCTTTGAAATCATGCATTGTAAAGGCTTGAATTGGTTCATTTATCTCTCTCCTCATGCTTGAGAAATGTTGGTATATTAAAATTGGGGTAGTGACTTGTTCAAATTGTGCTAGAAATAAATCTTTTCAAATTGATTCCAAAATGTGATAGAATATGTGAGTACATTAAGGAACCAGTCATTAAAAACATAATATAATATGAAAGAATAGAGTCTACATGCCATGTCTTCATGGACTATATTAAATATTCCTAAATAAGTATTGAAATCATTTGCATCTTCATTAGTAGTCCTGCCTATCAAAGGGGATAACAAAGGAAGATACTTCTCTAGGTTTCTAAGAAGATCATGCACATATCTAGGGATGACAATAACATAATGAGTTATCCAAGATTGGGAAATTAGGCATAGAAAATGATAGGGTCAAATGTTTAGGTGTTTTTATTTTGCCTAAGGTCCTCTTAAGATGGATTTATCTGATCTAAATCTAATATGGATTTCCAATTGTAGGTATATAAAGTTAGTATCTGGTGTGAACCTTATTTAATTTTTTGGGTATATCCATTACCACTCAAGTGACCCTATTCAAATAAATAAAGGTTCATCCCCTCCATCTATCACCATATAAATTCCTATTGATGTGGGTTTTATGCATACTAGGGAACCTTATGATGTAGCCTCTAAATTTTTAGGTTCATTAAAAATTCATTCCAAGGCATGAGTTATGGAGTGTTGGGTTTTATAACTAACCTATTGGTTGAATAGCATTCAACCAAGAGGTTATCTTCCTTAGATGGTTTAGATATGATTTTAATCTAGATATACTTTATATGGCCATATTTATGATGAATATAACCTGAGGTGGGATTGATCAAAATAAACTCAGAAAATAAGGAAAGGTAGGTTAAGAAAGAAGGTTTGTGTATCAAATAAGATGAAAAATTTCTAAGCTAGATCTTGAACTAAGGGTTGGGAAAGTGATCAGGACCAATGTTCACTTCAATATACTATTATTATATAAGAAATAAAATATAGTTAAGATTCCAATGGAACAAGAATACAACAAACTTTCACATATATAATACAATGTTTCTATATTTGTGAGATTGAAATTACACATCTACAAAGGGAGGTTATGATTATTACACAAAAATAATAAAATTAGAAATAACACAATATAAATAAATATATTAAAATAATACTCTTTTATAACAAAAATACTAAGATACCAATTTGAGAGATCTTCTTTAATGATTCATAAGTTTTGATAAGAATAAGATTTACACATCAATACCAATTACAAGACAATCCATAGATTTTATTATTAATCATAACAACCATAATTATCCTCCCTTTTGTATTAGGAGGATATAAATATATTTAGGAGTGGGGAGGGAATTCCTCATCCTCCAAGTAAAGTCTAAATTTACATATCTAATAATATGATTGTGTGTCAAAATCATGAATGTACAAAAGTCTATTAAAAATAATGTTCCTCAAATAAAATATTGTGTGCCTGTGTGTGTGTGTGTGTGTGTGTGTGGGTACACACGTGCACGCGCACACATGCCAAATAAATTTTAAACCATCAGACCCAACTTAATTTAAACATTAAAACATATATACATACTTAATTTGTTGTTGATGTGGATGGTTACATGATAGTTTTGGAGACAAAAGTAGCCATTATAGCCCCTTAAGGGATCAAAATAGGTCATGATTAAGTAGGAGTTATTAAATATCTACAATATTTTAGATCTTGTAAAGACACATAAGCACTTGTAGTTTAAAGTGTGTTTCGTAATGACCCCAATTATCCCTTTGTAGCTTTCATTTTTCAAATAATCCGTGGGTAATTTCAAACTCTTTATTAATAATATCAAAAATAAGCAATGCAGGATTAAATAATTTGATAACCTCGTCCATCAATCTTGTATTATCTACTTATTATATCTTAAATTTTTCCCCAAGTAATTTCGTCTGAGTTATTCTATCTTTTGAAAAATGATCATCTATAGGAAATCATCATTGGTCTTATAGATAATTCTCTCTACTTCCTCCTTAATAATATTTTATGATGATTTAAGTCGTGTTTAAAATTTGGTCATGTTTAATTATTATCTATTAGAGGTTATCACATGTGTGACCTTCATATCTTTGATTATTTTTAAGGCCTCAATTTCATGATTTTCATAATTTCCTATTAAAACCTTCATCTGTGTATTCTAGTTAATGGCACCATCCCTCTTTGTAATTACATAACTTAGGGCCCATGCAACATTTTGACTATGCATCAGGTTTAGATGATTGAATGTGTTCATTATTACACACTAAATAAGAAAGTAATACTTTTTTAAAATTCTTTTAACTAGTTCTAGAGTTAAATCACCTTCAACCTCTTAGGCTAACTTTCCCCCTAGAGGCTTGAATATTATTTAAAATCTTATATAACCTTTTGGATGAACTTTAGATGCTATCTACAATTTCAAGAGGGTCATGGATGATATGTCTCTAAAAAATATGGTTTAGTGTTTACTCTAAAATCCTATAAATCTCCTTCATAACTTCCTTGTATGAATCCCAAAAATAGAAGAAAAATCTCTATATATTTTGTAGGGTCATTTGGATTCTTTTTATCTTTTTTTCCAAGGGAAAGTTTTCTATTTATTCAAACTCTCTCTTTTTTCTTAGAATTTTATTCACTAATTGCTTCTTTCTCATCCTTTGAATTGTGCCACATTTATTTATCAAATCAGGTAAATATTTTAGTTATTTTTGTGAGGACCAAGTTTTGTCTATCATCCTTTCATCCTTATATCTCTATGACACATTAGGGATCAATAAGTTCCCCTTATCCTTTAAGTCAACTTGGGTATTTTAAGGTATAAGGTGGAGTGATAAATGGAGGGGGATTTATTACTAGAGGCACTAAATAATCCCTTATTTCAATAGGGAATTTTAAGGGTGGTGTTTCTATGTTATTTTCACTTTCTACATTCAAAGAGAGAATTAAGAAACTTAAAGAAATGGTCTAAGGCTTGATGTACCTGGATGTAGTCATGCACACTGTTTATCCAGACTTCATGAGAACTCCTCTTTGGTTGTGGAGGATGACACCTACAAGAGAAAGAGACTAAGACAAAGAAGAAGTTAGATGAGGATATGGTGGGCTGCCAAGCGAAAGCTTGATCCCAAAAGCAAAAGCTTGAGGGATGTCAACCCACTGATTAATAAAAATATGTCTGATAAAGGACAGAATGATAAAAGACTAAAAATGATAAAGACAGAATGAAAAATGGAAGCAAATGCTTACCTGAATGTTGATGTCAGCCTGGTCACAGTCACCGGCATCGGTGGTCCTACTGGCATCAGTTGTTGAGGGTCTGCCGATGTCGATTAGTCTGCCAACGTCGGTGGGGGAAGTGACCGGCGTCGGTCGGGGTAGTAGTTTCTGGATGAGGTCTGGATGAGTTTTGGTCTGTGGACAGGTCTGAGACAGAGTTTTGGGTTTGGTTGAATGGTTTGGGGGTCTGGGTCTGAGAGTCTGGTTTTGGTTAATGGTCTGAGAGTCTGTGAAGGGGTCTGGGACAATGGACAGAATGTCAAAAAGGGATAGAGGGATAGAAGAGACCAACAGGGGGACAGGGATATAAGGATTTGGGTCTGGTCTGGTTTGGTGATAGGGAGTACTGAATCTAGTTTATAATACTTAGAAGCAAATAACTAGAAAACATAATGAAAGCACAGATAATATACATACCTGTGGCTTGTAGAAGAAGTGTTGATGGTGCTATTGCTTATGCTGTTGACGAAGGCAGAGTCCTTATTGTTGATGTAGAAAACTGATGAAGAGTCCCTGGAGAGTGTTGCTTGATGTGTACCTACAGCCAAAGAGTTAGCAGTGGAAGAGAGAGGAGCAAAAGATTGACGGATTGAAGGATTCAAGATTCGGACGCAAGAGAGAGGTGAAGGAGGGATAACGGATGTAGAAAACCATTATGAAGGCTACCAACGCTGGCAATATCACCGATGTCGATTGACAGTTGACCGACGTCAGCGGCTGGAAGGCAGGAAAAAGGCTAAAAATAGCCTTTCATCCATTTTCCCAACTGCCGGGTCAGCAAGTCTGAGGAAGAAACGATCGAAGGTGGCTAAATGGATGCGAGAGGTTAAAGGGGAGAAGTTGGAATGGGGGTCTAGGCATTAATATTGGCCATGTGGGGAATGAAGGGAATCCAAAGAAAGGTATCCAAGGGTGGTGAGGTGGCAAGGGAGAGAGAAAAGGAGTTTTGTTAATTTAAAATAGCTAATTATTTTAAATTAACAAGACATGGGTTAGGAGTGGTTAAGTGGACCAAAGGGGACTAAGAGGGGGAGAAAGGACCAAGGGGTAGACATGATTTTGGTGTCTACATTTGCCCCTTTTTGTCTTGTTGGTTATTCTGGGTGAACTAAAAGACAAAAATAGGAGTTGGTTGCCCCAGGTGTGGGATAAGGTTGATTTCATCTTGTTGGTTGTTCAAGTGAACTACAAGACAAAAATAGGAGGGTTGGGTTGCCCCGATTATGGATGAGGTATTCTCCCTTAAAGCAGGAGTCGAGGGAAGGGAACCTAAAATTGGGTGCTGATTTGACAGAGAGTGGATAGAGAGAGGGTGAGTGAGAATGCTGCAATAGTCGTGATTGCATGTATACCACTTCACAGGATGGTTAGGTTAGATTGTCGTAGGTCAAGGTTGAGGAGTGCCAAAATTAAAGTAACTGGGCCCCAGCATTTGGTTGTCTGCTAATTGGGTTATTCAATCTAAGCTGAAGCTCCAATGGTCATCGTGTTCTAGGTATCCCAGGCTCAGGAAGTGCTCCTAGAAACACGAAAATGTCACAAGTAGTGGGGATCAACCGGCTTGCGATCCTATACTTTTGAGGGTCAAAAATAGTCTGCGCACAATTTTGCTAACCAGTCATGGGGTAGCATACATGCAAAAACAACCAAGGCAAAGTCGCCTTGGAAGTGGTCAGAGTCAGAGGAGATAGGCGTGATCTCCATGGTCATTGGGCAAGGTGGATGGATGAAGGAAAGAAAGTGGCTGAGCTAACCTCAAAACACTGAGTGCTACTTACATAGCCCCTGTGGTTAGGGCCTCAGGCCAATGTAGTTCTCCCCAAAGGGAGGAAGGGTCAAAGTGGTCGATGGTCTTGGTCGAGGTCAAGGTCATGGTCAAAGAAGAGAAGGTTTGTCCATCAGAGAGATGAAAAAATAGAGGGTGGTCGAGCTAACCCCAGAAGATGATCGTGTCATCTGAGTGCTGCCTACATAGCCCTGGTCTTAGGGCCTCAGACCAATGTAGTTCAGACTAAGAGGCAAAATGGTCGATGATTGGTGTGGTCAAAGTGGTTGATAGATTGGTCTTGGCCATGATGAAATGATGAAGGATAAGATGATGTTGCAGCCTTTTCCATATTGTGTGATGGTGTATTCTGTAACATTGGTCGAGAGGTCTTTCATCCCTAGCAATGTTCCATAGTCATGGTGGATGTATGCTAAAAATGAATTGAGGTCTACTTATGTTTCAACAAGTATTGATTTATGCTTAACATAAATTGTGTGGTCGATAGTTTCCATGTGTATTATTGTCCACAGAAACTATGTGAAATGGACTAGGTCATGTAGTTGGTCTAAAAATGTTTGATTGGTTTGGTTTGGGTTTGGGTTTGGTTGGATAGATAATGATTGGGTTGAATGCGTGACCAAAGTGTGTCAAAAGTGAAAGGCGAATTTCTCTTTCATTGACAAGGACCAGAATGATGGCATAGGTAAGGGGTTGTTTAGAAACAAAAGACCCGTTCATGCATTGCATCGTTGACCAATGGTTGTGTTAGAGAAGCAATCAAATCACTTGACGTTAAGTGAGCTCAAAATCCCTTGAGTATGTAGGGGTGATAGGTTTGATATGAGATGGAAGGGGGAACCCTTTTTGGCAGGAACAACTTTTCCCCTTTTATAGGTGACCTCGAGAATGACTATAGACAAGTCCATGACTCTAATGTTTTGTCAGTCAGTCAGTTTTTTTTTTTTTAGGCAGACTGATCGATGCGAGAAGCCTACGATGGGATATTGTCTTGCTTTGTGGTCATGTTGTGAAGCTGATCGATGTGGGAAGCTTCTAAGATAGTGCTGTGTATGTAGAAAAATTTATGCATAGCCATCCTTCGAGGGAGTGGTCTATATTCTGCGTTTATGTTTTATATGACTTTAGCCTAGCTGTCCTTCGAGGGAGCAGTCTAGTAAATATAGCAATGATGATGCAGCTGTCCTTCGAGGGAGCAGTCTACATTTATAGTTTTATGACCTTGGAATATGCATCCCATTTTGATTGATTTTTTTTATTTGATTGATTTGTTGACTGGACTTTTGGTCATGGACTTGACTATAGAGGTTTAGAGGGTTTCCCTTTTATTAGGACGAAGCGTTCATGCTTGCCAAAAGGGTTAGGATTGAGGGTTGAAGGAGATAGGAATGATGGTGACAGGGACTGCTCAAGGGATCAAGCTCAAGTTAAATGTCAAATGAATAATTACTTGACTAACAGTGGACTGGTCAAAGATGCAAGACATAAAGGGGCTCAGATTCTGACAAAGTCCTGACCCATGATTGTATTATGATGAAAGGTCTGAGTCAATTGGGAGCAAACTTGCCCCATTTGCTTCGTTCCAAATTGGTCACATGTTGATTGATGTTGAAGGAGTTGGTTGATATTTGGTCAAAGTTTGGGGTTGATGCTGAAGAAGTTGGTTGATATTTGATCAAGGTTTGATTGAGGTCGATTTGAACATTTGGACGAAGATAGACTGAATGTTTGGTTGAGGTTGGGTTGATGGTCTGATTGAGGTCGGGTTGAATGTTTGGTTGAGGTTGGGTCAACAGTCTGGTTGAGGTTGGGTTGAATGTTTGGTCGAGGTTGGGTCGATGCTTGGTTGAGGCCTAGTCGAGGTTTAGGATTAAAAGAGTGATTGATAAGTGGTCGAGACAGGGTTGAAAGGTTGGTCGAGGCTTGGATGAAAGTTGAATTCCCCCAATGGCTAGGGAGAATGTTTGATAGATTGGTCAAGGTCAGTTGAGGCTTGGTGGCTAGATTTACTGTGTTGATGTCAAATAAGGGGGTTAAAGGCAGCGAAGGGACCCTAGTCTGGCATGGAGATCCCAATTTAGGTGATGAGGTTTGAGAAGCATGGGTCGGTGTTGATTTGTCGAAGGGGTGGTCAAGAGGATCCTTGATAAGAAGGGTATCCTTTCTTCGTTGTTGATGAATGACAACTTTAAGAGCTCAACAATGCTTAGTGTCATGTCCTAGAGTGTGGTGATAATGACAGAATTTAGAGTTGTCGAACCAAGATGGTCTTGATCCGAGAGTTGATGAGTGGGGCAGTGAGGAGGTTGAAGGTTTGTTGACAATGTGGTCGAGAAGAAAGGTGTCTTTCTCCAAGCATTGGTGAATGACAACCTTGAGGGCACAACAATGCTCAGTGTCGTGCCCAGGCATGTGATGATATGCACAAATTTGAGTGTCGTTGAACCAGGGTGGTTTTGGTCTGAGGGATTGATATGGTTTAAGAGGCAGGAGATTGATGCGAGAAGACTGTAACAAGTGCCATAACAGCAGGGCATAAGAACCTGCTAATGGGTCTGGATGTCTTGTTGCAGTGGGAGTTGATGACTTTAGTTTGAGAGGCGTAAGAGGCATTAGTCATACCATCATTTTCGTGGGTGGTGTAACCACACGCGAAGATGGCACTTTGGTGGTGATAGGTGTTGGATGTTTTGGAGGAAATATATGTCTGATGGGTTGATAGAGTAAAGGAGGCGACTTGCCTTTATGAGGTATGGGAGTAGGAAGCACCCCTATTAAAGTGGACGGATGTGGGCCCAAAATTGAAGGTAATGATGAAGGTGGGGGAAGAGTCCTCCGGTGTGGTTTAATGGCCTTTGTTGGTTTGGGGTGAGGGCCACTATTGTGCGAGGTGAGGTTAGATATGGGTTTGAGTTTGGATGTAGATGGAGGTGAGTGAGATGTAGCGATCTCGGGCAAAGGGCAAGAGGAAACTATGACTGGGTCTTCCTTGATCGAAATGGAAGAAGAGACTAGTTCTTCTCTTGGTGGAGAAGAAATAGGAGAGTGTGGCTCTGCAGTCGGATAGAGCGTAAGAATGGTCATGGTCTTGATGTGTGGTCTAGGTGTGGGGAATGTATGATCCCCCATTGATGACAAAAAGGATGAGGGTGAGGCAGCGAGTGTGGGTGCCATCAAAGCATCCTCCAATATGAGAGAGGTGAATGGAGGACTAATAGGAGAAGAAAATTCTTCATCCTATGGAGGAGGAATGGGAGAAGAAGGGTCTTCCACTTGTGAAGGAGATTAGACAGGGACAAGAGAAAAGACAGTGTCGACCGTGTGTATATCATGGTCTTGAGGGTCATTGGTCATGGTCTGGACATTATTTTGAGTAGGTGGGTGATTAGAAAAGGGTTGTTTGAAGATGTTAAGGTTTTTGGTTGGGCGGGGTGCTCAGGTTGTCCAAGATGAGATCACCCCTATCTAGCATGTCCTGGATGATTTTTTTGATGGTTTAACAGTTGTTCGTGTCATGGCCTTTGACACGGTGATAGTTACAAAAGTCATTCTCCCTGTACCATGCAGGGATAGGTGTTGATGGTTTGAATTGAAGTGGTTGGATTAAAGGGAGATTGAGGACCCCCTGATTGACGAGTTTATCCAAGACAGAGGCATATGACTCTCTAATTGGAGTGTATGGATGTTGTATGGATCGACATTGAAAATGGTTATTGATGTAGTCTGATGTTGAAAATTGAGGTTGGTTGGTTATTGTTGAAGATGATGGTCTAAAGATGACAGTGTTTGCTGACCCCTTGGACTGAGAGTGGGTAGAAGAAGGTTTGGACGAAGAAGGGTCATTAGATTTTGCATTGTTATTACGCAATTTGACCTTATTTTCATCAATGGCATAGAGTTCAAGCTTTCTTGCCATGGTGAAAGCTTCATCAAAAGTGTAGAATGTCTGGATCTGCAAGGTAGAAGAGATGTGGCTGGCACATGCTCGAGAAAAGAGCTCGATGAGCTCAGGTTGAGGCAAGGAGAAGGAGATCTGGTTGATCAAGCCTCTCCAATGGGCAACAAAATCGACTATTGATTCGTCATCAAATTGCCTGATGGAGTAGAGGTCTGTGATTGAGACTTGTTTGGTGATGTTAATAGAAAAATGGTCGAGAAATAATTGGGCGAGTTGAACAAATGAAAAGATAGAATGTCTGGTAAGAGAGCTATACCAGTCAAGGGCAGGGCCAAAAAGGGACATAGGGAACGTGCGTAAAAGTAACGCATCATCATGGGTAATGAGATAACAGGCATGTCGGAACGCTCAAAGATGTTGTTGCGGGTCTTCCTTACTCTAGAAGTGAGTAAATTTAAGAAGCTCCCAGTGGTTGGGGTATGGTCGGATGGGCACAGAAGGATGGATGGGTCCGTTACAAATTTGCTCATATGACAGAGCATTGCTTGAACCAGAGATAGAGGTCTCGAGACTGGACATTTTATCCATCAGCATTTTGATGACGTCTGCTGATAGATTGGTAGGTGGGGCACCCCCTAGGTTGTAGGGTACCTGGAAGGTGGTCGAAGAGGCGTATGATGTACTTGGTTGCGCTTGTGTAGGCGCAACATATGGGTAGTGCATCATAGGGATAGATGTCGTGGTCAAAGGGGTTTGTGTCAGGCGATTCTGGGTTCCGATGGAGGCAGGTTCGAAAATAGATGAGGAGGCTAAACTTTGTGTATTGGCCATGGTTGAGTGACTGGTCGAGAAAATAGGCTGAGTCATGATGGGTTGAGTAGCAGATGACATCGATGTCATTGCTGTTGCACCTGAAAGGTCCCACATTTGGTTTCTTGTGAGATAGTTTTGGAGGGCTTTGACATTGAGGTCCAAGAATCTTTCAAAATATTGGTCCCCTTCAGGGACAATGGGGGTCTGAGTCGGGGTTGGTCGAGTAGGAGTTCTTTTAGTCTTCGAGTGAAACTCCATTATAGGACTAGTTATGGATGGGGAGGATGGAAGTGATTGATGCCTCGCTTGGTCAAGAAGAGCCTTGGTTTGACTGCGTGTCAAAACCATTCAAGGCAAAAGGTTCAGGTTTCAAAAACTGTATTTTTTTAGTTTCAGAAACTTAGAATGTGGTTTTTGGTATAAAAAAAAGGGTCGGGTTTTAAGGCTACTATTTTGAAAAAAAAGGACAGTGACAGTGATCGACGTCGATTGAAAAACTGATGTCAGTGATAACAGATGGCCGACGTTGGTCAGATAATCGATGCCGGTGAGGAAAGGTTGCCGACGTCGGTGATAAAACCGATGCCAGTGACTGTGTTTTCTAGAAACCCAAAAGATTTGAGAGTTTTTGGAAAAAAAGGAAGAAGAACGTCCTCACAAGCTCAAACAAGAAGATAAGAATAGAAAAACAGAGATGGAGATAGGCAGACACTAAGCGTTAAATCCTAAGAATCAACTTTTAGAATCTTGTGGCTTATGCCTTAAAGTGATGTTTGGGAGGATGGCTGGAAGAATGGGTCCTAGAAGAGGTAGTCTATGGATGGTTTCAGGTTTGTTTAGGTGCTCAAAAGTTTGGGTTAGGTTCGATACGTGGCCTGGTGCTAAGGAGCAAGCTCCCCTCACTTCACGAGCCCAGTGATAAGCTGGTCTCGCTTAGCCAAAATATACCTTGCCTAGAGATTATCCTCCACCAGAGAATGGAGTGGGATTTCCCCTTGGTGATGAAATCCAAGTGAGATTGCCAGGGAGGGGTAAGGTATCCGTTGGAGGATGAAATCCCAGTCGGGCCTTGTCTCAGGTAAGTTTGATGTTTGATTTAGTGTAAGTGGTTCGGTTGTGTAACATAAGAGTGATTAATTCATGATGTAGTCTAATTACTAGATGTGGACTAGGAAATGCAAGCAAGTAGAAATGATATGTAATGTGTTTTAAGCCCAAGTCGAAATGTTAATTCGTATGAAGACAAATGGAGAAAGGGTGAAGAGTATGATTTTTGACTAGTCTAAAAATGCAAGGAAAGAAAAGAAAAGTTCTTTTTATTCCTGCTTATGATGTCATTTAGAAGAGAAGAAAGAGGTGGAAAGGGAGGAACCTAATGCACCTTATATGAACAGAAATAAAAGGAACCCAAGGGAGACCCTAAGATCCCACCGGGCGTGCTAGAATGTTTCTATGCTATTTTCGCTTTCTACATTCAAAGAGGGAAATGAGAAACTAAGAGAAATGGTCTAAGGCTTGATGTACCTGGATGTAGTCATGCACACTGTTTATCTAGACGTCATGAGAACTCCTCTTTGGTTGTGGAGGATGACACCTGCAAGAGAAAGAGACTAAGACAAAGAAGACGTTATATGAGGAGATGGTGGGCTACCAAGCGAAAGCTTGATCCCAAAAGCAAAAGCTTGAGGGATGTCAACCCACTGATTAATAAAAAGATGTCTGATAAAGGACAAAATGATAAAAGACTAAAAATGATAAAGACAGAATGAAAAATAGAAGTAAATGCTTACCTGAATGTTGTTGTCGGCCTGGTCACAGTCGTCGGCGTCGGTTGTTGAGGGTTTGCCGACGTCGGTTAGTCTACCGACGTCGGTGGGGGAAGTGACCGGCGTCAGTCGGGGAAGTAGTCTGTGGATGAGGTCTAGATGAGTTTTGGTCTGTGGACAGCTCTGAGATAGAGTTTTGGGCTTGGTTGAATGGTCTGGGGGTTTGGGTCTGAGAGTCTGGTTTTGGTTAATGGTCTGATTGTCTGTGCAGGGGTCTGAAACAATGGACAAAATGTCAAAAAGGGACAGAGGGATAGAAGAGACCAACAGGGGGACATGGATATAAGGATTTGGGTATGGTCTGGTCTGGTGATAGGGAGTACTGAATCTAGTTTGTAATACTTAGAAGTAAATAACTAGAAAACATAATGAAAGCATTGACAATATACATACCTGTGGCTTGCAGAAGGAGTGTTGATGGTGCTTTTGCTTATGTTGTTGATGAAGGCAGAGTCCCTATTGTTGATGTAGAAAACTGATGCAGAGTCCCTGGAGATTGTTGCTTGATGTGTACCTGCAGCCAAAGAGTTAGCAGTGGAAGAGAGAGGAGCGAAAGATTGACGGATTGAAGGATTCAAGAGTTGGACATGAGAGAGAGGCGAAGGAGGGATAACAGATGCAAAAAACTATTATGAAGGCTATCGACACCGGTAATATCGCCAACGTCGGTCGATAGTTGACCGACATCGGCGGCTGAAAGGCAGGAAAAAGGCCAAAAATAGCCTTTCATCCGTTTTCCCAACTGCCGGGTCAGCGAGTCCGAGGAAGAAACGGTTGAAGGTGGCTAAATGGATGCGAGAGGTTAAAGGGGAGAAGTTGGAATGGGGGTTTAGGCATTAATATTGGCCATGTGGGTAATGAATGGAATCCAAAGAAAGGTATCCAAGGGTGGTGAGGTGGCAAGGGAGAGAGAAAAGGAGTTTTGTTAATTTAAAATAGCTAATTATTTTGAATTAACAAGACATGGGTTAGGAGTGGTTAAGTGGACCAAAGGGGACTAAGAAGGGGAGAAAGGACCAAGGGGTAGACATGATTTCGGTGTCTACAGGTGGATGAATAATTCTTTGTCATCCTGATGTTTCCCTCTATGGGATAACTTTAGATACATACCTAGTTAGGCCTTGATTTTTCACAACTATCATTATGGCTGACTTTATAGGTATTGATTATGGAAATTATAGCTCTAATTGAGTTAAATAATCTAGAGGGATGGGTGTCCCTTGTCTATCAAAAATATAAACTAAAACCAAATTTTAAAAATAGACTCTCTTCTTTGGAGCCATTATTTGGGTTGATGTTAAAAAATAAAAGAATCAATATAAATAGAAATTGTTGGCCTTGGAGTGCCATCTAAAAATGTTTCCTCTAGATTATATACAATAGTAATGAAATAAAAAAAAATAGAGTACCTTATTTATAAAAAAAATTATTCTTTAATGAGGATATGTTAGGCTAGTGCTCTAGTTGGATATTCATCTTCTTGAAAGCTTATGAGACTCATTACTTTCACCCTTTCTATTTTTTTTCCTCTTCTATTTCATCTTAGGATCCTTCCTCACTTAAACATTACTCAGGTCCCTTCATCATTTTTTCATTCCATTCCTCCTTTTCCATAAGGTAATCCAATATTGATATCACATGTCTATGCTTTTCTTTCTCTGCTTCCTAACCAAGGGATCTTCCTAGAGTAGCAAAACCTAATGATAGTATTTCCTCTAAATGTTCAACTTTGAAGGAGGTAGGAGGACTTTGAATTTAATTATTTAGCTGATTATCGATGGAATAATAGGTGAGGGAGAAGGTGAAACTAGTGAAGGAATCGTAGTAGTAGTAACAACCATTGCAAGTGATGACAAATAAATGGGAAGTGGAACAATAGTGGTGAGGGAAGAATGGATGGATAAGGGACTGATGGAGGGAAGAATAATATATCCCCTCATCAATGGTGATGAATGTATAAGGACATTATTTAGGTGGTTTAGGGGATGGAGCATTAGATGGAAGAGATGAGAATGAAGCTTTTAGATACTCTTAGAGAGTTACCTATGTAGTTATTTAAGCTGATGGAATATGCCAGAGAGATTATGCTCATTTTTCTATGATGAGGATGTCTAGTCATCTCAATTATAGCGTTTGTGCCCATGATAGTATCAATTGAACGGGTGGAAAACCGATGGAGACTAGAAATACCTTTGAGAAATTCCTTTATAATATTGAGGTGTTCCTCCCTTTTATTATTGGACTCTACCTCTTTTAGATTGTTATTTTATTTTATAGGAGAAAGAGGTTGTTATTGATGTGTTGGATCCAATGGCTATGTTAGAGGACATTAATGACTCCAATATTATTCTACCTACCTTAAAATTTAATTTTCCTTCTCTTTGGCAATATTTGTATCATATTGAATGAATTTGGTAATAATCATCAACATTTGTTTATCTCTCATGTGGGTCTAGAATTTAGAATCATCTGATGTATTCATACTCTTTGTGACCATGTCTAATTGTCACCCCTTATTTTTCCTTGAGAAGTTGAATATAGATTTTAATTTTATCATTGGGGTCCCATTCCTTAAATTGGGCCACATTTAAGTTTAGTAGGATCTTACATTCCCCACCTGATTAAAAATATCCCTTATGACAAATTGAAGTTTCTCAATGTTTAGAGGTGTCTTACAGTAATAAGCTTGATGTTTAAGGCCCAAATCCTCTTCTACATTTATGTGAAACTATTTTGAAAACTATTGTTCAACAACCTTGTATGGTATGTGGCATGGTTAAAAAATAGGAGATTCCATTATCGCTTACATTATGAGAATGGTACCATCTAGATAGTACCATTAATCCCCCATTTGGCTATGTTTCTTATTATATTATTAGATATTATAGGTATTTAACTAACATGAATGGCTTTGTAAAATCAAGGGTAAACTTACTCAAAAATTATGTTAATCTCATTCTTGAATCTATAAACAAATAATATAGAATAATACTTATAGATTATATTATCCACACATTCTAGATCACTTTCATAGTTCTCCATGGGCTCTGTAGACCATCCCGATGACTTGTCTAATAAATATTACATCATGTAAAACTTTTTGTCAACTATCCTTTTCTCATGTTTGAACATTTTTTCCTTCAAAATAACACTTATTATCTCTCTATGGAAATAATTTTATCAAAATTTATGAAATTTTCCAACAATGGCACCAATTATGCCTACACGTGCGTAATTCTAATAAACCCATGCAATCTATTTAGAATGTCCATATCGATTATAATACCAAGCATTAATTTAATGACATTTGTGGACTAAATTCATCCCTTGGGGTTTAGCCTATGGCCCTTCACAACCATTTTTTCAATTTTACCTGTATAGTGTTGTGTCAGAGCCATACATTAGCCTAGACATGATTATAGGTAACCTCGGGACCTATAATCCTAATCTACCTCTAAAATTAACTTCTCAAAACACATTAAATTGTATTTTCCCTTTTTTTAATATTTTGGAAATCATTAGATCACATACCATTGAATAACAAATCATGGAGTAAATTTATACAGGGTATTAACTCTTGTTTCACAACTTCTTGGTGGAACCCCATGGTATTGATTTGTAATGATTCATCAATATAATACCTATCATCATGGGATTTAGGATATTATGAAAATTATGGTTCTATTTAGTATACTACATTTTATATGGACAAATAGTATCAAAGACTGAAATCCATGGTGCTTTTGTCAAATACAGTATCTATGTATTTGGTATTTCAAATAATGGGATATTAAGAATGATCCTGGACACATGGTGGTCTTGGACATGTTATATAATTAATATGGTATCATGCATTTATTTTTCAAACTATTTGGATGATCCTATATATTCATTAAAAAATCTAGGGATTTTCGTCACTTGAGAGTTTAGGATTATAATGTTTGATTAGCAATGAAGTAACTTTTGTTTTCTTAGATTTTTTATATATTTCCAAATCCCATGAGTTTAATGCATAACTCATGAAACATCAATTAAAATAATGGAATGTTTATTTTCTTCATGTTTTTGTTTAAATTTGTTAGTCATATTTGGTGGGTTTTTATTTGACAAATGATATCTTTTCATCGATTCATGTATGTCTAATCATACCTTTTAAGACAAGTGTCGATGTCTCACTTACCAAATTTTTTATAGATGTTTAAATAATTTATATGTACTTTGTCCATGCATCTATTTTATTGTGACACTTATTTATTTCTCATTTACCTAGGGTCTTCATACTTATGATCTTGCTTTATATGTTACAGGGTTATGAATTAACAAAATTGATCCATGTAGAGCGACCTCACGGTTGTGAAAACTTAGAGACTTAGGGCCACAAATATTTTATGTTTAAACTATGCACATCATATTTAAGATCTTTGGGTACCTCATTATTCACATGTGACATGATCTTATATCTTCATGGACTCAGATACTTGGGACCATAGGGCCAAGAGGCCATTTACTTTATTTTTTCCTCTCCAAGATCTAGGTTTATTGAATTATGCCAACTATCAAACCCTCATAATTCAAAACCTATAGATACTTAGACTATGGGGCTATGCAGCCATTAGGGTTTTCTTTGACTTTCTAGGTTTTGGGTTAATGGGATTTCACCAAGTGGTGTGATCTTAGAGCCCTAAGAACTCAGATGACTTAGAATTTTACATGAAGCAAACTTTATCCTGATTTACATGGTTTTTACACATATATGGCTTAAAGTAACTCAAATATAGATAAGGTAATTTTTTTTTTATAAAATGTGGTACATTATTATTAACATGGTAGTGCCATTTATTCTATAAATTTGAAGTACTTTAGATTTTTGTGGGGCTAAAGGGATCTGAGTAACATGATCTTGGCACTTTTTTTGATCTTGGAGATTAGAAAGTTTATGGAATCATAATTAATGTGGGGAATAAATTTATATAATTTTTAAGTATTTTAAAATAATACCATGAATAATAAAAAACCAAATAAACACTAGGATACAATATATTAGATCTTTTAGTCCGAAAATCAAAAACTCAATTTTGAAGGAAAATTATGAAAGTCCAAGGTTTAAAATGAATCACAATTGAAGCCTAAGATTTGATTTTCATAATTTTAGAGATTGAGCAAAACCTTAGACTATGAATATCAAAACTAATATCACAGATTTTTATTTTTATAGGACCTTGAATAAGGATATTCAAATAATAGTGGGTCCCTATTTGAATTCAAAAAATGGGATGTACATGTTAGGGAACAACAAGTCCCTCAACAAAGTATAAAATAATAAGAAACAAACCAAGTATAATGTATGTTAGCCTAGTTTATAAGGTTGACATAGTGTCTCATATGTATGACATTTAAGGTTATAATTAATACTTTTTTATTATTAAATGAAATGGTAAATTCTTAATCCTTTCTTGTAGTCTTGAATTAATTTCCTTTACACATTAATTTTATTATCTTTCCTATGTCATAAATGAACTAATGCACCTATATATTTATATATTTATCTATCTCAAATTAGGATGCTATTGGTGCATGAGATAACACACAACAAAAAATAATTGTTAAAAGGGAGGATTCATAGTCTATAGGATACCCAAAACAAAGGGTAAATGTACCCAACCCCCAAACTATAGAATGTACATTTATATGGACCTATTTATATATTTATTTTGGTTCACCAATTAAATGCAATAAACTCTAAAATATTGAAAAAATAATCTATATTACATTATTTACATAACCTAAACGTTAAATATAATAAAAGAGAATATTAAATGAGTTATAAATAGTAACAAATAGTGAAATATACAATACTAACTTGAATTTCATTTATGTTAATTGTGCAGGTAGATCTTTGATGTAAAAATACATGGAAATACATATAAACTAAATCAAATTTATAAATAAATTGGCGATGTATTTAGACAAGGCCAAACTAGGTGGATACTATCATACTTCGGCCTTATCTATTAATTGTGGGTGCACCCTAGTTGGTTGTGAGATTAATTTTTTTGAATGCTTTTAGATTTAAAAGATGGTCGATTAATTAAATACATAAGTTGATTTGATGTGTGTAAGTATTTTAATAGCAAAAACCTATTTCATACACACAAACCAAATAGAAGAGCAAATACAAAGGGAGAAATATGTAAATTGTAACAACCAAGATATCCTAAAAAGAAATTGCATAATTTTAATGTTTACTACATATCCCAAAAGGGTTTAAGGTTAATTTAACTCTCCCTCTTAAAGTGAGTGTGTGAATATTGACATTATATATATGGATGAAGCTAGCAAATTTAATTGAATGAATGAAAATGAGTGTCATTGAATTCAAATAGCATAACTTCATTGTTGAGTTATGATTTCTAAAAAAATTTTGAATTGAATTGGAAATATTAGTGTTATTTTACACAATGTGTAGTAGAATTTCCAAGGGATTGTCAGATGTATATTGACTTACCTTGATGTTTTTATATAGATGAATATTTTGAATATTTATAATAACCGACCTTGATAATAGTGTGGAAGGAATAATATAAAACATCTAAAATTTTAAAATTTATTATTGGAGGCCAAGGGACAAGGCTATACTAGAAGACAAGGCCAAGTTGGGGCCATGTCTTTCTAGAGTAGAATTTTCCTATAAGAACAAAGAATGCTAGGATTAAATTTATAGGAAAATGTATTTAGAATATGGATGCTTGAATGGTGTCTCTAATAATTGAAATATAGAAATGAAATAGTTAAGGCTCTCATAGATAATCTAAAGTTAACAAAAAGGCAAAAAGACTAAGTGAGGTGAGGATGTCAATATTAAGCATTGCCAAGGACTTGATAATAATATGAGTGTTTGCATTTCCCCCAAGAATTATCTTGATGCAATGAAATTTAATTACTAGATTAAATGATCTATAAACCATAGTGTGTTTACACACTTTAGATTTTTATGTGAATCTTTATATTGAAAAATGCCTTAATGTAAAACTTGCAACAATGCCTCTAAAAGTAGATATTTTTCATATTTGTAAAATTAAAAGGTATAACTTGGAATTTGAAATTTGAAAATATATTAAGGAGAGAATACACATAAAAAATTATTCAATTTAATTTTCTTATAAATTGAAAGAGGAGAAGTGTGTGTAACCCCTTCTTGGGTAATTTGTAAAAATGCTGAACATATTGTTTCTCTAAGTTTTTACTAATTACATTCAGAAGAAAGAAGAAACTAAAGGTTAAAGGTTAAGGGTTTGATGTTACCCGGATTAAGTTATGCACCGTATCCAAGCGTTGTGAGAGCTCCTCTTTGGTTGTGGAGGAAACACCTGTAGAAAGAAAGAGACTCAAACACAGAAAATGTTAGAGGATATGGTGGACTACCAAGATACGTGCTCAGTCCTGGAAACGTAAAGCTCTATAAGGGATGACAGTCCACTATTTAATGAAATGAGTGTTGTATAAAAAGAAATGATGAAAGACTAAGAAAGAGAAAAATAGATAATGCGTACCTGTTCTCTGCAGTCATTCTATCACAGTCAGCTGGTCAAAGATTTTGTTTGGTCTATGGGTTGTTTGGATAAGTTTTCTGGTTTGTATAGTCGCTGACGTCGATTAGGCTGCCAATGTTGGTAGGTAAATAATGCCGACATCAGTTGTGTTGCTAATGTCAGTAGGGGCAATGGGCCTTAGATAGGTTTCAAGGTATTTTTGTGGTGGACAGAGGATTCTGGGGAAATTTAAAGGTTTGTGAAAGGTTGCAAGTCTGTGAATAAGGTCTGATGAAGGGAAAAGGTAGAAGATAGGTATAAAAAGAGGGTAAGGATAAGGGGAAGGCCTCTCAGCCTTTCCAAGAAGAAAGTCGGGTCTCTCAAAAGTTTTGAGAAATATCAAATGGAAACTAATTACCAATGTATTCTAAAATACTGAAATGAGACATAATACTTAGCTCTATTTGGTAAAGAACCAGAGGTGTCAGAATGCTTATTCCTATTGTTGCTAATGTCGAGGTCCTTGTACAATGTCTTCAATCTAATGTCGGGAGTGACTTGTGCAGAGTTTCATTAGCCAAGAGAATGTTAGTCAAATTCTGATAGAGTGTGCACGTCAATATGTGAAGAGGTGGGGGAAATCCAAGGTTAGAGTCTAGCTTATGTAACCGACGTCGTTGATCCTGCTGGCATTGGCCGATACTTGACTGACGTCGATGGCTAGAGAATGGGTAAAAGGGTTATTTTTAGCGCTTTGCCCATTTCTCCATCTGCCAAGTGCATTTACCATTGGAGAACGGTCAAAAGATAGGTTTATTAGGCATGAGAGTTAGTTAGGAGGTTAGGATGGAGTGAGAATAGGTCATGTTTTAGATGACCTAGTCTCAAGGTGACTCATAGGGTAAGAAATGGTCTTAGGGTGAGGTGTCTAGGTGAGGTGTCCAAGGTGAGGTGTCTAGGTGAGGTCATTAATTTAAGATAAGTAATTTATTTTAAATTAATAAAGTGTGTAAGTGGTTAGAAGGAGACCAAGGGGGGGTCGACACAATATTGGTGTCTACATTTTCCCCTTTTTGTCTTGTGGTTTGTTCTAACGGATTGCAAGACAAAAGTAGATGTTTTTTGCCCCAGGTATGGGATGAGGTATTCCTCCTCAAAGCAGGAGTCGAGGGAATGTAATCTGAAATTGGGTGGCAAGCTGATAGGCAGTGGATGGGTATGGTGAAGTTTGAGTGTGAACACTGTAATAATTGAGATTGTGTGTATACCACTTCACTTGATAGGTAGGTTAAATTATCGAAGTCAAGGTCGAGGAGCACTAAAATTGAAGTAACCAGTCCCCAACTTATTATTGGTATCTGATTGGGTCAAATGATCAAAGCTGTAGTTTCAATGGTCGAGGAGGACTAAAATTGAAGTAACCGGTCCCCAACTTATTAGTGGTAGATGATTGGGTTATATCGATCAAAGCTGTATCTCCAATGGTCATCGTGTTCCAACTATTTGAGATAGGAAGTGCTCCTAGAAAACATGAAAATGTCACAAATATTGGGGATCAACTTGGTTAAGAGCCAAAAATAGGTGTGTGGGGTGTGTATAATTTGATAACGATTCGTGAGGTAGCATATGCAATCAAAACAACCAAGGTAGAGTTGTCTCAAAAGTGGTCATGGTCTGAGGAGATAGTCATGATCTCCAAGGTCATTTATTGACTCAAGATGAGATATAAGTGATCTCAAGTGTTGTTTGTTGTGGTTAGGGAGATGTATGTGATCTCCAATGTGCCCCATGAGAAGTCTAAGGTGGCTTCTACAATGGCAGGGCTGGTTGTTTGGTCATGATTTTGGGTTGGTTTAGATAGTTGGTCCATTAGGTAGATGGATGAATGAATGGCTAAGCTAACCTTAGAAGACCCCATGTCAACTGAGTGCTACCTACATAGCCCTAGTTTTAAGTGCCTCAGGCCAATGTAGTTCTCCCCAAAAGGGAAGAAGAGGGTAGGTTATGGATTGGGTTTGACTAGGTTAAGTCATGGTTAAAGGTTATATGGTTGGTCCATCAGGTAGATGAACAAACGAATGGCTGAGCTAACTTTAGAAGACCCCATGTCAACTGAGTGTTGCCTACATAGCCCCTATTTTAAGGGCCTCAGGCCAATGTAATTCTCCCCAAAAGGGAAGAAGAGAGTAGGTTATGGATTGGGTTTGACTAGGTTAGGTCATGGTTAAAGGTTATATGGTTGGTCCATCAGGTAGATGAATGAATGAATGGTTGAGCTAACCTCAGAAGACCCCATGTCAATTGAGTGTTGCCTACATAGCCCCTATTTTAAGGGCCTCAGGCCAGTGTAGTTCTCCCCAAAAGAGAAGAAGGGTCAAAGAGATTGATAGTTGGTTTGGTTATGTTTGAAATGATGAGTGTATGATGATGTTACAACATTTTCCATATTGTGTGATGGTGTATGCTGTAACATAGGTTATGTGGTTTTTCATCCTTAGCAATTTTCCATATTGGTGATGGTGTATGCTAAAAATGAAATGAGTTTATTTATGCTTCAGCAGGTTTCCATATTGGTGATGGCATATGCTTGACATAAATTGTGTTTGGTTGATATTTGTTTTGGTTAGGATTGAAATGATGAGTGTATGATGATGTTATAGCCTTTTCCATATTGTGTGATGGTGTATGCCATAACATAGGTTATGTGGTTTTTCATCCTTAGCAATTTTTCATATTGGTGATGGTGTATGCTAAAAATGAAATGAGTGTATGATGATGTTACAGCCTTTTCCATATTGTGTGGTGGTGTATGCTATAACATAGGTTATGTGGTTTTTCATTCCTAATAATTTTCCATATTGGTGATGGATGTATGCTAAAAATGAAATGATTTTATTTATGCTTCATCACTTTTCCATATTGGTGATGGTATATGCTTAACATAAATTGTGTTTGGTTTTTAGTTTTCATGTGTATTATTTTCCATAGAAATGAATGTGAATGGGCTATGAGAATTTACATAACACAAATGAGTATTTGCATTAAATAAATCATGATGTTATGTCAGTGGTAGAAAAATGTTTTGGTTGGGTTTGGTTGGGTTGGGTTTGGTTTGGTTTGGTTTGGTTTTGTTCGGTTGGGTTTGGTTTGGTTTGGTTAGAAAATGATTTGGTTGTATGTGACGAAGGTGTGTAAGAAGTGAAAGGCATTTTGCTCTTTCATTGGCAAGGACCATAATGATAGCATAGATAGGGTTGTTGCAAACAAAAAGCCCCATTCATGCATTATGTCGTTGACCATTGGTTTGTGTTAGAGAAGTACCCTAATCATTTGACATTAAGTGAGCTCAAAATCCCTTGGGTATTTTGGGGTAATAGGGGTGAATATGTGATATGTGAGGATAGCGTAACCCTTTTTAGTAGGGATAGCTTTTCCCCTTTTATAAGTGACCCTGAGAACAACTATAGGCAAGTCCATGACTTAATAGTTTGTTAATCAGTCCTTTTTTTTATGGTAGACTGATCAATGCGAGAAGTCTACTTGGGGATGTTGTTTGGTTTTGTGGTCATTTGAAGCTGATTGATGTGGGAAGCTTCTGAGAGGGTGTTGTTTGGGCATAGCCATCCTTCAAGAGAGTGGTCTATTTTTTGCTTTGTATGTTTTGATAGCTTTGAATAGCTATCCTTTAAGGGAGTAGTCTATTAATTACAACAATAATGTAACTGTCTTTCAAGAGAGCAGTCTACATTTATAGTTTTTGACCTTTTATTAGGCATCCTAGTTTTATGTTGTGGTTTGTGACTGAACTTGTAGTCATGGACTAGACTATAAAGGTTTAAGAGTTTCCCTTTTATTAGGAAAAAGTATCTTAATGATTAAAAAAGGGTTAACTGATATTTGTGAGGAAAAAGGGTTGAAAGGAATAGGAATGAGGATGACGAAAGGTTGCTCAAGGGATGAGCTCAAGTTAAACTTCAAGTGAATGATTACTTGATTAACAATAGAATGGTTGCAGATGTAAGGAATTAAGGGGCTTAGGTTCTGGCTGGCCTTCGAGGGAAGATAGACGATAAGTCCCTGATCCATATTTGTGAGTTATTATGTAAGGTTCAAGCCAATTAGGAGCAAACTTGCTGCGTTTGCTTCTTTCCATATTGGTCACATGTTGGTTTTCATTAAGGATGAGATCTCTAATTTTAAAATCCCACTCTTTTAGATTTTTATTTTAGGCATGCTTGATGCGATGTTGGATGTGAAGTAGGTTAGCATGTTGTTGGCATTTGATACAACATCGAACATAGTCACTACAGTCTTGGTTAAGAGTGGGCCAATAATAGCCCAGGTGGAGGATGCGCTTAGCAACTGAGTTACCACTGAAATGTCCTCCACAAATCCCAGCATGGACTTGTTTGATGGCATGAGATGTCTCAGTGGTGATTAGGCATCGGAGAAGGAGGCCATTAAAACCTCATTTGTGGAGAAGACCCCCTAGCATGGTGTATCGAGCAGTATTCTTGATAAAAGCCCGCCGTCCATTACTAGAGAGATTAGGAGGAATGATAGAATAAGTCAAGTAGTCAACAAGTTGTTTATACCAAATGTCATGTGGACTAGAGAGGCTAGGAGGATTTTCCCCTAGAGATGTTGGTTGAGATGTGCCCAAGATAAAAATCCTGGGTTTTGGTTGTTAAGAGGGCTTGGCAAATGGATGTGTCAAAGGGGTAAAGACCTGCTCTTTTCCTTTATCCTTTAGATTTTGGGACCTGGTGGCCACATTAACAGTGTTGATTTCAAATAAAGGGGGAGAAGGTGGTAGAGGGACCATAATCTCATGTTGGGATCCCGATTTAGGTGAAGAGGTTTGGGAGGCATGGGATGGTGTCAGTAGTTTGTCAAAAGGGTGGTCAAGAGGATCCCCAATGAGAATGGTGTCCTTTTCTAGGTGTTGACGAATGACAACCTTAAAGGTGCAACAACACTCATTATCATGCCCAAGTGTGCGATGATACTAGCGGATTTGAGTGTCGTTGAACCAAGATGGTTTTGATCTGGGAGGTCATTATAGTTTAATGGGTGGGAGGACGATGCTAGAAGACTGCAACAATCGACATAACATTGAAGCATAAGAACCCACTAATGAGTCTACACTTGTTGTTGCAGTAGGGGTTGACAACTTCTATTTAGGAGTTGTGGGGGAGTTTTTTGCACCACCTTTTTGGTTGATGGTGTGGCCACATGTGTAGATGGCACTTTCTTGGTGAGAGGTGTCAAATTTTTTGGATGAAGTATGTTTTTGATGGGTAGAGGGAGTAATGGAGGCAATTTGTTTTTGTGAGGTGTTGGAGTAGGGAGCACTCCTATTAAAGTAGAAGGATGTGGACCCAAGATAGAGGGCAATGGTGAAGGTGGGGGAGTTTTTCATACCACCTTTTTGGTTGGGGGAGGAGTTCTCTGACGTGGTTTAGCATCCTTCGTTAGTATGGTATGAGGACCACTACTATGTGGGGTGAGGTTCAAATGTACCTTCACTTGTGGGTGAGTGAGGTTTGATACAAGGCGAACATCGAGAGATTTAATCTGTTTCGGCATGGTAGATGCCTGTGAGGGTTTGGGTTCAAATGTGAAAGGCTGAACTTTTGATGATTTAGAAGTGGAAGCCCAATCCTCACCAAGGACTTTGGGGCAAATTGTCATAGAAGGATTGGTAGTATAAGGTGAAGCAGGATATGTAAGATAAGGAGCCTTAAGTTGCTCCCATAATGCCTCATGTTCTAGGTTTCTCGAATGGAGAAATCCTAAGTTTTCAGCCAATCAAGAGTAGGGTTTAGAGGATATTGCACGAGGCTTTATAATTGGTCTTTTGGAAGATTTGGGTGGTTGTGAGATCAAAAATGTGTTAGATGTAGTGATCTCAGGCCAAAGGTGAGAGAGAACTATTACTGTATTTTCTTCGGCTGAGGTGGGTGAGGTGGTGAGTTCTTCTCTTGGTGGAGAAGGGATTGGAGAATGTGGCTCTTCGAGAGGATAGAGCGCAAGGATGATAATGCCTTCCACGTGTGGTCTAGGAGTAGTGGAAAGTATGATCCTTCATTGGTAATAAGAAGGATGAGGGTGGGGCCAGTGGCGTTGGTACCGTCAAAGCATCTTCCAATATGGGAGAGGTCAAAGTAGACTCTCCTAAGTGTGAAAGGGGGGTGAATGGAGGACTATCCTCCATTGGTGGAGGACAAATAAGAGAGGAAGGCTCCTCTGAAGGGTGAAGTAGAGGGATTATGGCTCCTTCTACATGAGGGTGTGGGGTATGAATGGTAACTTATTCCAATGGTAGAAGAAGGGGGAAGGTCAGGGCAAGAGGAACATGTAACATGGGTTCCTCATGAGGTAGAAGTATGTGTGGAGGAGGTGTTTGATGTCATTGGGGTGACATGGGTAAAATAGGCTCTTCTACCCGTGGTGGAGAAATAGGTTGAGTAACCTCTTTATATTATGGGAGAGGTTGGTTAGGAATGAAAGGAGAGACCATGTTAACCATGCGTATATTGCATTCTTTAAGGTCATCAGCCATGGTATGAACATTGTTTTGGCTTGGGGGATGGTTAGGAAATGGTTTCCTAAAGACATCCATGCTTTGGTTGGCTAGCGCATTAGGGTTGTCCAAAACAAGGTCCCCTTTTTCTAACATGTCTTGAACAACATTTTTGAAGGTTTTACAGTTGTCTGTGTCATGACCGTTGACACGGTGATATTTACAAAATTCATTTTCCCTATACTATGCAGGGATGGCTTGTGAGGGGTTAAATTGGGGTGGTGGTCAGATTTGAGGGAGGTTGAGGACTCCCTGCTTCACTAGTTTATCCAACATGAAAGCATATGATTCTCCTATTGAAGTGTATTGATGTTGTACATACCACTGTTGGAATTGTCTTGTAATGTTTTGTGATGTGGAAGGTTTAGATTGTTTAGTTGTGGTAGAAGATGATGATCTAAGTACCATAGCATTTGCTGATCCCTTGGACTTGGAATTAGACAAAGAATATTTGGAAGAAGGGTCATTGGATTTTGCGTTGGTATTTTTACTACACAATTTGACCTTATCTTCTTCGACAGTGTAGAGTTTAATCTTTTGGGCCATGGTGAAAGCTTCATCAAATGTACAGAATGTTTGAACCCACAAAGTGGATGAGATGTGCTTGGCACATGCTCTTGAAAAGAGCTCAATGAGATCAAGTTGAGGTAATGAAAAGGAGATTTGGTTGATTAAACCTCTCCAATAGGCAACGAAGTCAGCTATTGATTCATCATCGAATTGTCTAATAGAATATAGGTCTGTGATGGAGACCTTCTTAGTGATGTTGATTGAGAAGTGGTTGATGAATAACTGAGCTAGTTGAGTGAAGGTAAAGAGAGAATGACTAGTAATAGAACTATACCAATCAAGGGCGGTGCCAGAAAGTGACATGGGGAATGTGTGAAGTAATAATGCATCATCATGCGCTATGAGGTAGCAAGCGTGTCTAAATGCTCATAGATGTTGTTGTGGGTCCTCTTTACTTTGAAAGTGAGTAAATTTTGGGAGTTCCCACTAGCTAGGGTATGGTCGAATAGGAACTGAAGGGTGAATGGGTTCATTGCAGATTTTTTCATACGAAAGAACATTCTTTAAACCTCAAATAGATGTCTCGAGGTTGGACATCTTATCCATCAGAATATTAATTAGATTGGCTGATGGATTGGTAGGAGGGGCACCCCCTAGGTTATAGGGTACCTAGAAGGTGTTGGGAGGGGTGTATGACATACTTGGTTGCATTTGTGTAGGCACAACATATTGGTAGTTCATCATAGCGACTGATGTTGAGGCCAAGGGGGCTTGTGCCATAAATTTGAGGGGCACAACTTGAGTAGATGCTGCAAAGGGTGGTTGAATGGTGGTGACACTAGTTAAAGGATAGGTGGTCACTCTTGTATTTATGGGTGCAAGAGCGGGTGGGATAGAGACAATCAAGTTCTGAAAAGGTGTCAAACTTGGTTGAATTGTTTGTGGTTGAGGGGGTATGGAAACCCCAATGGAGGTAGGGCCAAAAATAGAAGGGGAGGCCAAATCTTAGACATTGTCCATGGTTGGGTTATTGGTTGAGGCAATAGCCTGAGTAACCAGAGGCTAGGTAGTGGATGCTATTGATATCATTGCCGCTTCAACCAGGGAAGTTGGCATCCCATAAATAGGATTACCTGAAGGGTCTCACATTTGGCTTCTAGTGAGATAATGTTGGAGAGCCTTGATGTTGTGGTCAATGAATCTCTCAAAGTCTAGATCCCCCTAGAGAACAATAGGAGGTTGATTTGGGGTAGGTTGGATAGGAGTATGCTTAGTGTCTGAAGTATACTCCATTAGATGACTTGGTATGGAAGGCGAAGGTGGGAGTGGATGTTGCCTTGCGTGGTCAATAAGGCATTTGGCTTGACTGTGTGTCAAAAGCATCCAAAGGAAAAGGGTTTTAGGTTCCAAAAATTGTGTGTTTCAATTTTAGAAAACTAGAATTTATGTTTAACAGCAAAAAAGTTGGGTTTTAAGCTTGTTGTTTGGAAAGAAAATTTGGTTGACAGTGACCGATGTCGGTTTACTAACCGATGTCGGTTATGAAATGTTGCCGAGGTTAGTGGGATAACTGATGTCAGTGAATCTGAGTTGCCGATGTCAATTTAAAAACTGATGTCAGTTTCTGTGTAATTCTAGAAACATAAAAAATTGATAGTTTTTGGAAGGAGAAATTTTGAGTTGTTTTTGGACCTCAGAATGATGCAACCTTACCAGCTCAAAAAATTAGATAAAAATAGAAAAATAGATGATTTGGCAAGCAACCTCTAAAATGTTAAATTCCTAGGAATAAATTTTAGAGTCGTGGTGGCTTATGCCTTAGAAGAATATGTTTGGGAATTGGTCTTTTAGAATAGGTCCTAAAGAGGAAGTCTATGGCTGGTTTCAGGTTATGTTTTGGTGCTCAAAGATCTGTGTTACATTTAGTACGTGGCCTGGTGTTGGGGCTTGCTCCCTTCACTTCATGAACCTAGAGCTGAGCTGGGCTGCTTAGCCAATATATACTTTGCCTATAGTTTATACTCTGCTAGAGAATAGAGTGGGTTTTCCTCTTGGTGGTGAAATCCAAGTAGGATCGCCAGGTGGGGTAAGGTATCCGCTAGGTGATGAAATCCTAGATGGGCCTTGTCTCAAGTAAGTTTAAATGTTTGATTTGATGTGATTGTGGTCTGTTTGTGTAACATTTGTGCACTACGATTTATTCGTAATGCTTTTAATTACTAAGTGGGCTAAATATGCATCCAAGCAAGAATGAAATGTAGTAGTTTTTAACCCAAATTGAAATATGTTGTTCAAATGCAAACAATTGGAGAAAAGGTTAAGAGTATGAATTTTTCACTACTCTAAGATGCAGGAAAGAAGGGATAAGAAGAAAAAGAGAGATATTCTTTTTAACTTGTGCTAATGGTTTCTTTTTAAAACAATAAGATAAAAGAGAGGGTGCAAGAAAAGGATATTTTCCTAATGCAACTATATGAAAATTTACTTTTTTAGAAAAATGAACCCAAGGAAAACTCCAGGGTCCCACCAGGTATGCTAGAATGTTTCTCTAAGTTTTTACTAATTACATTCGGAAGAAAGAAGAAACTAAAGGTTAAAGGTTAAGGGTTTGACGTTACCCAGATTAAGTTGGGCACTGTATCCAAGTATTGTGAGAGCTCCTCTTTGGCTGTGGAGGAAACACCTATAGAAAGTAAGAGACTCAAACACAAAAAATGTTAGAGGAGGATATGGTGGACTGCCAAGCTATGCGCTCGGTCTCAAAAGCGTAAAGCTTTTTAACGGATGAGAGTCCACTATTTAATGAAAAGAGTGTTGTATAAAAATAAATGATGAAAGACTAAGAAAGAGAAAAATAGATAATGTGTACCTATTCTCTGCAGTCTGTCTATCAAAGTCGACTAGTCAAAGATTTTGTTTGGTCTATGGGTTGTTTGGATACGTTTTCTAGTTTACACAGTCACCGACGTCGATTAGGCTGTCGATGTCGGTAGGTAAATAATGTTGACGTCGGTTGTGTTGCTAATGTCGGTAGGGGCAATGGGCCTTGGATGGGTTTTAGGGTATTTTTGTGGTGGACAGAGGAGTCTGGGGAAATTTAAAGGTTTGTGCAGGGTTATGGGTCTGTGAATAAGGTCTGATGAAGGGCAAAGGTAGAAGATAGGTATAAAAAGAGGGTAAGGATAAGGGGAAGGCCTCTCAGCCTTTCTAGGAAAAAAGTTGGGTCTCTTAATAGTTCTTAGAAATATCAAATGGAAACTAATTACCAATGTATTCTAAAATACTGAAATGAGACATAATACTTAGCTCTATTTGGTAAAGAACCAGAGGTGTCAGAATGCTTATTCCTATTGTTGCTAATGTCGAGGTCCTTGTACAATGTCTTCAATCTAATGTCGGGAGTGACTTGTGCAGAGTTTCATTAGCCAAGAGAATGTTAGTCAAATTCTGATAGAGTGTGCACGTCAATATGTGAAGAGGTGGGGGAAATCCAAGGTTAGAGTCTAGCTTATGTAATTGATGTCGGTGATCCCACCGGCGTCGGCCAATAGTTAACCGATGTCGGCGGCTAGAGAATGGGTAAAAGGGCTATTTTTAGCGCTTTGCCCATTTCTCCATCTGCCAAGTGCATTTACCATTGGAGAATGGTCAAAAGATAGGTTTATTAGGCATGAGAGTTAGTAAGGAGGTTAGGATGGAGTGAGAATAGGTCATGCTTTAGATGACCTAGTCTCAGGGTGACTCATAGGGTAAGAAATGGTCTTAGGGTGAGGTGTCTAGGTGAGGTGTCTAGGCGTGGTGTCCAAGTGAGGTATCCAAGGTGAGGTGTCTAGGTGAGGTCATTAATTTAAGATAATTAATTTATTGTGAATTAATAAAGTGTGTAAGTGGTTAGAATGGGACCAAGGGGGGGTTGACACAATATTGGTGTCTACACATATGATGAATTTAAAGAGATCAAGTCTTAATTTTGAAATAAATGAAATCCATCTATATGTAAATATTATATTCCCCAATTATCACTTGAATGTGTATAGTATTATGTAATATAATTGAATGAGTGGAACTACTAAACATGGACCACTAAAATGGAAGAGTGAAACTATAGACATTGAGTGTCTCTAGACTCTAATATGGCCCACTTGAAAAATGAAACAAATCACACTGAGGCATATCAATCTATATTTAATTTGAAAATTTTGTATATTTGAAACTTTTAAACTTTTAAAAAGTGAAATTTAAAATTTACATGAAGAAACATGAACATGGATAAATATAACACCCCCTATATTTATATTTTATTGATTTATAATTTGAATTAAATTCTTTGATACCTATATTTTTTTACTATTTTGCACATGCCCATCTAGATGCATCAAGTATATGTGAATTTATATTGAGGTAACTATAGGAATGAGTGTACATGCATGCCACATTCCCCATACTCATTATTTTTAGATTATTAACCTTGCTATAATTTTTAAAACTTTATACTATTGTAAGATAGGTTAGGTCTTCAAGAGAAGGTATTGATTTCTTATTTCTACATGAAGTTAAGGGTGTTGGATTCAATATGAACGTTGTTCTAAATTATATTTATCTAGATTATTATTATTTTTCTACTTCTCATCCAAAAGGGAAAGGGAGTGCTTCCAAATTTGTCAATCATAAGTGGCAAGAGTCAATTTTTGATTTTGGCTTGTCCCCTTGTCATAGAGCTATATGGGTCAATCTAAAAAGTGAAGAACATGTGTTTGAATGTTTTGGTATTTATGCTTCTAATGACTATAGAGAAAGGGATATATTATGGAATTGTATTTATTCTAATTTAAAATACAACCCATGGTTTTTGGGAGGAGATTTTAATATGGTAAAGGAAAAAGAGGACAAATAGGGGGTTGATCTGATTTCATGTAAATGAAATGAATTGCTTTCTCGATCCAAACTCAAATGGATCCTTAAACTCTTTGACCCTATTAATTAGGATAAAAAGGATAGCAAGAGTATCTGGTATACATGGTTTTATAATTAGGCCTTTCATAAGAGTGTTTATTTTAGACTTGATAGATTTTAATTCAATAAGAATATTTTTGAAGCATGTCAGGAGGAATACAACTTAGTGAAGGTGCTCCTATTTACTTTTTTAGATCACCATCCCATTAAATTAACTATTTTTCAAAACAATAAGTGGGAGGTGAATGCTCATAAATGGAAAGGACTACATAAATTGAATGTTGTGCATTTGGAAAATCAAGATTATATAGGTGAAATTCATTCTACATGGAACATTAGTAATTTTGTTATTAATTTTTCATCTTCTATTGATAAGTGGAACTATTGTATGAGTCTTTATAATAATTTTACAAGGACTTTTGGTAAGCATCAAATAATTCTTAAGATCAATATTACCCATAATACTTAGGAGAAGATGATTCTTTTTGAATCACCATTGTAGATTGACTCGAATAATGATTTATTTATTGAATAATTGATAAGCCTAAGACATGAAATCATGAATCTTAAAAATTTTGTTTCTTGGAGGGGGGGGGGTGTGGGTGGGGGCTCAGATTCACTCTAGACTAAACTAGATCAAACTTGGATACAAATGCTCTTAGTTATTTTTCAATTATTAAAGAATGAAACATGGAAAAATCAAAATTTATATGATTGAATGTGGAGTGAGCATGTCTATGATCCGACTAAGATCAAAAAGTCATTACTTTCCTTCTATTCAAACCTTTTTTATCTATTGGTATGAACATACTAATTGATAATTGTAGAGATATATATTGTAACTGTATTCCTAAGAAAATTTATAGGGAGCAAGCCATGATGATTGATAGTGAAAAATCTCTAGATGAGATTAAGCTAACCATTGACTCTATAAATTTATACAAATCCCCAAGCTTTAATGGGTTCCTTGTGGGGTTATACAAGTCAAATTAAGAGTGGATTATTGCTAAATTCCTAGGGTTTTTTAATGAAGCCATTAAATTTGGTACACTAGGGCCTAAAATAAACATAGGTGTGATTAAGGTCAAACCAAAATATGAAGAACCTTTTAAGAACAATAAATGGATACCTATTACTCTTCTCAATGTCTATTAAAATATTGTTGCTAAGATTTATCGAAGTAGGCTTTCTTTAATTCTATCTTCATTGATCTATATTACTCAAATAGGGTTTTTGGAAGGTAGATATATCCTTGAAAATAATTTTTCTAACTAGAAAGGTATGAATTTTGCTCATGATTATAGGTAAGATGTTGGCATTATCTGAATTGAATTTAAAAAATACTATGAAAATATTGAGTGTCCATTCATCAAATTAATGTTTAAATCCTTCAGGCTTCAAGATAGATTTTATAGAATGGTAAATGTCTTATTTAAATATGCCTCATCCATTATTGAGTTTAATGGTGAGTTGAATAAATATATTGAACTTCAAATTTTAATTAGACAAGGGTGTCCTCTTACCCCCTTTCTTTTTGTTGTGGTGGTTGAAACATTTCATTATTTATTAATAATCTCATCTATGGGTCCTTAGATAAAACATATCTCATTACCCCATGGATAAGATATGATTGATGTTTTTAGTATGTTTCTATGTTATTTACAAAACTTGAAAAACATAATCTTTAGCAAGTGGTTGGAAGACTTGACATTTACTATTCTACCTCTAGTTCAAAAGTGGCATTACACAAATCATGTATGATAGTGTGGAATGAGGACCCACCAAAGGTTGGTGGATTATGGGTAGATGTATAATGGCACTAAAAATATAGTTAAATATCAAGGTATTTATTTGTATTTTATTACCTTAATTCAAATATATGTGGGACTATCTATATGTCAAAATTAACAAAAAGATTGATAAGTGTCATGGTTATTTCCTCTCCTTCCCAAGAATAATTCGAGTATGTAAGAACATTTTCTCTTACTATAGTATATACTATGCCTCATGTTATATATTTAATAAGTATTAGATTAATATTTTGATTAGAATAACTAGAAATTTTATATGGTCTGATGTCAACGAAAATAAAAAAAGGGATGTTGTGGAATGGAATATGTATTGTGTACTTATAAAATTTGGGGGGATTATGTTGAAATTCCTTAGGATTCAAATTATTTCTCTAGCTATCAAGTGGATCATTAGAGCTCTAGATGGAAAGGATCTATCAAATATTTTGGTTAGGTATAATATATTTAGGGGATTCCTAAAATTCAAACAACATTGCACAGGGATTCACATTTCAAATTTGTTGATTGGTTCATTTCTTATGTAAGTCCTAGTTTCTCCAACTTATTGGGATATTTGGAAATCCCGGGAACTTGTAAAAATACTTGTTATTTTACCTGATATATTCAGTGGGATGGCATCTAGGTTATATGGGTATAGGTATATATGGTGGAATCTCACTATTAACAGAAGGCCCCTTGCCCTTACTAGAGGTTTTTCTGTGTTATTTTGGTTCTACAAAGTTTTAATATGCTTAAGAGATATATTATTTCTCAATCGGGCCTCTTAGACTAATATCATAGAAAGGTTTGATAATCTAGGGTCTTAAAGGAAAACCTTCACTCTTTTCACTAAGGTTATGTAGGTTGTTAGAGGTATTTCTGCTTTTATTGATATTGATGGGTTATGGGAATATATTATTTGGATTAAATTTCCCCCATTTTGAATATTACATAAAATTATTTATGATAAAAAAAAAATCCTCCAAAAGTCTCTTGGTTTTAATTTTATTTGGCATGTCATTGATACATTCTCCAGTTGGGTTTTTAGTTGTATGATCTTTATGTCTTAAACCAAAAAATCTTGTTTCACATGGTTACTTTTGTATGAAAAATAAGTTTTTGGGTTAGTTATTTATAATTATAGAATTTTTAATCCTCATTTTTTGTTGTGTGTTGAGTTAGAAACTATTGAACACATTTATGAAAAAGATGTCTTAATAGTTGGAACTCTATGTTTGATTGTGAGATTTATTCGTACAATATTTATTTTGGTATGTGCATATCTAAAATAAGTTTTAAATTTTCTCATAATTTATGGCTTGTATTCTTCACCAAAATTCTTTGTTTCATTTAGAAATAAATGAACTTAGAAGTTTTCTAGTTTAAGATCAGATTACTTAATAACTTAAATTTTGAACTTACCATGAGATGTGTTTCTTGGCATATTTTTTTAAGTTAAAGGTGACACAAAGTGAATGATATATATTTTTTATAATAGGGATGATGAAGGTATATTCTAGCTACCTACTAGATAGTGGAGGATACCCCAAATTTTCATAGCCTCCTAATTGGAGAATTTCTCATGGCAAAGTTGTACAAGTGCATATTTTTTAATATGATTAGGGATTGAAAAGAAAGGCCTAATTTGATCAAGCTGATAATTTATTTAAATTATGGGTTGGGCCTTTGGATTTGGATAATAATGGGTTTGTTGCCTAGTTGGAATCCAATGAAGATGTTCTGCTCACATTGTAGGACAATGGGGTTGAAGAGGAAGATGCTTCTGGTAGGCAAGCTGATGTAGCTTGTGTTGACATGGTGATTGTTGTTGGAAAATAGGTACCTATTTATGAATTTATTTAAGTATAGATGATGTGGGCAGAGGTGTTGACTCAAATCATATTATTGTTAATATGATTGAGAACTTTGATAATGAAACTTCTTTAAAAATGGAAAAAATGATTCAAGACTGTAACATCAAGGATGTTGAAGATTTGAAAAACTTTATTAAGACTTAAAATATGAAGGATATTATAAGTAAATTGGAGCATTTTCCCTCCATGATGCATAGATTGTAATTGGGACCTAGTATTTTTAAAAATGAATTAGGACTTGAGGTGGATGAATATGTATTAGATGAAGATGATGTCATGATTATTAATGATGGGGATAATATAAAAAATTATTTATTGATGTTTTTGTGAGCACTTTTATTTTTTAATTAGCACTATTGGTTTTTTTATATTTCCACTTAGGTGGATTTTTATATTGTAATAACATTCTTAAACTAGTTATCTTTTCACTGTATTCCATAGACTAGTTATTAGTTTTATTGTTATTTTGCATCCTTGGATGTACATAATTTTTAAAATTTATTCCAATATTAATAGAAATTACTATAATAAATTTGAAACTTATTACTCATGAGTTCTCTCATTCTATTAATAAGCCCATAGTGACAGCCTCCCTTTTTAGATGAGATATGTAGCATAAAAGTCAATGTTCTCAAAAGAGAATAGTAAAATAGAAAGATGTAATCATGTAGTAACATATGAAAATTTTAAATGTATTTTAACATAGTAACAAAAATAACATTGAGTGTAATATGAAACATATGCTAGATAGATATATTATCTAAGAATAGAAAAATCATGTGTATGATATGTATCATGTCACAAAAGTAATAATAGATTTAATGTATGATAATAATCTGACATGGTGGAAATAATCTCTCAAATAAATCCTCAACTAAAAGCTTGAATAAAGAGATAAGAAGAGGAAATATTAACTCATGAATTTCCTCACACAAAATAATTTCATATTCAACAAAATGACATTAAAACAATTCATCACTACCACCACTCTTCAACTCCTTAGTAAAAAATACTTTTACTCTTTCCAAACTTTATTTCCAATAAACTACATATGAACCACTATGAAAATACAAAGAAGGATTATCATCCTTATAAAGAAATTAAAAACCAAACAATGTACTATACAAGAAAAAAAAGCATCCACCTTTCATATGATGGAATAGAGATAAATGAAGGAAAAATTCAAGGAATTATACACCATCCTTCCACTTTGGGTCACTATGAATTGAAGACAAACATCACTATTGAAAATTTGGCACCACCCTTTCATGACGAGTCAAGAAGATAAAGGAGATTCCAACTGTGAATAGTTTGCCTTATCTCCCCATCATCACAAACCTCCAAAGGTTGATTGATTTTATTTTTGACCATGTTTTATTAACTTGTCATTAAAATGTCACCCCATGCCCCGTATGCAATATAGAATAGTGTCCATAAATAATAGTGACAATCTAGTGTAATGCCAATTAGGAATAGAAGTAATACAAAATAGTGCTAATGATGTAAATCAAGAATAGTGTCAAATAGTAACAATCAAGAAACTTCACCAATGTAATAGTGGAACCACATCATCAAAAAACATCACCAATGAAATAGTGAAATCAAGACACATTGCTAATGAAATAGTTGATCCACATCATCCTCCTTTGGTTGAAATCAACTCAAATCCTATGAGTTACTCTAATGATATTCCTACCATTTTTCCTTGTACATTTTTTTAGATCCCATTACGTAATCCAAATGTTACCTTCTAGTGGAAATCCTTCCCATTTCATCAAAAATCTATTGTATCTTCCTTGCCTTGTGTGCACAATTTTCATGTATAGAATTTGTACTATCTTTTCCTTATTTTTCTTTGAAATTTATTGCATCTAGTTGATGTCTTCTTCATCATTCCATACTCTCCTTCTCCATGGAAATCATAAAAATATTAAACATTGAATATTGGATAAATATCAAATTGTACTGGCAACCTCACTTCATAAGCATTGTCACTAGTCTTCTTCACAATTTTGCAAGGACCAATCTTCTTGTATTTCAATTTATTTTAGGTCCCTATATGAAATATCTCTTTCCTCAAATAAACCATCACTAAATATCTCTTCTCAAAATACTTTGATCTCTTCTTAACATCATTATAAATCTTGTACTTTTCATTACTATTAAGGAATCTTCTTCTCACTTTTTATTGCAATTGATGTATATATCTGCAAAAAATTTAGCATCATCACTCATTCTTTACGTAATTGATAACTGTACCAAATCCAAAACTCCCATTAGATTTTTTGCATAAACCACCTGAAATGGTGATTTTAATTTTGATCTATTCACTAAACTATTATATGCAAACTCAGATTATGGTAAATCCAAGTCCCACTGCTTAGGCTTCTCTCCAACAATGTATCTCAACAAATTTCCCAAGCTCTATTTATAACCTCCATCTGTACATTTGTTTAGGGATGATATGTATTATTTAACTATAATTTTCTATCTAATTTATACAAAAAATTCCTCCAAAACTTACTTATAAACTTCATATCCCTATCTAATTTAATGGTCTTGGGAATACCATTCAATCTCATAAAATATCTAAAGAATAATTTTGCAACTCTCATGGCATCATTGGTTTTCTTACCCGTAATGAAATGAGCCATTTTGGAAAACTTGTCACAAGAAAAACATAGAATCATTTCCTCTTTGTGTGTTTGTTAAACCCAACATAAAATCCATGCTCAAATGTATCCATGATTATCTTGGGACTGGTAATGGCATATACAATCTCATATTTTGTGCATGTCCATTAGTTAATTGACATATTATTAATATTGAAACATATATTACCACATCTTTTTTCATCTTTGGCCAAAATTACTTATCCTCCACTAAGTCTATGGTCTTGGCTTTGTGAAAATGGCCAGCCAAATGTCCATTATACAAATCTCTCGTAATTTTGTCTTTGAAACATCCAACTAGAATGCATAATTATCCTCCCTTGAAGAGGTTGCCATCTTGAACCAAATACTCATTCTAAATAGTACCTATATATCTAGTTAATAAATTCGTACATTACTCAACTACCTCACAAAAATCTTGATTAATATCATACAACTCCTTAATAAACTCAAATCCAACTACTTCACTTATGAAAGTAGTTATCAACCCAACTCTTCTACTTAAAGCATCAACTACATGATTTTTATTTATTGACTTATGTTTCCACAAAAATATATATCCTTGCAAGAAATAGACCAACTTGGTATGCCTACTACTCAAATTATTTTGGGTATTCACATACTTCAGAGCCTCATGATTAGTGTACAAAATAAACTCATTAGAGACCAAGTAATATCTCCAATGTCTCAATGCTTGAATAATTGCATAAAACTCAACATCATAGGTAGATTATTTATTTCTTACCTCATTCAAATTATCCTTTAAATATGATATGGGCCTCCCTTACTCACTTATCATATCTCTAATTTCCACATGCAAAGCATCACAATCCACTTCAAACACTTTATCAAAATTAGGCAATGCTAAAATAGGTTTATTTGTAATCTTTCTTTTCAAAAATTCAAAAATATTTGTTGTTTTTCTTGTCCATATAAACTCCTTTCCTTCCATTCAATCCATTATTGGTGCAACAATACTACTAAAACTCTTAATGAATTTTCTATAAAAATTTTCCAAACCATGGAACCTCCTTACCTCTATGATGCTCTTTAGAATAAGCCACTCAAAAATTGCCTTCACCTTCTCTCCATCAATTCTCACACCATATGATAAAATTAGAAATCCAAAAATACCAAACTTTCTTGTATAGACTTGCACTTCTTCAACTTTACATAGAGTTTTTCCTTTCTGAAAAATTCTAACACTATTCTCAAATACTCCAAATATTCTTCTTTAGTTTTATTGAATATCAAAATATCATTAAAATAAACCACCAAAAACTTACCAATGTAATCATGTAGCATTAAGTTCATCACGCTCATTAATGTTCTAGGTTCATTAGATACCCTAAATGACATCACCAACCACTCATATAGTCCATGTATAGTCCTGAATTTGATGCCTTCCATTCATCTCATTCATGAATTTGGATCTAGTAATAGTCACTCCTTAGATTAATCTTTCTTAAATACTTTTCTCCTAAAATAACATCCATTATGTCATCCAATCAGGGTATATTAAATCTATACCTAATTTTAATCTTGTTAATGGATATACTATCCACACACATTCTCCATCTTCCATCCTTATTTGGAGTCAATAGTGTTGGTATTAAACATGGACTCATGCTCTCCCTTACTACACCCTTCCTTATCAAATCAGTAACTTTCATATTCGATTTATCATAATATGTTGGGCTCATTGTATATAATTCTTGATTGGGTAGAGCTGATCTTAGAATCAAGTCAATGTGATGATGGATGTTGAATTTCAGTAGTAAACCATTGGGTAGCTCATAGGTGCCACATTTTCATATGCTTTCAAAACTTCTATTTCTTCTTCAATAATTTTCACCATATCTTCACCTTCAATCCTTCCAATTAATTCATAACAATAACTAAAAACTTTTATGTCATTAAAAAATTATTTAGTGGACAACAAATTTTTGACTTTTCTTTCTTCCTTAAGAGGAAACAATATCACCTTTGTGCCACTTTATGAAATGTGTAGTTATTCTTGGCCCCATCATGTATGACTTTCCTATCAAATTTCCATGGTTTTCCTAACAACACATGGCATGAATCCATTGGTAAAACATCACACCACAACTCATCACTATAGCTTTTTCAGATGGAAAATTTAACTAAACATATTGTATCAATAGTGACTTCATTCCCTTTATTAAACCACAAAATTCCATAAGGACTAGGATGTTTTTATTAATGCAATCCTAAAATTTTTACCATTTAATTGGAAACCATATTTTCACAATTACCTCCATCATAAATTACCTTCCTTACCTTTCCACCCAAAGTGCATCTTGTTCAAAAAATACTCATCCTCAACCATGCATTACCTCCCCTTTATTTTTATCCAACTCTTACATTTGAGATAACATGATTCTCTTCATCATAAAGTTTTCTCCCACATCTATTGATGTAGCTTTAGTAGCTTTATCTTCTATCTCAGCTTCAACCAAGTTCACCCTTGAATGATATTCTTGCCTCCTTTCTTGCCTATAAGCACTCTAATTTTCTTTATGTCATTATTCTTGACATATGTAACATACAATATCTCTAGGTTGATTAAGAAACCAACTTATTGTAACTCCATTATTTAAGGTATAATAATTAAGAGGGAGGGTGAATCAATGAGCACATATATTTCAAATTAGTCCTAAACCTTCCATACTCTTAATAAATCAATACTTACATTCATGAGACATACACATCATTCATAACAATGAATAAGAGAGATAATGAAAGATCAAGCACATAACACATGACATTTGTGAGAATCCATCTTAGGGGAAAAAACCCACTTGAACCTATAATTTGAATACTATCTTATAATAACAAGATCAAATTTATAAAATCTACAAATGATTAACTAAATACCATTCCTATTTTTATTGAGAGTGCAATCACACAAGGAGCTTCTACACCTATCTAGATAAGCAACCACAACAACTAGACTTTTAGCAAGTTTCACCTTACAAGGAGGTTGTAACCCCCTTAGATGTTGAGAATCCACAATAACACCTATGAATAACTCCACCTTTGTATTGATGTCTTCAACACCTGATGATGGAACTCTGATTATCACACTTCACCTTCACTTCACACTCCCTATTGGTCAAATCAAATTACATACTTTAACCAATACATAAAGATCAATTAAGATGCATTACATATCCTAACTAACCCCACTCTTCAGCTCTACACACTCAATTCATCTTTCAAAGCAATAACTCTATCACAAATTTAACAACATGACTAGATGTTCATAAACAAAATCCACACACTGATCTACCTCTCAGATCAACTACCAAGCTCACATAGTCTTCACCTTGCCTTCACTCACACTCAAATAGAAAGAGCACTATTCTTCCAACATAACTATTACCATTAGTTCATACAAATAATCTTCAAACTAATCTTCTCATCAACTTATCTATAGGGTACTCTACCCCTCATTTTATCCACAAGTTTCATACAATCCTCTCTAAAATCTCTCCCAATTCTCTCTTAAAAAACCTCTTGATCATTCTCACCTATTTTTCCTCTTCTAGGCTTATTAGGTCTAATCACCTATGTGATCACCTTTAGCACCTTGATCAAACTAGAATGTTTGATCCTCTTCACACTTTTCTATTCCACACTAACCTATAACTTCTATTTCAATGTTTTTCTCTTTTTCTTGGCTACACACTTGCACTCACTCATTCAAGTCTTACAAGTCTAAAAATCACCATCTTTGATTTCACTATTTATACAACATTTATGATCAACATCATCTTGTTTAGCCATTAGATATGCCTTAACCCTTAAGAAATATATATCATTGCGACAAAGCTCAAAACAAACTTCATAGGTCAACCATAACATCTGGGTCACCCTTAAGTAGTTACACCTATTAATAGGGCTACTATAGCTCTTATAAGTCTCATGAAGACCTGTCACCCATTTAGTACACCCTTGAGCAAAACAAGAACATAGGAACACTTTCAAATATGTGGGTCAACTCTTTATGTCCCCTTTAGCATACTCAGATGATCAAAATAATCTTATCTCACCTCTATGTATACTCAAACTACTCAAAAAAAGACCTTAAACATAGGAACACCATTACCAAACACATAGTCAACTTTTTAAGAATTGTTTTTACTTAAAATGGATTGATCATACCTCTAAAATCAACACATATCATCCTTGTGGAGTCTAAAACACTCCCCAATATCCAATTCATCATGAGACATTGAAATAACATCTACATAATCTCAAACAACATTCTTGAGTTACTTAAAGAACAAGCATGAACACACAAATAAATTTGAACATTAATTATTATATATGTACACACTTCTAGATCTTCAAATTAGATTCATTAGATGCGCCATGGATCCCTCTTCATCTTTTTTATTTAAAACACCAAAAAAAATCAATTATATCAAAATATATGGATAAAATATAGATCTCTAGTTTTCCCTATGTTGAATTCAAACATTTGAATGACAACGGTTATAGTTAACCTTCAAACATAATGCTCGCATCTCATGTCCTCTCGATTTTAGTTCAATCTCACACCATCGATCTTGTCCAAAATTTAATGCATAGTCTACCAAATCCAAATGTTAAACATATCTTAGATGACCTCATCTCATGTAATCTTGAAACTTTGATTCAATATGTTCTATTGATCTCTGTGGATCAGTCAATTCTTTAACATGTTGCTTGCACCATTCAATCAGTCTATACAAACACCTATTCACCATTCGATCCTTATCATGTACCTTTACTCAATAATTAAACATCATTTACCTATCCTAATCTCACTTATTCATAAATTATTGGAGAAATATGCACTATCAATCTTGCTCAAGCTTTAACACTTTCAAAATTGACTAAGAATGGTGTCCCTTTTAAGATGCCTAGAAGGTCAACTTTGGATAGATATATCATCTAATGCAATCAATCTCATGTCCAAAAAATTTCATCGTATGTTCTCCTTTCAAATATGAATCCAACCATGTATCAAAATGATCATAAAACCTTTTCATGTATAAGATATAATTCCAATAAAAGGCCTTCTCAAAAACATTTGTCACAGAGCCAATAATGTCAAAATCTACCTGAAAGGCCAACTTTGATCCTAAAAAAAAATTATGAACTTCAACACATGATATAAAATTTAGGAAAAATAAAATAGGATCAATATTTAATAAACCCATATGATTATTTTCTCTTGAAACCTTCACACGTGCAAAATATAACACCATCAAAATGCCTACTCAACTTTTCTTATCATACACAAATTTGGCCAAGTATAGAAAAATAATGAATTTTGACTGAGAATCCAACTTTGCACCCTCATATATTTGAAAAAAATTATACACATGAATTTATATATGGCTTATAATAACTAGGTACTACTATGATCATAGCCATATGACCAAATCCCCTTGACTCATTTCCATGTGGCAATGGTGATGTCATCAAATTACCTACTTAGATTTTCCTCCACTGGACCAAAATGTCTAGATGAACACAATGAATAATTAGATGAATACCACTTATGTACACAAGATATAAAAACATATAAAAATTATTATATTACCCCTTGCACATGTTCAATAATCCATACTCATCCCTAAACATTTCTTGCCTTGTCAACTCTGAAGATCAACCAAACATACTTCAAGCAACGTAGGACAAACACATTTCACACTTTGTCATTGTCAATTAGGATATAAAATCACTTCATCCACTCACTAGGACACCTCCATGACATAACCATGACATCATCATGAAAAATCTCCAACAATATCCCCTTTTTTCATTGATGTAAAAACCCATCAATATAGCAATATATAGCTCACTTCTTTCTCTTCAAAGTACTCCCGTAACAAGAACTTTACATAATAATAACTTTGTCCCCCTTTGACACAATGATAAAGTGGGTACAAAATTATCTTGAGGACATAATAAGACTATAAAATAGAAAAGTACCATCTTAGAAAGATTATACAAACTCCCCCTCACCTTGAGCCTATTTCATCTTGCCTTGACAACATCCTCTTGCTCCATTCCAACACTCTCTTCAATCAAGCACTATAACTAATGAATAAATAACATTCAAGACCATATAAATATGATGTAACACATCAAAAAAGCATCTGATAAGGACTCCCCCTAAGATCTTTGAGTAATTTTACCTTATGAGCATCTTTAGATCTCCACACACTATGAAGAATCACCACATATGATTACTAGCCTTCTCTCTCAAGCTACCATAAAGACCACCCATAGAAAATCATTCCACTCAAAAAATAGGAAAAATGTATTAAACCAACTTGATAAATCATCTTGAAGCACACACACCTTTCTCTTTTGGAGAAACTATGAAAAAAAAAACACTCTTCTTTGAACTAGGCCTGTCTAGCCTCCTTTTAAACCTACATAAAAAGTGCAGAGCCCACAATTTTTAGTAGAAATGTCTTCAAGACCTAAAAATACATATCTAGAGAAATATCATATGAACCCTCAATCACACCAATTTGTACCACCAGGATCATCTTCTTCAACATACTTCCTTCACAAACCTACTAGCCAATTAGCCTTCCATATTGACAAAAACTCGAATAACTTGAGAAAAAAACACATTAAAATCTATATGAATATTTATTTTATCACCCATTTAGCCAATTTAACATATTAAGAAGCATTATGCCTAAATTCACAAGTTAGAACACTTTTCTATCAGAGCCCAAAACCTTAGAATCTTAAAATAAATAAGGTCAACAAACCTCCTTCTGGTTAATGCACATCTGTAAAACTTATTTCACAGCTAGAGACACCCATCACACACTTCTTAACCAAAAATTGAGCATTCACACCTTTAGGAGCCTTAACTTCCTATAACCCATTTTATTCCTACTTATCTTTAAGCTAAAAAAATTGAGAACACTCAAAATTCTCTTATTTGATTTCAACATACCTTCAAATCATAAAATCACCCAAAGCACATAAAAAATAAGTCCACAGACATTTTTGAGAATCAAACTCTTATTGATATTGCAACAAAATTATTTGGCCACCTAGAGACACTCATTCTAATCATGTACGAAAACTCCTTCACAAACCTATAGACCAAACTCATGAACTTGTTATTTCCTCTTAACCAAAGATATTATCTAATTGGAATTATCATCTTGAGCACACAAGATTTCTTCTTCACACCTTCTTTCTTAGATTTAACTAGTCAGTCCTCTAATCCTAAGACCTGACTAATTACAAAGTTCCACCCAAACTTCATGCTTCATTAGGAACATGACATCTTCAACAAGTACTAAAGTAATTTATACCAGAGCATCCAAACCATGATAAAAAATATTAATTATTTTAATGATAGGACAACTAAGAATATTCACAAACTTATTTTCTCCAATATATAGATATATAAAAATAATGCACAAACATACCTTATTTTCATACCTTCTCATCAAACAATATCTGACATCCACCAAGCTTCCTCTAACTGAGAAGTGTATTCTTGAATCCTAGATAGAGACACCCCTTTAACATAGAGACACTAAAAGTCCTAAAACTTAGGAGAATCACATATATCCATATCTTTCTCTAACTTACAATCTTTTTTGACTTTAACTAAATCTTTGAATTCATTCTTTTCTTCAGATTTGTCAATAAATGTTGTCAATAGAAACTCTTGACTATCATTCATCTATGATTATTTTTACACCTTGAGAAACAATCCATAAAGACTCTTTTACTCAGTATGGGTAGTCATCTTCATCTTTACTACCTCAAGTATCCATACCATAATTTTAATCTTCTTGTCTTCTACAACCATCTTACCTACTTGATCCTTGAGCTTATCTTGATTTGCAACATAGCCTTCTAGAGAAACTTCCTTATTATCATTATGATTAGAATAATTGGAATTTTTACCTTTGGTTTCCATACCTAAGTTTATCCTTTCTCAAAACTTCTAGGAGATCTATATCTTTTGACATACCTCTTAACACTATTTGGATATAATCTAGCAATATGCCCACTCATATGACAATTGAAACAAATAATATATTTCATAACTTTTGAAAAATTTCAACTGTGATCAATTTTTGGCCAAAAATCCTCTTATCATAAATCCATGAATATCCATACTTTATTGACTTCATTCTAAAGTCCTTAGATTTATTACCATACTTATTACATGTATAATAATTGTGATGAAATAAACTAGCATACCTTGAAGCATTTGGTTGTCGAACAGACCTTATTTCATTGATCTTTACCAGATCTAACTTTTTTTTATCTTCTTTAAGCTTGATTATCTTGACAACAAACTACTCATGTGTATCCATCAAATAACCTAGCATGGTTTCTAATTGAATGCTCTCATATTCTTTAGCTCTTATTCTTGAAATAATAAGCATTAACTAACCTCTAAAAACTTAGATAGTCTCCTTTTCACTCATAGATTATTAAGCCATGTCATCCTTTATTCTACATGCTTTCTCTATCAAACTTCCCTCAAGAGAACTGACTTGTGCTTCAAGACCTTTGATCACATACCTCATCTTCTGATTCCTCTTCTTCTACTCCTTTAGTTCACCAAGTGTACTCATGAGCTCAGATTCTAAATCAACTTCTTCCTCATTATCATCTTCTCTACTATTATGACAAGATTTTTTTATCAAATGTGATGTCCTTCTCTTTTGAACAAAAAACCTAGAGATCATTAATAACATTCTCATCCTCTTTAGCATCTTTATTCAAAATACATATCCATTCTTCAATTTCCTTAATCGCAACCTTCCACTATTGATTTTCTTTCTTCAACTACTTATCCATATTTATACCTACTTAGGATCACCTTCAATCTATTAAGCTTCCTCCAAAGGACCCGCTTTGATATCAATTGTTAGAGGTACAATCATTGAGAGGGGGGATGAATCAATGAGCCTAGATATTTCAACTTTAGTTTCAAACCTTCCACTATCATAATCAGTCAATACATACATTCTTGAGGCATACACATTATTCATAGAAATAAAATAAGAAAGACAATGCAAGATCAAACACATAACACATGACATACATAAAAAACCCTCTTGGGGGATAAAACCCACTGAAACCTATAATTGGACTATTATCTTATAATGACAAGATCTAATTTAGACCATATAAAAATTATCAAAGAAATATCATTCCTCATTTTAGTGAGACTGCAATCCCATAAGGATATTTTATACCTGTTTAGCTAAGTAGCCACAACAACTAGACTTTTAGTAAGTTTCACCTTGCAAGAAGACTACAACCCCCTCAAATGTTAAGTAGCCATAAAAAACATTAAAAAATCCACCTTTGAATTGATATCTTCAACACCTGATGATAGAACACTTATTATCACACTTCACCTTCACTCAATTCTCCTTATTGGACAAAGCCACCTTACATACTTGAACTAATACACAAAGATCAATTACAACACATTACATATCCCAACTAACCTCACTCTTCAACTCTACACACTTAATGCATATTACATAACAAAAATTCTACCACAGCTTTAAAAACATGACCAGATGGTCATAAACATAGTCTACACACTGATTTGCATCTCAAATCAACCACTAAGCTGACACAGTTTTGACCTTGCCTTCACTCACACTCAAATAATAAGAATAGTATTTTTCCAATAGAATTTTGACCAATAGGTCATACAAATAGGCTTAAAATTTATGTGCTCATCAAATCATCCACTAGGCACTATACTCCTTTACTCCATAAATTACACATAAAGCTCTCTCAAATCTCTCCCAAGTCTCTCTTAAACAACCTCTTGAAAATACTCACCCATTTTGCCTCTTTTATGCTTATTAGGTCCAACAACATATGTTATCACCTTCAACACCTTTCTTAGACTATAGTGTTTGATCCTCTTCACTATCTTCTAGTTGTCACTAACTTTTACCTTTTGTTTCAAATTCTATCTCCTTTTCTTGGCTTCACACTTTCCCTCACTCATTCAAATAAGTCTAAAAATCACCATATTTGATTTAACTATTTATAGATAATTTATAATAAACAATATCTTGGTCAGTCATAGGCATGCCTTAACCTTTAATTAATATATCTCATTGAGATACATCTCAAAAAAAACTTCATAGGTCATCCATATCATCTATGGGTCACCCTTAAGTAGTTACACCTTTTTATAAGGCCCTTGTAATTCTAATAGGTCTCATGGAGATCTATTCACCCATTTAGCACACCCTCAAGAAAAAAAAGAACACAAAACAATTTTAAAATATAGGGGTCCACTCCTTATGTCCCATTCAACACCCTCAAATGATCATAATCATATTATCTCAATTTTGTGTATGTTCAAACAACTCAAATAGAGACCTTATAAACAGGAACACCATTACTAAAGATACATTCAACTTCTTAAGAATTTTTCATACACAAGATATATTGATCATACCTACAAAATCCATGAATATCATCCTTATAGAGTATACAACACTTCCCAATATCCAATTCATCATGAGACATCTAAATAACATCTATATAAGCTCAAACATCCTTCTCAAGTTACTTCTAGAACAAGTACAAACACACAATCAACTTTAAACATTAAGACTATGTCTGTAAAAACTTCCAAATATTCAAATTAAGTTCATTAGATGAACCATGGAGTCCTCTTCATCTTTGTTTTACTTCACCAACAAATTTGACTTTTATAAAAAGATATGGACAAAATATAAATTTCTAGTTTTCTCTATGTTAAATTCAAATATTTGAATGACAATGGTCATAGTTAGATCAATATCACACCTTCTATCTTATATAAAATTTAATGCATTGTCAACCAAAGCCAAAAATTAAACATATAAAAATTGACCTCATCTTGTGTAATCCTGAAACTTTGACTCAATGTGCTCTATCAATCTCTACATATCAACTAGGTCTTTAACATGTATCTTGTACCATTCGATCAATCTATATGAACACTCACTCATCATTAGATCCTTATCCTATACATTTTCTTAGTCATTAAACATCATATACCTTTCCCTATCTCACTAATTCTTTAATTATTATAGAAACACATATTTTTGATCTTGCTCTAGCTTTAACACTTTCAAAATTAACTATGGGACCCTTTCAATATGTCTGGAAAGATAACTTTAGACAAATATATCTTTTAGTTCAATCAATATAATGTCCCAAAAATCACACCATATGTTCTCCTTTCAAATATTAATCTAACCATGTATCAAACTAATCATTAAACCTTCACATGTGATAGATATAACACCATTAAATTGCCTTCTCAAAAACTTCTATCACTAAGGCAATAATGTCAAAATATGCCTTGAAGGCCAACTTTTCTCCTACATAACTGTTGATGTGCTTTAGCACATGATATAAATTTATAAAAAATAAACTAGGATTAAAAATAAATAAACACACATGATCAATTTCTCTTGACACCTTAAAACATGCAAGATATAGTACCATCAAAATTCCTACTCAACTTTTCTTATCATATGCAAATTTGGTTAAGTATGAAAAAATAATGAATTTTGACTGAGAAGCCAACTTTGCACCCTCATACCTTTTACTAAGATTTGACACATGAATTGAGATACTATGCATAGAAACTAGGGATTATTATGATAATAACCATATGACCAACTCGCATTGACTCATTTCCTCATGGCAATGGTGATGTCATCAAACTGCCTACTCAAGTTTATTGCCAATAGACCAAAATTTCTATATGAACACAATGAAGAACTAGATGAATACCTCTTATGCACACAATCTCTAAAACTATATAAAAACTCTTATATTACCCCTTTCACATGCTCAATACTCCATACTCATCCCTGAACATCTCTATCCATGTCAAATTTGAAGATCAACCAAGCATACTTCATGCAACCTAAGACAAACACATTGCACACTTTGTAAGTATCACTTTGGCTATCAAATCACTTCATCCACTCACTAGGGCACCTCCATAAAATCACCATGAAAACTCTTAAACATACATATCCTCATCTCCTTTGAAATCATATTCCTCTCTGATGATTTTGGAGGCCCTATCTGTTATCTTCTTTCCTCTTTGTAGCATGTGATGATTCTCCCCTTATAAATTAAATCCACCTTTATTGGTGTTTCAATCACCTTATCCTCTTATTGGAGTAGAGTTTCTTCTTCTTATACCAAATGTCCTTCTAGTATCCTGTCTATTATGCTTCTCTTCTGATTTGAAGGCTAACTAATAAGCCTCTTACATAGTCATCACTCTATGCATACTCAACTCATCTTTATTGGAAAACTTTAATCCATTCACATATCTTTCATCAATTTTCTCATTTTTTTCTTGATAATCCACTCTTATGGATAAATTTTAGAATTCATTTGTGTACTCTTTTACACTCTTCTCCATCTACTTAAAATTTTGAAATCTTCTATAAAGGGTTTAGGAGTAATCTAAAGGAAGGAACTTCTCCCTAAGCTTCTTCTCCATTTTTTTCCATGTGTTGATTCCTTTATTGTTCTTTCTTTGCCTCTTTTTTTGAAATGATCCCACTATTTCATGGTAAAGCCCATCAACTTGGTATATCAAAATTTCACCTTCTTTTCCTTTGACATAGTTTTCCACTCAAATAATTTCTTAATGTTATTTAATCAGACAACAAGATCCTCTAGTTATAAATTCCGCCATAATATGGAACTTAAATTTTGTCTCCATAATTTATCCCTTATAAGGATGTGATCATTCTCTCCTCCATAGATAGTGGTTCTTCTTCTTTCAGCAATTATTCTTCATCAATTGTTTCTCCTTCTGTGTCATCTCCTCCTTGCCTTCCCCCTATGTTGGTGAATATTTTGTCTAGATGTGCCACTTCTCTCATCAAATATTGAATATCTTTGTTCATCTAAGCCAATCCTCCCCTTACTTTTCTTCTTTCCATACCTATTAATTAAAAACATAAATCTTCTCTAGGACTCTACTTGATAAAATACCACTTGATGTGGTGGAAATAATCTCTCAAATAAATCCTCAACTAAAAGTTTGAATAAAGAGAGAATAAGAGGCAATATTAACATAGGAATTTCCTCACACCAAATACTTTCATATTCAAAAAAATGAATTACAACAATTCTTCACTACCACCACTCTTCAAATGCTTCAAAAAATAATACTTTTACTCTTTCCAAACTCGTTTTCCAAGAAATTGCATATGAACCACTATGAAAACATAAAGAAGGATTATCATCCTTATAAATAAATTCATAAGCTAAAAATATACTATGCAATAAAAAAATGTGTCCACCTTTCACAAGATGGGAAAATAAAAATAAATAAAAAATATAAGGAATTCTATGCCATGTTTAAACTTGGGGTCATTATGACTTAAAGAGAAACATCATTATTGAAAAGTTGGCACCACCCTTTCATAACTAGTCAAAAAGATAAAGGAGATTCCAATTATGAATAGTGATACTTGTCTCCCCATCATAAAAAACCTCCAAAGGTTAATTTATTTTATTTTTGACCATATTTTATTGTATCCTTTTTAAATTTTTTCTCCATGTCACACATGTAATCTATAATAGTGTCCATCAAGAATAGTGCCAATTAGGAGTAACAACAAACTAGAATAGTGCTAATAGTGCAAATCAAGAATAGTGACAATTAAATCACTTCACCAATGGAATACAAGAACCACATCATCAAGACACATAACCAATGGAATAGAGGAACCACATCATCAGGACACATAACTAATGGAATAGTGTAATCAAGACACATCACTAATGAAATAGTGGATCGACATCAAAATCATGGCACCATAATAACAAGTAATGATCATATAATAAATGTCACATATATGTAACAAAGGCCACATACAAGGTACATGTGAATATCACATTAAAATATATGGTGAATTCCCACAAACAAATGGAATGAATTTTACATACAATAAAAAAAAAAATTATTTAGCACACACAAGGCCAAGGGTCACACACAATAAGTGATAAACCCCTCTTATCATGTAATAAAGTAGTTATTTTTAAAATAATCATATATTAAATGGAATTTGTTTAATTCAATCATATATTAAAGTCATTTTTATCCAGTAACATATCTAGGTAATAAAATGTAAGATATGACTGATTATAATAGAGTTTTTTAATATATAATTCAACATGGTAGAGAGGTTCTCTATAGAGACAACTTGCTTAAGTTTTCATCAATAATTAAGAGATCCCACCAGGGTATCAAATATTTTGGGTAATAAGGGAAGCCCAAAATTAAAAAACCATGTAATAGTATGTCATGTATCAAACTCACATACGTAGAAAAATGTTTTTATATGAGAATTGAAATATGATATTTACTTAAAAAATGTAAATAATTAAGATAACAACATTTAAAAATGCTATTAGGTCTTCATTTTGAATTTTTTGGAATATTAGTTTTTTGGGGTATTTTACACACACACACACACACACACACACATTTTATTTTGTAAATATTTGAAATTATAATATTTTAAAAGTAATAAAAAGCAAGGATTTGAAATTAGAAGTGGGATGGATTCAAACAATCCACAAAAATGTGCTAAAGTATAGTCCAAAGAAAGAATGAAATAAATAAACCCCTAATCTATGTGTAAAAGAGTCATATGAATGTGACACCAATTATTGATATATATAAGAATGTACATGTTCCCAATGGGTAAGAGACCATGTGCACTTATGGAGAATGTAATAGTAGATAGATGTGATAATGTAATTACAAATGAATACATAAAATGATAAATTTTCCCTGGTAACCAAGTGGATTATCATAAATAATGGGCATTGAAAACATTTTAAGAAATCTTTCTTTGGACTATTCAAATCAATTTTGAACTCAAAGTGGGAAAGTTACCAAAGTTAAGATAAATCCGAGGCATAGAAGAATTCTTGGAATTTGGGATAGAAAACTTAGCAAAGAGATATAATTAAATATGGTATGTAAAAAATAAAATGTAATTATATAACCAATTATTAGTTTAATTGGAAGCATATATCCATAATTTATTGCGTGATATGAAGGATTAACTTCCTATAAAGAGGAATTGTTAATATTAAATGCTTTTGAATCTGAATATGAATCATTTATTGTAATATAACCATTCAAATCACTACTCATAAACCCATGTAAACTTTCATATTCATGTTTAGTAGGATAAGATGTAACAACATGTACTTGTGGTGAAGTGATTGTAATAATGTATAATTATTTAGGTTTTAAATTTCTCTCTATATGTGTCATTTTTTGTGTAGGATAATTTACCATGATATTTGGAAGTAATTAATTATGCCTATGGGTAACTATATCATGTCATAAGTTGATGGAGAATATAATTATACAATATTCTCAATTATACATTGATCATGCTTATAAAAATATGGATAAAGTAATTTTTTAGTATGATTTTAAATATATAGATCTTGTTCTTATGCAATTCTCTAGACTATTTCATTGCCATCTTACTCAATGTATGTACAAACCAAATATTATTCAATATGAAAAAATTTCATTGGTTCTAAAGGATATTCATATTGGATTCCTTGAATTTATAACATTTGATTAACACGAAAAAATTTAAAACATTTATACACTACATAAACTACTCCTCTATTTTTTTTTCTATCCAAGGATTCCCTAATAGCAAATTGAAGACCAATGTGCTTAGTAGAACCAAAAATTGAGTGGTAATTATGAGAAGTACCAATTTTAAAAGTAACATTACAGCTTGAGAGTATCCTATTTATAGACATCAAATTCTTTGACAACTCTAGAATAATAATATTAATCTTGCTATGTATAACAAGAGATTAGAAGATTGTTATGGTGTAAACATTTTTACTTAATCCATTGTCTATCATAGCATTTTATATATATTTCTTGTCAACACATGCTTGAATAAAGTGTACATGTTTATCCAAATCATCATCAATAGTTTCACTATCATCAAATGTGATTGTTGTACATGATATGTGGTTGCCTGTAATTGTACCAGTTGTAGAGTAAGATTAAAAGAGGGGTTAGTTTCATTGTTAGTCCATTCACAAAAACAAAGTGAAGAAATAAGATAGCTCATGCATAATCCCTTAGATTGGGAAAGATAATAAAGTCAATAACAAATAGAAAATATAATAGAAATGATTATATCATCCTTATGTATGTTCCTTTCAATTATGATTCATGTTTTTAATTAACATATCATAGAGCTAGGAATATTTGATAATGCCACATGTCCATTTGGACACCATATCCACTTGTTTACTTAATATTTCTATGATTAAATGCATGAATAAATATGAATCTCTCTATGTACTTTTGTATAGTAAGTTTAATTTGAAATAACTTGTGTTTAATGGAGGAAGAAACTTCAATTTATAGATATAGTCAATCATTAAATACTGTCTATCTTTATCTAAAAACGGAGGGATAGTAATGATTCCTCACCTCCCATTAATAGTAGAGGTTGAATATGTAACAAGAAGGGATGGGCTAAAATGTGTGGGGCATCGTTCAATTTTTTGAGATTTGTTTCATTAATGTTGATATTTTGTAAAATTTGACAATTTTACCCATGACATCATGATGATGTTACCATTTTAGATTTGTTTAAATTTTGAAATTTTATAATTCCAATATTGGCCAATTTCATGGATTTTTCACTTATAGAGAAGTTAAATATTCAATTTGATTTAATTATCCAATTAATATTGATTAGCCATTTATTAAATATTAATATTTGAATAATTTGTTTTCTTAATTGGTCAAAATTACCACCTAAAAAACAATAATTTGGTTTACAGTCAAATAAAAAATATGACTTGTTATAGTGCATTTCCCCAATGAGGGATGCACTAACATGTTTTAAAATATGCATGTAACATGTGCAAAGTAATTATATAATTTATATGATTTAGACTTGATCCATAAATTATCTCAAGAAATAATTCACATTACAGTTTTGAAATGAAGGTGATGATAATTGAGTGTCTAGAAAAATGATGCTATCAAGTGGATGCCTACATGTATAAGGAGGATCAAAATAATTATATGCATATTGTACTTTAGAATTATCCTTTTTGTTTATTTATTAATGATTTTTAAAAATATTTCTACAATTTTTGAACATTAAGTTGTCATTTTATTATGGATTATCCTCTTGATGAGGTGTATCAATATCAATAAAATTATCATAAAAGAGATATTGAATCTTGTGCCTGACATTGAATCATCCACTTTTGGAATGTCCAATACATTGATGATAGTATCAATATGAAATGATATCAAAATTTATTTATTTTTGTTTAGATATGTATACTTCCATTTGTGGATGAAAATATGCGAGATTTAATTCAAGAAATGTTTATGAAAATACATGAGTGATGGTAACCTTAAAAATTTCCTCCTTGTCAGATATTGTAATTAACCCTTTTGAGTTGGTTGTGAGATAAAATTAACCATAATATAAGATTTTTTATTAATTTCAATGGGTTTTATCTTATGGTTTGACTAGATTTAAAATATAAAATTTGATCTACAATAATTTCAAGTATATTTGAGCTTGTTCAAAGTAAACAATTTAAACTCACACTCTTTGAATCTATGACACAATTCATAAAAAAATTTGTACTTATTAAAACTAATTGACTCTTGAAATAGAGATAACATAATTTGAGTGAAAATATATTTGAGATAACTATCATTAATTTTATTGTTGATTTTTTCTAGCATAGTCTTGTATATTATAACATATTCAATAGTCATTTCATTAGACACTTATTTGAGCTTTACAATTTGAGAATATGACAAATTTTCACCAATGTTGATAGAAAAGTGTGTTATAAAATGATTAATCAAAGGATTGAGAATATTTATTGATTGAAGATGAATATCATAAAATTATATAAAGGATATTATTTGAGACTTATTAAAAATAACTTTGTCAACAGTTTATCATTATTTGCATAACATAGATAATTCCATGGAATGCACATAAATGCTATTTATGATTAATTTTTTCATCATATAAGGGATATGTAGGAGTCAAAAATACAAATGGAAATGGATAATATGAAATTTTATGTCACAAAGTGTTATGTAACAAGGAACATGAGTCCATGGAGTGACTAGTATGAGAAAGAGTTTTCCGAATTTGACATAGCTTAGCTTGAAAGGAAAGAATTGTTTACCTAAGATTATAATTTGTATAGGTGATTGGTAGGATATAATTATCATGATTAGGCATATGAATTGATACCTATTGGAAACTAGTTGATGTTACCTAACCAAGGTGTGATTATATGGAAGTAAATACATGCGTATAAATAGGA